>CM052548.1:35983603-35996070 GCA_028533065.1 Trachops cirrhosus | reverse complement strand
CATAGCACCTTCTCCATACACTGCACAAATATTTTCTGCAAATGTGTTATTTTTCTTGAAATAGTAAAGCATAATATTCTGACAATGTTATGCATTTTCTTCCATCTTCAATACCAAAATGGCTACACAAAAATTCACCAATTTTGATTTTTTTAAATGTACTCTGATATAACAACTGTCACAATGTAATCTAACAAAACTGTTTTGAATGAAGTTAAAGACAACTAAGCGCTACTACAGCCATTTTATGGAAAAAAGCCAAACAAACTTTTTGACCAATCTGATGGTTCCCCAGAAGCTCAATCAAATTCAGCATTGTTTTGAGTCCAGCCTGGCAATTTCAGAGGAGTATCTAGTTTATTATGGGAGAGTGTCTCATGGCAATAAATAATCATTATGATGCAGCCTCATCAAGACTTCATGAAGTCTTTTATATGTCTTTTATATAAAGACTATTAAAGACTATTATATTATAGACTTCATATAATAATGAAAAGACCCAAATGTCTTTTCATTATTATAGCTACAATATATTACCATTTATTCCAACTGTGTGTCTTGTAGAGAAACATGTATTTTTTCTATTGTATCTCATTTTATCTCTCAACAGATATGAAAAGTAGATTTTATTTCTTTATTTTTCAGAAAAGCTAATTGCAGCCTGGTCAGGATTTGATCATTGTCTGAGGGTTTGAAAAATATTTTTCTAACAATGCTGTCAAGACAGTAAGAAAATGAAATAGTCTGAATGTCAGTTAATTCAGTCATTATTTCTGTTAAAGTTCTAGTCAAGACAATTGGAATAAACAGTTTGGCTGTGTCAGTTATGTTTAATCAGCACACATAGATTTGATTAAAATTAAAATATGAGCTAATTTTATTCCATTTCATTAGAGACAGATATATAAATTTGGGAAGGGGATTACAAGGGAAGATTTAAAAAGTGAAAAACAAACATTTGATGGTTACAATATTAGAAAATAAGTAACACATCCTTAAAAAAAGGACTCAGATGTTAGAAGCAAAGGTGCAATAAACTATATATTGTGTTACTTAAAATAATTTTTTTATTTTCTAAAATATCTCAGAATTCAAGCTAATTAGAGTAGGTATTTGTTTATAGTTTTGGCAATTCACTTATAAAAATGATAGTGTAGCATTTTTAAAAGGTCATGGGTTTGAAATTGAATCTATGTTCAGATCCCAACATTTACCATTTCCATTGTCTGTTAACCCATCTTAAAACTCATTTTTAAAATGGGCATAACCCCCATCATGACCCCTGTAGGTTTGTTGTGAGATAAAATGGGACATTAAATGAATGTAAATGACCTGATTCCCAACCAGTCTAAGTACTCAATGTTGTAGCCCTTACAGTTCCAGAGAAATCGTACAGTGTGCTCTTAAAAGTTTCATGATGACAGACTTTATATTTTTAAAGTAAATTAAATTTATTATCTTAAAAATAAGTTGTTGTCAAACCTGTACATGCATTTTAATACCTCTGACAAGGCACATGTACCAATCACTAGTAATTTATTGGAATTATTCACATGATTTAGGAAAAAATTTTTTCATTGACACAAATAACAAACACATGTTATTTCTCTTTGAAGCACATGGGATAGGCTAAGAACTAAACTCTTTATAAGAAATATGTATAAATATATAGTTCCAATTTCCTGAAACTCTAACCTAGGTATAAAGATACTGAATAGAATACATTAGAGTTTGAGATGGTGCTGGCACTTTAGGCATCCATTAAAAATGTACTTTACATTAAGTTATTTGTAATTACTAATTATTACTGTAATTAATCTATAGTTAAAATAATAATTTTACTCATAGTTAGATCACCAAAGACCCAGTTAAGGTCCCAATTGAAGGCTAAGTCTGGATGGCTCCCAACTCTTGAACTGAGACTGAAGAAAGAGGTTGAGAGGAGGCACCTTAAAATGGCTGGTAAGACCCTCAGGGCTTCCTTCTGTTTACCGCAATGAGAGGTCTGAACAAGTGTGATAATTCAAGAAGAGGAGTGATGGCATTATATTTACCCTTTTTTTGTATTATTACATAGATATTTAAAAAGTAGTGATTTCCTCTTTCCATTTGTCTTATTACTTGAAAAAAATATTTAACAAAGTCATACTTACTGATTTAGATTTCTAATAGTGACATTTGCAGATCTACTTATTGGCCTCATCTTTTAAACTCTTTTTATTTTTTAGTCATACTTTCAGTGGCTTGTTTTATTATTGTTGTCATTGTCATTGTTATTATTATTATTTCTTCTATCAAATGCGGTTCACTTCAAAAAGAATTGCAAATGACAAAATTCATCTATCTCAATGTTGCTGTTTTTTGTAAAATTACTCAAAGCATGATAGATGCTTCTATTATGCACCATCTCACAAGAGGCACTGAGTTTCAAAACATTGAGCTAAAGAAAAATTCTTTCTTTGTTACTTTTTAGCAGTACTACACAACAAAATTGAAATGAAGAGTGAATGAATGTAAAATAAGTGTTTAATAAACCATACTTTCTTTGCTGGAATTTGTTCCCAGTGGCCTTACTTTCAGAAACAGGTGAAATGGAGCATCATCAAACTCTAGAAGACACATCGCTAGTTCAGGTTGTGATGACAGAGGCAGATCCTTTTACTAACTTATTAGAAGCTGTATAAAAACTCAGTTTGTGAGTAAAGAAGGTCATATTGCTGAGCACACATAGGCTACTGATCCACTCTTTTGTAGAAATGGAAAACCATACCTGTATCTTTTTAAAGAATTTGAATGTAGTGTATTGAATCAACCTGAATTTTATTTCATCACCATAAGTGGAAATCCCATGGGAGCTACTTGGGAGGATTTTACTTGGATCACACCAAACTATTTATCCAAAATGATTGATCTGAGTGACTGTCACCTTTCTGCCTTTACTGATAGTCATGCTTTAGTTTTATAAGCTAGGAAAATTTGTGTGTGTGTCTATGTGTATTCCATGACTTAGTTCAAGAGTTAATAAATGCAGTATTCAAAGCCACTATTTGACCAAGAATAAGATAAGCCAAAATAATGCCATCATTCTTTGAAATTACAAAATATTTTTTACTGTATATTCATTACATTTAGACAAGTAACTCAGAAATGCCTTCAAAATTTATGTGACCAAAAAGTTATTAAAGGCATTTAAGAACTTACAGCTAATGCATAATTTTAAGATAAACGTTAATTGAAGTACAGAGACACATCCTGTTTTATAAAAACATAATGTCATGCAATTTTACTTGGATTCCAAGTTAATTGCCCCAGGAGAACTAGCATTTTAAAGATAGAGTGTGAAGTTACATTATATAAGTTTGGAAGTGAGTTTTCAATACACAGTCACCTTGAACTTAAATATTAAAAATATAAGATCAGTGCCTATCATTATGTTTTAGCTTAAGGATAGAAAATGGATTGATTTAAACATAGATCATTAAGTCCTATAATTCATTCTAATTTAATGTTACTCATTTTATGAAAAAGATAATTTTGAGTGGTAGTAGAATATATTGTTTCAGTCCTGACTACTAGACTCACACTCCCTGGAACTTAAAGATAATGAGAAATTAGGGAAGCCACTTGATCACTCTGCAAATAATATCTGATTTTTATTAGTTTTATGAATTAAATAGTCTCTCTATTAAAGCAATTAAAACTGCTTGCTATGTGGTGTAATTTATATATAATTATTACCATGACTCTTATTTTTCTATTATAATTAATACTGACATTGGTAAGCCCACCCCTTATAGGGACATGAATTTCTACTGCCAAGAGTGTGGTGGATAGCAGAATAGTTGATGTAATAATAAGTGGTAAAGCACATGAACATAATAAACTCTGTGTCCAATACTTCACAACTTTAATGTTAAGACTAGGAAATGATTTTTGTCACCAAATAACTTTAAAAAAGATATGAGTGAAGCATGCAAATGAAATATTATAAACATAACTATTATGAAGTTGTAAGTGAAACTCCGCTGACTTCTAGGTAAGCAAGACAACAACATGTGCAGAAATATTAAGAGCATGCAACACAAAATAATTTAAAGGGCTCATATTGGAGAATTTAAACACATACATTTTTCATCTTTGTAAGGATCTTATGTCTAGCAACACAGATTTTAAAAAATAATAATTTTTGTTTTGAAATGATCTTAATCACACAATCCTGTACAGTAAGTTTGTTACCAGAATTATTCTTGAACCAACTTTATTAACATAATTTGCATACAATAACATTCACTACTTTAAGTGTACAGTTTAATGAGTTATTAAAACATTTATATGTGCAACCAATGCCACTATTAAGATATATTACTTCTATAACTAGCAATAAAATATGAAATTAAAATTTTAAAGTACTATACATAGTAGTAAACAAACTACAAAGTATTTGGTGATAAATAAAATTAAATATGTACAAGATCTCTACACTGGAAATTACAAAACATAGCTAAAAGAAACAAAAGTAAACCTAAATAAATTAAGACACACACACACACACACACACACACACACACACACACACACAAACACACACACACGGGGCCTGTCCAGAAAGTATCTGACCATGTAATATGAAAAATAGAGATTTTATTGAAGAAGATGCAAGATACAACAACCATTGTCCACAGGATGATGACTACCAGTCCCCTTCAAAGTAGACACTTTGGGACCTCACACGGTTCTCCGATCTTCGTTGATTGTAGCCTGTACACATTCAACATTCTCAGGTATACTGCTTGTTTCGAGTCTTCCACAATGTAGATTGCTTTCAACAGATTCTGGACCATCTTTGAAGCATTTGTAACACAGTTTTATTTGTGCTACACTCATTCCTCATCTGCAAAAGCCTTCTGAATCATCCAAATAGTTTCTGGAGAGGAATGTTCAGCCTTAATTCAAAATATGATGTAGATTCACTGCTCTACTTGCTCAGTCATTTTGAATGTGATGACCACCATAGTACATGTGCTCATTCAGTGGCATCTACCGTTCCCACTGACTAGTTCAGAGAAGTCATCATTGTTCATGCATGTGCATTCCAGTCCACTCTCCTTGGCTGCCAGGTTATATCAAAGTCATACAAACCCTTCTTGTTACATTAACAATGGCTGGACTTTTTCCAAACAGACCTTTGTGTACACATATATCTATGTATCTATATACTGGTATATAGATGTATAGCTGTATCATGTTCATGGATCACTGAAATTTGTATTGTTATATGCTTTTTCCTGAATCTGACAAAGTAGTATCATTTGGTCATAAGCATAAAGGAATCTTTGAAAAGAAATTATTACTCTGTAGGTGGAATCAGCTCTTGTGCTTACATCACCCAGTGACTGATCAATACTTTCATATGAATTCAAACAGTTTTAGTATAATTCTCCCAACACTGTATTGTCAATATTTTAGCCTCTTTATGCCACTGGGTTTTTTTCCCCTGAAGTGCCCTAGATACTCCATAAAAAGTCACTTTGAAAAGCTCAGTTAACTCTCCAGGCCACTAGTACAAGCAATTTGGATTTCTGCTTAGTTCTGTGTGTGATAATCACACCCTTTAAGTGAATCTGGAAGAGAACATACCTCACTCAGTGCCTGCTTAACAATAAGGGCAGGTGGCTGCTTTACTATGGGTTTCTGATGAAATATTAAAATTGAACAATGCAATTGAATATTGCAGTGGTATAGAAATTTTATTTCTATTAAAGATGGGGTCTTAATCCAATAACAAAATTGATTTTGGATATGGACCTAGAACAGAACTGACATGGCTCCTTTTATGTGCAGTAAAAATGCCTAAATGTTACATTCAGATATTTTTTTTATAAGTTAGGAAATGCATGAAAAATCCTTAGTGATAGGGGGAAAGCCTCTGGGACCTTAGATGTCAGTTATAAAAGACAGATTGTTATACTTATAAATTTGTCTCCCTTGGAACTGACATCCAAGGTCCCAGAGCCTTTTTCCCATTCACTGAAGATTTTTTATGCAATTCATACAGCATACTGCATTCCATTCTTTATAAGAAATGTCCAACCATTCATATTAGAGAGACAATAAGACACCTTGCCTACTGCCAAATATTGAAAGGGAGAAGTTAGAAGTGAGGGCAAAATGTAACACATCTATCAATATTAAAAAAATTATTCACAAAGAAGGTTACTTTTATATTAATACATCCAAGCACAAATACATGCTGTGTATCTAACTTAGAAAAAGGACAAATAATGCAATGATATGTGATAATATTTTTGTAAAAATCATTTGAACTGATCAGTTTTTAGTAATTTCAAAGACAACTAAACTGATTTTTGTTCAATGCCTTTGTGACTTTAATCAAGGAATGATATCTTTGAAATTCAAATATAGTCAATATAATTATAGATCTCCACACCAATGTAACATAGAACTGAATTTTTGTTTTTAGTATAATTGTGACATTAAAAATTGGTCAGCCACTTTAACACTGGACGTGCCCATTTCGTGCCCATTTTTAAGTGCTCAAATCCATATCCTTTTGTTTTAAACAAATACAGCATTTACTTCTCCACTGAAGTAGTTCTGCATTTAAATGGTGGATCTATAGGAAGGACTTGGCTGACTCACTAAAGAAGGTTTTGATTTGGAGGATAACATAGGGGAAGAACAAAGTTTCCTCTACCCTCAATGTTCTTCTGGAAGGTCTAATAATCAAGTAGGCATGAGACAGATTAGCAACAGAAAATAACCAAATTTAATATATACATATGTATGGAAAACCAGCATACATATGAGAGTCAGAGACCTCCACAAGCAGGAGAGGTTCAGAGACAGAAAAGGGAATTGATGTATATAAGATAATCTGAGCTAAAGATGAAATAATGCACTTTGGGGGCTTGAAAGTATCATTGCAGGATGATAAGAGAAGATGTTTAGTAAATACAAGTTTCCCCTGCCATATTAGTGGGTCAAAAGTGTTGTCTCCAATAATCTCATTATGGGCAAGGCCCCTAATTCAAGTTCCTCTAGGTAGTTAAATGAAAGGACACAAGTTTCTCTTGAGCCTGAAGCTAAAATAGCCTTTAGCTCAAAACAGTTCACCACCAAGTCACATCTTGGAGTGGCTCACTCGGAACTGCCACTATACACATGAATTCAAATATCATATTCATTCATAATAGTAAAATTGCTGAATTATTTCTTTGACCATCTATCAGTGATTTTATATAGCAACAGGATATTTTAGAATTTTGTTTTTTTTTATTACTGCAGTATATTATAATAAGTTATTGGCAATAGTTAGAAGTTATATTACCTAAGCAAAGTGTAATTTTTAATTATTTTTAAAAATGCAACAGGGAAGAGATTTTAAAACACCAAAAATATGAGTTTAGCCTTATATTTTTATATAAATGTATCAATTATATTTAAATATTACTCTGGTGGTTTTAGTCATTTGATTATGTTACTTTAGTGTTATGCTTGTAAAGAAAAAAATAAGCTTTTTCTTTACAACTGTGTGTTCAAACAAAACAGGTTACCTGAAATTTCAGAGGGTGAATTCAAAGAATTTGCTGTTCCGAAGTTATAAAATTTCCTTATTCTGTTTTGGCCAATTTCAAATAAAATTGAAATCTAGTGATTTCCAATCATATCTATTGTTTCATATAAAATGAATTTAATAGGAAAGTATCTTGTTTTCCAATAGCAACACTAAATAACAATGGAGATTTGAGAAAATAACTATTAATAATTATATTTTCAGTATTACAAGGAGTAAAATAAAAAATAAGCTCATACAAACAAAGAACAGATTGGTGGTTGCCATGGAGGTGGAGGCGGAGTGGAAAACATTGGTGAAGGTGGTTAAATGGCACAAATTTTTAGTTATAAAATAAATGAGTCATGTAATACAATGTATAGCTTAGTGACTATACCTAATAATAATGAGTATTTGAAACTTGCTAAGAGAGTAAATCTTAAATATTTTAATTATAAGAAAAAATGTAACTATGCAT
The DNA here is from genome assembly GCA_028533065.1 of Trachops cirrhosus. NCBI lineage: Eukaryota > Metazoa > Chordata > Mammalia > Chiroptera > Phyllostomidae > Trachops > Trachops cirrhosus. The sequence continues at coordinate 35,988,019 of CM052548.1, read as the reverse complement.
GTTATGGATGTTAACTAGACTTAATATGGTGATCACAATATATACAAATATCAAGTCATTATGTTGTTCACCCAAAACTAATGTAATTCTATATGTCAATTATACATCAATAAAAAACTGAATAATAAGGAAATAAACCAATTAAAAATAGGAAAAAATGAATAGATACTTGGCTAGAGAAGCTGTATGAAAGACAAATAACATAAAATGATCTGCAAAATCATTGGCTATTTGAAAAATAAATACTCAAATGATGATGAGATAGCATTATGCATCTATTATATTACTAAAATAAAAAAGATCAATAAATATAAATGCTGGAGAGGATATGGAGCAAATATAAATCTCATACACAATTAGTTGGAAAAAAATATTACTACAAATTTGTTGTTTGGCAGTTTCTTATAAATATAATGTTGCAGCTACCACATAATACAGTCATTTTAATTATTTACCAAAAGGAAATTATATACACATATTTATGTATGTATATCTATGAACATGGAACACGGATAGAAAAATTATATTACATCCATACAAATAATATTACCTAGAAGCAGTAAGAACATTTTCTGGTGCCTGTGGATCAGCATCAGTGTGCTTTTGATAGGCCTGATAGATCCTTTCTAAAACTTCAGAACAATTTTTGTTTGGTTTCCATTGCACACCACATATCATATTCAGGTAGTTTTAGTTAGGCACCCCTTTTTTAAGCCCTTTCAACATACACATTTTGTAATGTCCTAGGAAGATTAGGTCCCTGCTATATGAGTCCAAGTTGGGATCTGTCAAGGGAATTGCCCCTGCTGGCCTGGGGTTCCTATTTGGATTCTCTGGATGGAAGTAATGAGCCTCATCATTAGCCTTATTTATGACTAGCCACCTTTCATCTGCTATTAGTGGGAAGTTAAAGAGAGCCTGTACTTCTGACCAGTTTCAATGGTGAGTGGCAAAAATTGAGGTGATGATATCTGCCATTTTCTGAGGATCCTCCCTATGTGAGGGGTTGGAATTCTTCCAATTCAGTAATTTTGAAGTGGAAAATGGAGTATGGCCCAATAGTAGCCAGTGAACTGGCCTTCCTTGTTTATTCTGCCTATAGGGTATTTCCTCAAAGGGAATTGTCTTGCTTGAGATAGGCTTGCTCCCTGGTCAAATGGGGTGCCCTGCTGGGCTTTCAAAGGAGAGACCATTCCTTCCTCATGTAAGGGTGGGCCTTTCATCTCTCCAGGCTCTATTTCAAGGATATCTAGCAGTGGGGCTTGGAGCAAGGAAAATCTTCCTGCTGCTAGTCTTGCACCCCTTGTGTCCAGGACATTAAAGAGACTCATTTCCTCATTTTCCCTTTTTTCCTATGTCTTGCTGTCAGGGAGGGATTTTAAAGCCAATTCCATTCTCTGAGTCATTATGTGGTTCCCTTTATTTGCCAAATGCTTGCTGTATAAAGACATAAATTCTTGGACATAAAGAATTTTGTTTCATTTCTTTGACTGTAGGCAAAACAAGTCCAATTGTACAATGGTGTAGTAATTTAGACAACAATTTAGAGGTCATTTTTCCCCATAGTCTAAAGTATACACAAAATAAGCAGTGTTACAATAGAAAACCAATTCTTTCTTAGTCATTGGATCATAGATGTACATGGACAAGTCTGCTAAAATTCAGCCCAGTGGGCTCCCTTCAGGAGTTGAAACACAGCAATCCCTGATGGCATGAAAGTACAAACCCAAAACCATAACTATAACAACAAAACACCAGAGAAAGTGGGAACATATAAACAAAACTTGGATCCATAATTCCATTATTCCAAACAAATGCTCATAAACAAATCTTAACACCTTCCTCCTGCCAACTGATATGCAAGTGGTCTAACCAGGCGCAATGGTATGAAGCCCAAGAGACAGGGATAGTCTGGAAACTTGTAATGCAAATTGTCTTAATTGTATCCAAGTGGCACAAAGTCCAAGTGGCAGGGATCACCTGCCAACTGATACTGCAAATGGTTCCAACTGTACACAAGTGGCACAAAGCCAAAAGCAGCCATGAGAGAAGACCCCTGGTGTGCATACTGATTCAACTTACCCAGTCTTGGAATTCATCCACTCCCCAAATCTATTTCTGTTTACCAGCCTGACATCTCAGGCAGATGACACCTTGATAAGGAGTGCAGGAACTTTTCTGCCCCACTCCTCGGGTCTGCCTGCCACAGGTAGCTGGAACCACAGCTTGAGTCCCCCAGTACTTACCAAGATACAAGAGGTCCATGAGATCCATGCTGTCCCAGCAGAGTTATCAAAATCTATAACCAAAAAAAATGAAGTTTTGGCTGCCTGTCACCAAAAATGCCAAACTTGTGAGAAGGGTGCTGGTATAAAGGGAAAGAGGTTTTATACAGGTGCCTGTCAGTCTGGGAGAATGGTGGACTCCTGTCTCAAAGACCATCTCAACCTTCCTGCTCAGGCCAAGGTTCTTATAGGGATAAGGATGGGAAGGATTTTTCTTATCCACATACATTTCTAGCTTTTAGTGAGCTCAAGATCCTGCACATTCACCTTTCTAGCTTTCAGCATGCTCAGTGTAAGAACCTCCCCTTTCCATCATCTTGGTTAATGGGGGAGACTCGCTAGTCCTCTGACTGTCTACTGGCACCATACCACTGTGTGTGCCGAACCTCTTAAATGTTTATGCATCATCACGTCAGTCTTGTGCAGCAAGGAGAACTGATGTGAACTTGAAGCCCATGCTGCCTGCTGTGCCATGAGCAATAAAGTCCTTTATCTCTTACCAAGGAGTCTTGTTGCTTCTGTTAACATCTATAAAATCCTGGCAGGGGAATTTTTCACTTGTGGATAAGATAAAATGTTGAAAACTTTTTAATTACTGACAATCATAGATAAATTCTTAGGATCTCCTCTGTGTATGAAAAATACATTTTCTCATGACTTCATTCTGTAGGAACAAAACTAAGTTGTGAAAAGAAATATGCTAGAATATATACACACAACATATATATATACAAATATATATATAAAATAGATATGTATAAATAGATATAATAAAACAAAAGAAACAGAAAGAAAAAATAAGGAGGAAAAGAAGTGAGGGAGAAAGGAAGGGAAAGAAGAAAAATCAAGGAACAAAAAATGACTTTGATATTTAAACATTAAGGAAAGCTTAGATGTGCTTATTCCTTCCTAGACACTCTTCCAAATAATACAGTAGAGAACAAAGTAACATGGTGCCATATTTATGGAGTACACTACCTAGTTATTCATAAAGAAAACATCAATAGAGTTAATAATATGTACCATAAAATAAATCATGATGATTGGAGCATATGTGATTAAGAGAGAGTTACATTAGACTGAGTGATAGAAATTCCTTCTTAATTCAGAGACTTAATCTGGGAGCAGGCTTTAGTGAGAGAAGGCCCTGGATTCCAGTGAAAAATCTGATATTTTCCAGTTGTGAGGTCTCTGCAAGGAGATGATCACTACCTTCTTCTCTGTGGATATATTCTCTGTTGTAATACTGATGTAGTGTGAACATATTTTAATGTTGTAGAGCATGTAATAAAAGTCTAATAGCATACTTATCAGTAATACTTAAACTACCAGTATTCTTATACACAGATTTCTTTTTAGGTAAACTGAAAGTGGACATTGACCACTCTTTGTGGTTTGGCTTTATGACTGTATATTTTTTAAAGTAGTATACTTTACTAATTACATCAAGTATTGTGATCCAAGGTAAGCTGTCTTTTTTAATTTTTTTAAATATGTTTTATTGATTATGCTATTACAGTTGTCCCATTTCCTGCCCTTCACTCCCCTCCACCCTGAACACCCTCTCCCACCCACATTCCCCCCTTTAGTTCATGTCCATGTGTCATAAGTTCTTTAGCTTCTACATTTCACCTACTATTCTTGCCTTCCCCATCTATTTTCTACCTACCATCCATGCTACTTATTATTCGTATCTTTCCCCCCTCTCTCCTCCTCGCACTCCCCTGTTGCTAACCCTCCATGTAATCTCCATTTCTCTGGTTCTGTTCCTGTTCTAGTTGTTTGCTTAGTTTCTTCTTGTTTTTGTTTCAGGTGTGGTTGTTAATAATTGTGAGTTTGCTGTCATTTTACTACACATGTTTTTTATCTTCTTTTTCTTAGATAAGTCTCTTTAACATTTCATACAATATGGGCTTGGTGATGATGAACTCCTTTAACTTGACCTTATCTGAGAAGCACTTGATCTGCCCTTCCATTCTAAATGAAAGCTTTGCTGGATAGAGCAATCTGGGATGTAGGCCCTTGCCTTTCATGACTTAGAGTACTTCTTTCCAGTCCCTTCCTGCCTGTAAGGTCTCTTTTGAGAAATCAGCTGACAATCTGATGGGAACTCCTTTGTAGGTTACTATCC
>CM052548.1:35924253-35983503 GCA_028533065.1 Trachops cirrhosus | reverse complement strand
TAGAATAAGGCAGTCAGTGAAAGACAGACTCCATATGGTCTCACCTGTAAGAAGAATCTAATGAACAGAATAAGCTAACAAGCAAAATAAAATGAGGGGCATAGAAACATGGAACAGGCTGACAGTAACAAGAAGGGAGGGAAGACAGGGATAATGGTAGAAAGAAAGGGAAGGGACTAGTCAAAGGACATGTAGGAATGACACATGGACAACAGTGTGGGGACTGACTGTGGAGTGGGCTAGGCAGAGGAAGGCAAAGGTAGAAAAATTGGGACAACTGCAACAGAATAACAATAAAACATTAAAAATAACAAAAAGAGAAAAGACATTATTGTATAGAAACATGCACAATTTTATAGAATCAAGCAAATAGGCTTATGCATTATTTTGAACAAGGTTTAAACTGAGGAAAGAGTTTGATATAATTTAAAAGTCTAATTTGTATTAATTCTTTATTTTTCCAGGCTTCCCTTCATCTTTACCTTCTTCCAAAATCCAAGTGAGACTAGCTGCTCTTATAGTACCCTGAAATTCAAATGTAGCACTTATGTATCTGCATTCTGGAATTAAAAATCATTTCAGGAACTCTTTCAGTCATTTTCAAGGCACTGCCTAGACAAGTGCCTTGAAAACAAAAGGGGGCTCAGTGAATGGTCATTTATTGTTGAAAAAACATCATCTCAACTTAGTTAAAAATAGACAATATTTATTCTTCAGATTGCCATATGCTTATTTAATCTGTGCTGCTTTCCTCTTGAGAGGGAAGTTAGAAAGAAATGAGATGAGATATGAAAGAGGTATATAACCATTTCTCTCTCTTTCTGTCAGTCTAGAGGTTTTGAATCAGATCTGACTCTCATAGTCCTTTGCTAGGAATGTTACTTGTCCTGACCTCCACATGAGCACAAAATTCCACTAATAACTCCAGGGAGGTGGTGCTTGTTTGGATGTAGCCTCCAGGTTAAACAATGTATTATCAACGTGGTACATTTTCATGTGAGGGTTTCCTTTTTTCCTGAGATTTCTATGATCTATTCATATACATGTTTGCCAAACACAACCTAGATGAAATACTTTATAGATATTTGCCTAGTTTTAAAGTTTTTATTAGGGACAATAACCTTTTCAAAGCTAAATAAAAAAGAACATTTCACCTGATGGAGAGGAATTTTTCACATGCTTTTGCACATTATAAAAATACAAACTTAAGCTATGGTGTAATAATTATGCACACTATATCACTTTATGTTTTACTATTCTGGGATATATACACATTTGCCTGAGGGTGTATATAAGATGGCTAGTATAGAAACAAACAGAGTGGGTGCGTGATACCAAAGCATAAATGAAGAAACACTTAATGGAATATTTTGCACTTGGTATTCTACCTCAAACACTCTATTTAGGTGACAATCATAATACTTAAGTTCGAGATAGAAAGATATTTTACTGGCAGCAAATTCCAGAAGTAATTGTGTGGGCTGCTTAGAGCTGCCACTGGGTCCACTACCTGATTCGACTGCTGATGAGGAAGGAGTCTCAGTACACCTTGTTCTCGCCTGCAGGCCGTTTCCTTTTAATCCTCTGGCAGTTCAGAGAAATTCATGTGATTTGATCCACTTCTGAATATGAATAAAGCACCCTATAATCTTTATTTAGATTCTTATTGTAAGATTTCTACATAAGAAGAAAAAGGGACTTTTTTTCTTTTTGCCTGTCAAGAAGTAATCCTTAAAGACCACTTTCTCACTGAATTCTCGACTCCCTGGTTGATATAATAATCACAAATATTTGTTGAGCATTTGAAAAATATGAACAAAGTTTAGAATAATTTATTTGTAATTTGCTTTAGATGTCACTGGGAAAGCTCTAATTATGAAAGGAAATCATTTTCTCTATTAAGAAACAAAAATATATGTGTGGATAAAATGTTATTTTTAATTGAAAAAAATATCCATTTGTGGCTGTGTGAGGCCCATTTTTAATTCCATTTAAGCAAAACCCTATAACTCTTAGAACTTTTTGAACATGAAAATCACATTGGAAAATAGCTAAATAATTGTGCTAAGATTCCAAGAAAGAAGTGGTTAATTTTGATAATTTTGGAGTTTGAAAGTGATTTGTTATAATTTATGGTCAAGAATGGAATGGTTGGTCTTCACCTGGTGGTACTGCAATTATCAGAGCATTATTTAAAAGAACAGTGATTGGGCCTAAAGCTGAGTGCCAACACACACACGTGAAGCCCAGCTGGTTGGCAATGAGGAACTTATTCACTCTTAGATGAGAACACAAGGTTAAATAAAACCATATGATGCTTCCAGTCCTTTTCCCCCCAGTTTGATACTTAAGAACTGAGAATTCTAAAATGTTTATTGGGCTCAAGACACAACTGGTTGAAGATATTGACTATGTAGAATCTCAGTAAGAAGTTCGAATATTTCATCCTAAAATTTACTTTAAGGGGTACATCATAAAAAATGAAGAAAAATCTGTTAAATGCTAGAAGTATTGAAGCAATCTTTCAAATGTGGTTTTCCTTTATGTTATCTAGCCGAAGGTGATTCATGCAAACATTGAATATGGACATATACTCTTCAATGTATCAAAACAACAGGGATTCATTAAGCACCTCATTTGCATTTTCTCATTTAATGACTTGAATAGTAAAAACTATAACAGTTATACAGTTTCACATGACATTTTCACTGTACTATTCAATTCAATGAAAAAGGTATTAAGTTCTAGGGGAAAAGATTAGTAAAATACATTTCCAAATTTCAAAGAGTTAACAATGTAAACTGAGAGATATATAAGTAAATATACAAATATAATACAATTGAATAAATGTCATGATAATGAGATGAAAGCATAAGTAGAAAGAGAACTTAATTATTTCTGGGGAATATTACATATTTAATGTGATCCTCATACAAACATGACAGATATTCTCTGAAGTTTATTTGGGTTTTTTTCTCCATAATATTTTCTTTTTCTCTCATGACTTTTACTTTGACTAATAACTGATTTCCTCACATGAGCACTAACACGTGGTTAAGTTTCTCCCTTCCTAAAACCCACACACATAACACACAAAAGTAGCTGATACACAAGTTATTGCTTAACTACTTTGTCATATCTCTCCTTTCAAGCCCATCTACACATCATTTTATTTCTAACCACTGTTTCACTTACAGGAAAGTAAAGTTATCACAAAAAATAAAATTCATTTTTACATTTTCTATAAAAACAGCTTGAACAGGATAAGCAATTTGTCCAAAGTATCTCCCCCCCAAAAAAAAGTGAGAAGGAAAGTGAGGTCACTGAGGAAAAGTGAGGAAAGTGAGGATTAAATTAAAAAGATGCATATTATAAAGTCAATCTGTAGAAGTTTAAATTTAAAATCATTTCCTTTTTTTCAGCATATAGCTTTCTGTTCCAGTTAACTGACATATAGATATATATACGTGTGGAATACTTTAAATTGTAACAATACTGATAATTTAAAGCATGTCCGTAATCTTGTGTAAAGCTGTCAATGACTTTATTTTATCCTTAAATTCAGGCCTTTCAGGTTCAAAATGCTTACAATGACCTAGAAGACTGTACTTGTTCTGGCACTAAAATGCTTCTCTGACCTAATATCAGGCCACAGAAGGAAATAGGAAATACAGCACACATTCCATGGAAGTTCTGTGGAGCTAGAACTGACTCCATGAGGCAGCCATGTCTAACCCTCTGTGATGTACACAGTCGCTTTGAAAACAAGCTTAAACAACAATAGCAGAAAGGAGAAATTCACTCTGGGCTATTAGGATTTCAAGGAACTCTAAGTATTTCTCAATATAATATGCTATTCTGATATGCTGATGAACTTGTAGTCAAAATTTACTTGATTCATTATGTATGTGGCTCAAGAATAGTGACTCATTCAGATGGAAGCATAGGTAGATACACTGTGCCTCCTCACAAACAAAAGAAGGACAACAACAAATTTAAAAACAAAAAAAACCAGAACTGACAGAAAATCCAACTGTATGCAAGTCCGACAACCAAAGAGTTAAAGAAGAAATGTTCAACCAGACCAGTAGGAGGGGTGGAGATGGGCAGCTGGGGTAAAGAAGGCTGTTGGCAAGGCAGATACTAGAGAACTGGTGCTGGCAGCAGCTGCCAGACCAGGCGAGGTGGTGGCTGGCAGAGTGGGTGGTCCCACATTTGCATGCAGATAAGCCACGAAGAAGAGCAAGGAGTGAGACAGACTGAGCAACCCAGATTCCAGCATGGGGAAATAAAGCCTAGAAACCTCTGACTGAAAACAACTGTGGGTGTTGTTCCAGCAGTAGAAACTCCCAGCCTCACAGGAGAGTTCCTTGGAGAGACCAACAGGATCCTAAAATGTACACAAACCCACCCACCCAGGAATCAGCACCAGAGGTACACAATTTGCATGTGGGTAGCAGAAGAAGTGAATGAAAGCTGGCCAAAAGCCTAGCAGCACTGTTCCCTCTCATACAACATTACTACACCCCAAAGAGGATAGCCCCACCCTGGCAAATACCTAAGGCTCTGCCCCTTACTATGTAACAGGCACCCTGAGGAAATAAATAATGGCCCAAATGAAAGAACAGATCAAAGCTCCAGAAAAAATACAATTAAATGATAAAGAGTAGCCAACCTTTTAGATGCACAGCTCAAAACACATCCTGATTGGTAATCAGGATGCTCACAGAAATGGTTGAGTATGGTCGCAAATAAAGGAAAAAGTGAAGGCTATGAAAAGTAAAATAAAGGAAAAGGCACATGGAACCCACAGTGACGGGAAGGAAGCCAGGACTCAAATCAACAATTTGGACCAGAGAAAAGAAATAAACATTCAACCAGAACAGAGTGAAGAAATAAGAATTTTAAAAAAATGAGGAGAGGCTTAGGAACCTCTGGGACAACTTTAAATGTTCCAACATCCGAACTGCAGGAGTGCCGCCAGAAGGAGAAGTGGAAGAGCAAGAAATTGAAAACTTATTTGAGAAACTAATGAAAAACTTCCCCGATCTGGCAAAGTAAATAGACTTTCTGGAAGTCCAGGAAGCTCAGAGAGTCCAAAAGAAGTTGGACACAAGGAGGAACACACCATGGCACATCATAATTATATTATCCAATATTAAAGTGGAGAGCATCTTAAAAATAGCAAAAGAAAAGGAGACAGTTACCTATAAAGGAATTCCCATAAGACTATCAGCTGATCTCTCAAAATAAACCTTATAGGCAAGAGGGGGCTGGCAAGAAGTGTTCCAGATCATGAAAGTCAAGGACCTACATCCAAGACTACTCTATCCAGTAGACCTATCATTTAGAGTGGAAGGGCAGATAAAGTGCTTCCCAGATAAGGTCAAGTTAAAGAAGTTCATCATCACCAAAACTTCATTATATGAAATGTTAAAGGGACCTATCTAAGAAAAAGATGATAAAAAATATGACCAGTTAAATGACAACTAACTCACAACTATCAACAACCAAATGTAAAACAACAAAAACAAAAACAAACTAAGCAAACAAATGGAACAGGAACAGAACCAGAGAAATAGAGATGGAGGGTATCTCTGCAGAGGTAACTAGAAAAAGCGGAGGGTTATTGGGGGTTATCAGTGGAAAGGTGGAGGGAGGAGAATAGGGGAAAAGGTACAGGGAATAAGAAGCATAAATGGTAGGTTTCAAAATAGACAGGGGAGAGGTTAAGAATAGTATAGGAAAAGTAGAAGCCAATGAACTCATATGTACGATCCATGGACATGAACTAAGTGGGGGTAATGCTGGGGGTTGTTCAGGGTATTCAGGATGGATGAGAATAATGGGGGGAAAATGGGACAAATATAATAGCATAATCAATAAAATATATTTAAAAATAGTGACACACATTAAGGAGAAGTCAATTTTAACCTATTAAACACAAACATTTTTTGAAAATGAATAAACCAATAAATTAATAAAAAAATCACTGGCATCGGTGCCCTTTGAAATAAGTATAGCTAATTTCAATTAACATGGGTAATTTAGTATTTAAATGCATTTCAATGGGCAAGACTCAGTTTTGGATTTAGTTTGTCAGTTTTACTAGGTTAGAAATAATTATTATGGGTTGTTTTGGTAATTACCATTAAGTAAAGAAATCTAATGAGACTCCTTTAAAAAATCACACAAAAAATCAAAATTAGAGGAGATATATTGAAAAAATACTCAAAAAGCTTAGTAATTTGCTTCTTATATTACATTGGCCAAAAAAGTTCATTTGGTTTTTAAGTAAAAATAAAAGACACATTTTTTAAATTTTCACCAATAACTTTATTGAACAATGTATTCACTGTTTTATTCCACTACCTTCTGCCATGTTTCAGGCAATTTCATCTTTTCAAAACCTTTTATCTTTCTGAACAAAGAACTGTACCAGGTACCTTTTGTGGTCTTCCAAGGAATTTAATTTTTTCCATTAAGAGAATTTTGTAAAGACTGAAATAAATAGAAACCTGAAGGTGCAATGTCTGATGAATATGGCAGATGAATCAGAACTTCCCAGCCAAACTGTAACAGTTTTTTTCTGGTCATCAAAGAAACACAGGCTCTTGTATTATCCTGTTGGAAGATTATGAGTTTTGCGTTGACTAATTCCTAGTGTTGTTTTGAGTTGGTCTAATTGGAAGAAGTACTTGTTGGAATTAATGGTATGGTTTTCTGGAAGAAACTCATAATAGAGGATCCCTTTCCAAACCCACTATACACACAACATCACCTTCTTTGGATGAAGACTGGCATTTGGTGTGGTTGGTGGTGATTCATTATACTTGCCTCATGATCTCTTCCATTCCAAATTATTGACAAGTATCCACTTTTCATTGTTCATCACAACTTGTTTTAAAAATAGAACATTTTCATTATGTTTAAGTAGAGAGTTGCATGTGAAACTATGGTCAAGGTATTTTTTTTATGCTTAACTTATGTGGAACCCAAGCATCAAAGTGATTAACATAACCAAGCTGGTGTATGTGAATTTTCAATTGTTGATTTGGTTACTTTGAGTATGTCAGCTATCTCCCACATGGTATACCATTGATTGTTCTCAATTAATATCAAAGTTTGATCATTGTCAACTCAACTGGTCTACCTGACCTTGGAACATAATCTCCCAGTGAGAAATCACCAGTGTGAAACTTCACAAACCACTTTTGCCTTGTGGGATCAGTCACAACATCTTCTCCATACATTGCACAAATCTTTTTCTGTGTTTCAGTTGTGGTTTTACCTTTCGTAAAATAATAAAGCATGTTGTAGAAAATGTATATTTTCTTCCATCTTCAATATTAAAGTGACTACACAAAAATTCACTAATTTGGATAAGTTTATTTTTAAATACATGTTGATATGAGACCTGTCACAATAAAATCTAACAAAATAGTTTTGAATGAAGTTAAAGGTAACTAAGTGCTACCAGAGCCATCTTATGGGAAAAAAAGCAAACAAAGTCTTTGACCAACCCAATATATATTTTGTATGTATAATCAATGGAAGGCCATTTTGAAAGCAAACACTTATTTAATGTTAATTATATTACCTGGGGTTTATTTTGCAAGCTTTCCTGGATGTCACATTATTTTTGGCATGAGATTTTTAATGAAAGTTGGGATAGGGATATCATTATATATGCAGAGATACCATCAGAATAATAGTCACACAAATAAGAATGACAATTGAAGAGTGAATAAACAGTAATTTTTCATTTGAATCTATTTTTCTCAAACTGTTTCTTGTGAGTAAGGTAAACATTTTTTAAGATGTTTTTTCTATTTAGGGAGAAATATTTTCTGTGAATTATGTTAATTACTAAAATGATTGTAAAATACAGTAAACAAAATAAAAGGTACTGCTGTGTGAATGTGTATGAAGTCATTGTGGAAAACAGTATGGAATTTTCTCAGAAAACTAAAAATGGACCTGCTTTTTGACCCAACAATACCATTGTTGGGATTATACCCTAAGGATTATATCCTGAAACACCAATTCAAAAGAACCTATGCATCCCAATGTTCATAGCAGAACAATTTACAATAGCCAAATGCTGGAAGCAACCTAAGTGCCCATCAGTTAATGAGTGGATAAAAAAACTATGGTACATTTACACAATAGAATACTTCAAAGCAGAAAGAAAGAGCTCTTAACCTTGGCAACAGCATGGATGGAACTGCAGAGCATTATGCTAAGTGAAACAAGCCAAGCAGTGAAAGAAAAATATCACATGATCTTACTTATAAGTGAAACCTAATCAACAAAACAAACAAACAAGCAAAATACAACCACAGACACTGAAATGAAGAACAATCTGACAGTAATCAGAGAGGGAGAAGGAGAGGGATAATGGGGCATACTGGGTGGAGTGCATTAAGGAACATGTATGAAGGACCCATAGACAAAGCAAAAGGGAGTGGGTTTAAGGGTGGAACCTGGGGATGTGTGGAGAGGGGCAGCATGGTGGGGTGAGAATGGAGACAATTGTACTTGAACAATAAAAAAGTTAAAAATATTAACCTACATTTGGAAAGTAAGAAAAGGAGTAGAACAAATTAAATAGAATATCTAAGAAAGATCAATTCAGACGTTTTAGAGCAATTGGTTTGGTAATGGCAATGTGAATGAGACCTTTTTGTTTATTTGCTTAGCTCAATGATTTGATATAGTAGAATACCTGTAGTTAAATCTTATACAAAAATTATGATTTCTAAATTATTTTAAAAATATATCCTAACTTTATATGATTCAAATAAATATATTTTAAACTTTATGGAGTAAAAATCAACTGTCTGGTTATACTTTATCATATTGATTAACATTACTGAGTACTGCCAATATTTATTAATTACCTTATTAATTAACTTATTTTGATTCATTTTAGAAAAAATAGTTATATTGAGATAATGTAGGAACTGGATATTCACTCCACAGTAAAGTTCATAGGGTATCCTTTACATACATATGCCTTCTTATTCTAGAACAACTTGTGAACTGGAGCTTCATTGTGCAAAAAAGAAACTTAATAGCATAATAAATAATACAAAAAAGAATTAAGTATAGAATTGAGGTCTTCTGGCTTTGTAGGTCATGGATACTTAAACACGAGTTTAAAGGATTCCTTCATATACATGACCCTAATGGCTGATAAATCAAAGTTAATTTATAGTTTTGCCACAAATTAACTGTAAGACCCTAAATAGGTTAATTAACCTCTTTAGACAGTGGATTCCATACTTGCAAAATAATCACATTGGTTTAAACATTAGTCTTTGTTCCTACCATCTCTAAAATTATTTTGTTTGGATGGGACACTACTATCCTCATGATGATCTCCTGGGTATGAGGAAATCTAATAGAGCAGCACATTTCCCTACTTAAGTTTGGAACTGACTCAACCAAGCAAGATAGATGAAGAACAAAATATCATCTTTATTATTCATGAAATTATATTGGAGACTGTGGTTTATATTTGTGGGAAAATAGACTCAAGTGAACATCCTAAAATAAGATAGATTTATCCACCAGCAACTGCATCGAATCAAGCCATTCCCCATTTTCAACAGCAGAATCTGTTCCTATACTATTTGTGCCATGGAAGACCAGTGTAAAATCTGCCTTTTCAAGGGCCAGTTTCTAATAAAAAAGTAAGTGATTAAATCTTAGATAATTGGAAATTGACTATTTTATATTGAACAATGGATAACTCCTACCTTTAATGGGAAGAAATTATATGTAAGGGGAAAGCCAAGAATCCTGTTAATTTATCTTTCTCCACTTGAAATATCAAAAGTGAAGATGTGTTTTCTTATTAATATTTCCCTTATGTTGGATATAAATTATATATACCTAAAACTAAACAATCCTATACACAATTTCAAAGAATAGGGAATAAAATCCGCTGAGTTTTTAAAAAATCTGACTACCTGCCCTTGCTTATTCAATTTACTTCTTAAGGTTTGGACTTTTTCAATAACTCTCTCAATTAGGTGATACAACAGTCAACATCCTTTTTGTCTGGTTTTAGATGTATTTTTTGTTGTTCTTCATAATTTTCTAATCTTTCTACATCACTGAAAAGAGTCAATTTTATTACCTTTAGTAGGTTCAAATGTCTTTCTGTTCATTTACAAGATTTAGAGTTTTAATAGATTTACTAGATTATTTTTCTTTTTTAATTTTCTATTGTGCAATTACAACTCTCATTGTCCCTATTACTCTCTCCTATTTATAGATTATAAAAATATATTTTATATATTTTACAGATTTTTTTCACATATATGTTAAATCTTCTATTTTGCATAAGGATTTGTGTTCAGGTTTAAAGGGAAAAATATAAGTTCTATATAGCTGATCAATTCTGATTTTTCTCTAAGTTGTGGAAGATATATCTTATTTATACCTTATCATTAAGTTGTTTTTCTTATAGATCAAAATCTAACTAGGTCATTTCCTTTTTACTCAGCACTTTAGAGTGTGATTCACAATACAAAACTAGGAAACTAAATAGTATCTTGCACATTTGTTGCTCTCTGATATTGACTGTTAAAATTGCACAGTCTTCATGCTAAATGAGACAATAAAAGTTGTTTCCTCCAGAAATTTCGAATTACTAATATATATGTGTATATATATATATATGAATTTTAAAGCAAATGATGCCTCAGTACCCTTCAAAATAGACACCTTGGGACCTCACACATTTCTCTTAGTAACTCTTTGGCTGTTAAAAACATTCACAATCCCTTGTTAGAATTGCTATCAGCTACCTCATTGTATTTTCCTGAAGCTCATCCATGATTTGAAATCTCTTCCCTTTCAAAGGATATTTTAGTTTTGGGAAAAGCCAGAAGTCACAGGGCACTAAATTTGGGTGGTAGGGAGGCTGAGTCACCTGGATGATTTGATGTTTCACCACAAAACTCTGCAAGAAACGTGATGCCTGTTGGGTGCATTGTCATGATGAAGCTGTCAATCACCAGTTGCCCATAGCTGTAGCCATTTCTGTTGTATTGCATTTCTCAAATGATCAAGAACATTGAGGTATTACTTCTTTTTTTAAAGATTATATTTGTTTATTTTATTTTGAGATGGAGGGGAAGGGAGGGAGAAAGAGATGGAGAAAATCATGGATGTGTGGTTGCCTCTGGTACTCCCCTTCCTAGGGACTTGGCCCACAACATGTGCCCTGACTGGGAATTGAACCAGTGACCCTTTGGTTCACAGGCTGGTCCTCAATCCACTGAGCCACACCAGCCAGGGCAAGGTATTACTTCTTATTAATTGTTTGGCCTGGAGTAGTGTACTAATGATGGACAACACCTTCCTAGTCAAGAAACATTTAACATAGTCTTGATCTTGCTGCAACTTTGCCATGCCTTCTTCTGGCACGGAGAACCAGGTGACTTCCATCTGGATGACTGGACCTTAGTTTCTAGATCATAGCTGTAAACCAATAACTCATCTCCAATTATGGTCTTCTTGAGGAAATCTGACTTCATTGGTAGCAGTTTGAATCAAGTCATTAGCAATTGCAGGATAATGCTTCTTCTGCTCTGGTGGCAGACGCTGCAGAATGGATTTTGCCAAGACAGGTTTCATGCCAAAATCCTGCATCAAAATCTCAGACACAGTAGTTTTGGGAATCCTCAGATCAGCTACTAGTTCTCACACTGTCAGTTGCTGAACTTTGTTGATTGCAGCCCATACATGTTCAACATTCTCAAGTGTTCTGCTTGTTGCAGGCTTTCCAAAATGTGGGTCACTTTCTAGAGATTCTTGACCATCTTTGAAGCATTTGTGCTACATTTTATTTGTGCTGCACTCATTGGATTATCTCCAGAAGCTTTATGAATCATCCTTATAGTTTCCAAGGAGGAATGTTCAAGCTTAATGCAAAATGTGATCCAGATTCATGGCTCTACTCGCACATTTTGGATGCAATGGTCACACAGTATATATGCTCATTCAACAGCATCTATCACCCTTACTGACTAGGACAGTGAAGTTGTCATTGTTCATGCATGCGCATGCCAGTCCACTCTCCTTGGCTGTCAGGTTATGTCAATGTCATGCAAACTATTCTCGCTATATTAACAATGGCTGGACTGTTTTCGGACAGACCTCTCGTGTTCTCATACTTTCATAAACATATTTTCAATCTGAGGGTAGAAAATGAAAGTATTATAAGTCACAAAGAAATAATTTTCTAAAAAAGATAAATATTGAAAATATTTAGTGCATATACCTCAGCTTTTAGTCACTCTGCCAGGCACTGGTTTTAATAATGTATAAAGGTTGCTTACTTTAAGGTAGAGAAAATAAACACTTAAGATAATAATTTAATACAGTGAACTCAAATGCCTAACAAAGAAAGACTGAGGTAAGAAAGAGAAGGAGAAATTCAATGAAAACTTTCCAGAATATATAACTTAAAATGAGGCTCAAAAAAAACCTAAAAAATATTTTTGGACTAGCTGACTAGAAAGAGATTAGTTTGTGCATATTTGACAATGCAAAACAAATGGTACAATGCAACTAAATAGAGTTTTTTAACATTAGGCATTAAAATAAAAGATATATTTATTGAGCACTGAGTTTGACAAAAGAAAAGCTGAACTTAACATCAATAGTCATTTGTCCTCCTTTCCCCCCATTCCGTGGAACTATTCCATTTCATTATAGGATGTCTAGTAATGAATTTGATATTAATGACCATTCTTAAACTATCATTTAGAAGCACTGACTCTAATTTTCAATAGCTTGATTGTTGTTAAGAAAAAGGAAGTCTGAGATGATTTGTGTTTACTCCAGAGTCACAGAGATTTTCTCCTGTGTGGGGGGGAGTAATTTTAGCTTTTAAATTTAAGTCTTTGATGCATTAGGAGGTTTAGAGTTAATTTTCATGTAAGGATGTGAAGTATGTGTTAATGTGCCTTCCCTCCTCTGAAAATATTTGGATGGTCCAGTATCATTTCTTGAAAAAGACTTATCTTTTCCAACTGAATTTCTTCAACACTTTTATTGAAAAGTGTCTGAAAAAATAACTGAGTCTTTTTCTGTTTTCTATCAGGTTCCTTTGTCAATGCTTGTCCTTTGTCAATATCACGCTTCACTGATCAATGTGGTTTTGTGACACCTTTCATAATCAAATTCTAAACATTCATTCAACTTTGTTTTTCTTCATAGTTTTTGTTGATTTGGGGTTCTTTATATTTTATTATAAATTACAAGTTTTTCAATTTCTATATTGAAAAAAAGTCTGCCAGAATTTTTATTTTGATAAATTCAATTGATAGATAAATTTGCAGTGAATTGATGTCTTAAACACATTGAGTCTCCAATTTGTTAGATAGAGTGTGCCTTCCATATTCATATTTTAAATAGTTCCTCCTCAGCAATATTTGTAGATTTAGTGCAGGTGACTCAACTTATTTTTCTTTCATTAACTCCAATAATTTTTTCTGGGAATTCCATACTTCAAATATATCATTAGAGATTTACACTGCTTTGTATTACAGATTCATATTACTGTAACAGCCATGTAACAATATGAACTCTAATTAAAAATCCTGAAACTGTACTAAAATATCTACATATGAATGCAATACAGTAGACTTTCTAACTAAACTTTTTTTCTAATGAAATGTATAAATAAAACTAGGTGGAAACATCTAAATGTATTTAAGAATCCATAAATTGACCACAAATAAATCATGACAGGATAGTTTTGAAGAATAATGATATCAAGTAATATGTTGTTATAACCCTGAAGTTCTTAACAAGATGTATCTGTAAAAATCAATTATTTTCTCAACTAAAAAAATCATTGGAATAAATACAACTCAATAGTAAAGTAAATATTTTCTCTCCATTTTTTAAAAGTATTAAACTGTTTGATGATATTCCATTTGGTTCTTTTGGTTTCCATTTAGAATGTTTAAGGAGTTTTAAACTGAAATATTTGCTTTTCTAAGCTTCCAAACTTCACATAAAGCATTTGTTATTTTAAAATCAATTATTGTGCTTTCTATAGCTCATGTATACTTATTTGTTGCTTTCTCACTCAGTTAAATTCAAAAGTACTCACTCTCAAGACCATTTGAATCAAAAGCATGAAACTTTTCTTTGGCTTCCTTTATTTTTTCCCTCTTCTTTCATACAGGCAATTGTAAATCATTAGAAGAGGGAAAGCTTCACATTCTCACATGGTTCATTAAATAGCTAACACCTTATTTTTATGTTTGAAACAGAATGTTTTTGAAATAGTTTAATTTCATAAACTAGATAAAATTTATACAGTATAATAACCATAAAACCAGATTTTACAAACAGAAGTTACCTCATACACACAAACATACATACGTACACATCACCACCATCAACACCACCATCACCATTGTTGTAAATCTAAATGCAACTTCGTATTCTACATATTTGATCATTTCTCAGAATAAGGTTACCTGAATATTGGATTTAATTCTGCTTATCTTAGAATGCAGATTCAGAAGAAAAGGAATAGTTAAAGTTAGCAGCCTGCTATTATTTCATCTCTGTGGACTTTGCTTTACATGTCTGACATTTGGTCTCATACATTACACTTACAATTAATGTGGTTCAGTGCCCCTTTTGTCTGTAGCTGCTAATGAGATTTAGAGCCATCTTTAAAAACAGCTTAAAAACTATTAGTGTTATTTGATGGCATTTTTTTGTTTTAGTATTACATGTGTTACAGGAACACACAAATTTGATGTTTGGCACAAATGTCAATCAGGCTTCAGATATAAAGCAATTGCTAAATTTTAATGTATTCTTTATTTGATTTGTAAGCTTTTTTTAGACTAGACTTTTCCATTTAACTTTTATTTCTGTTTATTTGTTTGTTTGTTCCTTGGTGTTTGCCTCAGTGTAATTCATGAGACTTAAGAGATAGGTTGCCTCATATCTAATTTCAAAAACTTTTTGGACTATCCCTAAACTAGATACAGTAGTTAAGCCAAACCTAGACACTATCTGGCAAATACTTTAAATTTCCTTTAATATATTATATTTGTAACTTACCAATTCAATAAAGTATAGTTTTTAAAATATGCACATGTGTAATTAGTAGAAAATACAAATGACCTTTGATAACATGAAAAATATCATGAGAAAAGAAAAATTATTTATTTAATATATATTTCTTGGACATTAAGTGAATACAAAAATGACATAACAATTTTTCTTATCAGATTGGCATAAAATATAAAGAAAATAATTTTCTAATCAATTTTAATGGAAACAATTTTATACAAACATTTAGTATTGCAATTCCAATATGTATGAGAAAACTAGATTTTATTCCTTTCTCAAACATATACTCCTTTTTTATGAATATATACCAAATAAATAATCAAGTTGAAGCAGAAGACTTATGTACATTAGTGTATTGTAATGTTATTGTCAATAACAAAATATTATAAATTACTTAATTAAAAATTAAGAAAATTTTTATAAAAGGCTGTACAGATCTAACAGGTAATATTTCATAATAAAAATATTTATCTTTTAAAATTTTTCCCATTACCATTTCATTCCCTTATACCTTCTCATCTCATGCAATCATGGAATCACCACATTATTATCCATGTCCATGAGTCCTTTTTCCTCTTTGTTCAATCCCTCCAGCCCCTAACCTCCCCGCTGCTTTAAATGTCTTCCCGTTCTCTATGAGTCTGTTTCTATTTTGCTTGTTAGTTCAGTGTTAATTAGATTCCACATATGAGTGAATGTGGTATTTGACTTTATCTGACTAGCCTATTTCACTTAGCATATTGTTCTCCAGTTCCATTGATACTGTCACAAAAGATAAAAATATCATGGAAAAAAAGATAAAGGCTCCTTTGTTTCTACTGCTGCATAGTGTTCCATGGTGTAAATGTACCACAGCTTTTTTATCCATTCATCTACTAATGGGTACTTAGGCTGTTACCAAATCCTGGCTATTGTAAATAATGTTATTATGAACATAAGGTTGAATATAGTCTTTTAATTGGTGTTTTGGGATTCTTAAGATGTGTTCCCAGCCCATCTCCTGGGATGATGGGGGACTCATGTCACAAAGCCCATCTCACCTCTCAGTGGAGGCAGAGGTTTTTATAAAGAGGAAGAGGAGAAGAGAACAAAGAGATCAACAGAGTGGGTCGAAAAGTCCTCTGCATGCAGACAAGCACATTCCATTCTAATCAGACAAGAGATGGTCTGATGTGTGTCATCCCAGTTTAGTCATCCTGGTTCAATGGGTGAAGGTCAGCAAATCTCTTGGAGTTGGGATGTCTGAAAGTTGGGGTCTGTATCTTTGGAAGTTAATTCCTAGGAATATTATACAACATGCTGGTCATCTAAAAGCCACCTATTAGAGCCAGCATTTACAGAAAGAATGTCTAAGGAATGTCAAAAGAATGGTGGGGTGCTTTACGATTTCCCACCATTACAGTTTTCCACTGTTACATTAGCTTTTACATTTTTAAATGCTTGAAAAATAAATGAAATAGGATACCATCTTGTGACATGTGAGGATTATGTTAAATTCAAATGCCAGTGTCCATAAAAAAATTTTATTGGAATACAGCTGTTTTCAACATGTGCATGTTATTTACAACTGCTTTCTCCCTACAACTACAGAACTGACTAGTTAAAAGAGAGACCTCATGTCCTGAAGAGCTGAAAAAATTCACTATCAGGTCTCCAACAAGAATGGTTTGTTGATTCCTGCACTAACCTGTATTACTTATGTAATAGAGTCTAATTCTTCAAGAATTGCATGATTTTAATATTAGAGAGTATTCTTGATGTCTCACCTTGCCTTTACACATGGCATCTAAATTGGTGACTGCCTTTGTTATTAAATTTTTATCTTTTTATGCCCTTTTTATGGCATTATTTTAAGGAAATAAACATTATACTTGTTTTTTTTCTTGTGAGAGTTGCATACCCCTGTCTTAGCCTATGTGGTACTGCAGTCTACCAGTGTTTTAACTGAAAGGCTCTATTCAAAATAGTGTTATTTTCAAATCTATGTTTTTCTTTTAATCTGGCCACAATAGCTTTGACTGCTCCATGTAAGTAGGTGAATTAATTCTTAATTACCTTGGATAAAGTGAATATTTTTGTTTAGCACATTAGTTGCAAAGTGTTTGCTGTCTCTTGACATCTCAGTGCAGCATGGGAAGTCTCTTGGGAAGTATGCCCAATAGGCAATATCACTTGTAAGCACTGCAATATTGTTTTTGTATGTCTATTGTGGACACTAAATTTTATTTTTTCACTAACATTGGTTTAGAAAACTAGTTACAACTAGACATGTTCAAAGATTTACTGCACTCTACCGGAAGCCTTAGAAGCAAAACTCAACTACAAGCAGTGCAACATAAGAGCAAATATTGATAGAAATATCTGGATATGCAAGTGCACGTGAAAGATTAGTGCTCATTTATTATCTGCACTCAGAGTATTTATGACCATTTTCTTTTCCAGCAGCCAAGTGTGTACATCTTTGTCCTATACATGATCCGTATCTAAATACAAGTATCTCCATACAAGTCAAAATGAGTATATTGTTATTTTCTTATTGACTGATGAATCTATAAGTAAGAAATGTCATTGTGTCAGAAAAGTCACTCTTATCTGAAGAGAAATTTAATGCTTTACAGATATCCACCCAAACCTATTTGCAGCTTATTTTACATTTCAGGAAACATTTCCCCATTAATTTTTCTATTGTAAACTTTCCATAACAGGAAAATGCATCTTGTTTCTGATCTTTAATGTTATTTTTCCTAACAAAATACTTACATAATTGTATTAAAATGTTATTTAAAATTATTAAAATATTTCTTTGTGAGAAAACCAGGATATAACTGGATTCATTCAGCATTCCTAATTCTTGTATGTTTTAATTCCAGAAATTCATGTGATTCCAACTCTTGGATTCTGAAAAAAAAAATTAGTCTTCTCAAGTGATTAAGAAATTAAATATCTTATTAATATTTTATATTTGAATATACTTACAGAAATTAAGTTTCTCTATATAGTTCCATTATGTACCAAATACTTAAAAATTACTATATAATTCTCACTCTGTTCAACAAATAGTCTTCATATCCTTGAACTTTTGACACCTGATTTTTTTTCATTTATTGTTATCACCTCATAAATATTGTAGGGACTGTCTTATAAAAGTAATGTTTTCATAATACTGATTTTTATTTATTTTTTAATTTGCTCAGAATTTTGTTACCACCAGTTCCCTTATTTAATGAATTCCACAGCTCAAGATTTAGTTAAATACAGTTTGTGACAGATCCCTGTCCTCTATCCAAGTCTTTCTATATCATTACTAATATTAATGAGTGTTCTTACTCCAAAAGGATAGGAATGATACCCAAGCTACTCAGATTATTGTAATATAAACTACTTAATATAAGACAGATGTCTTATGGGCTTCTGGGAGCTTCATTTCAATAATTAGGCATCTTAAACTTATACCTTTGGGAATGATATCACCCCAATTAGCTGTAATCTTCAATGACATGATGTTTTATTGGCAGTCAAGAATCCCAAAGAAATGAATTTTAATACACTGGTAATTCAGAAAATAATTGTGGGACTTCTGTTTCTGAAAAGACAGAGTGGCCATAATTTTCCCTTCTCCTGCCAAATATAGCAAATCTCCTGGAAATGATATATAAAATGAATACAGGAAAACTCTGAAAAATGAAGAGAAGGCAGACCATCTAGGGATCTTGCAGCATGAGAAAAGACACAGGAAAACTGTGAAATATGAAGAGAGGAAGGCAGACCATCAAGGGATCTTGCAGCACAAGAAAAGACACAGTGACAAATCCCCAAAGTTTTTGTTCTGCCTCACACATCCCAGAGTGGGTGTAAGAGAAGTCAGCAATACAGAAGCACCAATGGGCACATTCGAAAAAAGTCCCACGAGAAGTGTTTTCTCTCTAGCCAAAGGATCATGAATGGGTAACCTGACAATGTGAAAACTCCTTTGACAATAATCGCTATACCCCAGAAGCAACAGAACAACAGAGAAAAAATTGCAGTACCAGCTCACTTCCCAAAGTCTGAGGGGGAAACTGTACTTCTACTATAGCAAGGCTCAAATTAGGCACAGCAACCTACCCTCCAGAATGATGTCAAGGAAATCAGATGTAGGATCTAGGATTTCTCCACTCAGCAATAAGGTGCCTACCCTGTCATGATGTCAGTGTAGATCATGTGGGGAGACTGGGATTTTTCTTCTGCCAGTGGTAACAAAGTACCTACCTGTCTCTGTTCCTGGTGGGGTGATGTCAGAGGATGCCTAGGGAGAACTTTCACTATCACCCAGAAATAACAAGGGCACCCCCTACTGCATTGTATTTGAAATTAAAACTAAGAAAATTGTAGTAAGCATTTTAAAAACATCCATTTAAATATAAAAATATCATTGTTACATGCTAAATGAACATATTTTAAAATAAATATATTTTCAATAATTAAAACAAATATGCTGAGAAGAGTGATATTCTCTTACAGTTTTGAAAACCTACTTAATATCTCATAACTCTGCTTTCAATCACTTCTCATATATTGCTTTGAATAAAATACATAAAAATCAGACCATAGATATAGTTACAAATATAGGTATACAGATATATATGTAATGAAGTTGGAAAAGAGAAGATTACTTTAATACACTTTCTAGATAACGGCATGGTATGCTAAACACAAGCTCGACAAGTGATAGAGAAGTGCTAGTTGCAATATGGAATCAAAAACCATTTAACAGAACTTTGCATTCTCTGTTGCACTGAATTTATTAGTTTGCCTTGAATTTTGAATGCAGATTTGGAATCATGGGCAATTTTTGTAATTTGTGTGGTTCCCAGTGCTCCCTGTGTCCCAGCATCTAATTTCCAAGGTCTGGAGAAAATATATTATCTCCTTAGTACCTAAGAATGCAAAATACCTCATGCATCTATCATATTGATAAGATAACTGTGAAAAAGCAATTTTTTTTATCACATGGCTTGCCCCAAAGTCAGGGGTATCTTATAAAAGTGCATTTGTAGAAAAAAGGCAGGGCAGTTTGTAGGATTCGTTTAAGAATTCCTCAAAAAGTGAGCACACCGGTGACTGCACAGAGTGTGATCATGTGACTGCACCAATCATGCTGTGAGCCCATAATCCTTAACTGTTTTTTCCCCACCATTTCCTTGTAGTAATGGAAGTAAAGGGAGGAAGGAAGGAAGGAAGGAAGGAAGGAAGGAAGGAAGGAAGGAAGGAAGGAAGGAAGGAAGAAGATGAGAGACAATGTTCTTATTTGATAGAGGAAAATGTGGAGATCTTTCAACTGAAAATATGGAAAGATACTAAAAGTAACCAATGAAATAAATTTTAATGTGGCAGAAACCAGAGTTCATTAAAAGGAAACTAAATGATTTGCCAAAGCCAACACATTAGGGGCAGCCACTGAAAACTATATCAAAGACAGATGTTTGTGTGTCTCCTGTGGCATGGTCTGTGAAATACATAATGCCTGGGAGAAGCCTGGGATGAAATCTGTATGAGAAAAGGCATTCCTAGGCCTAGTGCTCTAGGTGTGATAGCAGTGGTGATACTCTGTTATTTAGATGGCACTTATATTCACTCAAACTGACATTGCGTTAACTTTTTCAACAGCA
Organism: Trachops cirrhosus; assembly: GCA_028533065.1. Taxonomy (NCBI): domain Eukaryota; kingdom Metazoa; phylum Chordata; class Mammalia; order Chiroptera; family Phyllostomidae; genus Trachops; species Trachops cirrhosus. Next base: position 35,962,732 of record CM052548.1, on the reverse strand, counting down.
GTATGCAACAGTAATCCTCCTAATGCATGTTATCTCTGTTTCCCCAAATAGCATCAGGTGCATTTCAAAGAAGTGTTTTTGACCTAGTTCATTTATTTATAAAATTGTTTGTTTTAATTTACATGATGTATTTGTGAATTAAATGAAAGAATGGAATCTCTCTTTTATCGCTTATTTCATCTTTGTTTTCTGGTCACTTCCTATATTAGATTCCTGTGACTTATTCCAGGGATAACAGATGAGATATTAGGATGTTAAAGCTGGAGCCACATTTTCTTTCCTTTAATCAAATAATATATTTAGGAGGATATTTCAGATACTGCAGGAAGTTTTCCTTCAGCTTTTTTTGTCATTAGTTTGACAATTCACCTCCTCAAGAGGAGAGGACATTGTCTTCTTTTTTTTTTTATTTATTTTTTTTTAGAGAGGGGAAGAGCGGGAGAAAGAGAGAGAGAGAAACATCAATGTGTGGTTGCCTCTCATGTGGTCCCCACTGGGGACCTGGCCTGCAACCCAGGCATGTGCCCTGACTGGGAATCGAACCTGCGATGCTTTGGTTCGCAGCCCGCGCTCAATCCACTGAGCTACGCCAGCCAGGGCAGGACATTGTCTTTGATCATGGAATTTCTTTCAGTATTTTGACAAAAAAGTAAATAAATAAATTATATATATAAATTTCCAGTTCTGGTCCATTTCCATCTAGGCAACCTTTAATGAACTGAAATAATGTTGTCACTCTGGGACCACAGTTCTCTTCCTGTTGTGTGTTCTGTACTGGCAACTAGCAGACCTAAGCCTCAGCTACCTATGTATAGTGCCAACATGCTTGATAAAGCATCCTTTATTGATAGACGTTCTTTTCCTGTTTTACTCTCCCACTCTTCAACCTTTTCCAAAATATACTAATTGCATTCATATACCCTTGTTTTAATGACTGCATCTAGGGATTAAACACTGAAACTGCGGCCTTTTTTAAATTTTTATATTGTACTCATCTAAATGCACTAGATACTTCATTCTCACAGTCCTCATTATGGAACAGTCTCCAATTAGAACACTGTAAAGTCATTAAAATTCCAATGCTGGTCAGTGGAAACAGCAAACAGGCAGGGATACTTGTAAGAACATGTTGGAAATTCTAAGAGACAAGGAATATACATCATTCAGATGCATAAATTGCACACACACATATTATACCTACATCATGAAGCTAGCCTTGACTATGGGTAGAAAACTCTGCTACTGTCTTACTTACTTTAACAGTGCAAATTAAGGTAATCAACACAGTACCAGAGAAAACTCATAGCATTGTATTTTGATAAACAACTCTCAAATACAGTTTCACTATGACCTGGTAAAGACTGCCCTGGCTGGTGTGTCTCAGTGGACTGATTTCCAGCCTGCAAATTAAGGGGTTGATTGTTTGATTCCCAGTCAGGGCACGACTTGGTTGTGGGCCAGGTCCCCAGTTGGGGGTGTGCAAGAGGCAACCACATATCAGTGTTTCTCTCCCTCTCTTTCTCCTTCCCTTCCCCACTCTCTAAAAATAAATAAATAAAATCTTAAAAAATAAAGCATCACTAATCTTTGAAAGCTCCGCAATGGATTAAATTATTACCAAGTGGATCTGGCATAACTTCAGCCCTGTATAACTTCTTCTTGAGGGTGCTTCAGTATGGAGGGAGTTTGTACTGATATCTGATCTGGCTCTGAATCATTGCTAAACACAAGCACACATGGGCTCAGTTTCTGCTAGAAATAAGGTAGTGGGTATTATAAGAATAACCTTCATAAATAAACACCTCTCTAACTTTCATCACAGTGCAAGTTTATACACATGTACATATGTACAGACACACATATAAATTTTGTGTACATATAATTGTCAAAACTGATTCTGAGTGCTGTGAAAGCAGTCTTTCTTATTAAATTCTGATATAACTGACTTTTTAAAAACAATTTTTTAAATTTTAATTTACTTTTTATAGAGTGAGGAAGCAAAGGAGAAAGAGAGGGAGAGAGACATCAATATGAAACATCAATTGCTTGCCTCTTATACACACCCTAACCAGGGACTGAACCCACAACGTAGGTATGTACTCTGACCAGAAATTGAACCAGGAACCTTTTGCTTTGCAGTGCAATGCCCAACCGACTGAGCCACACTGTTCAGGGCAGAAATGATTTTTTTTTTTTGCACAGGCTCTATAGTAGTTATTAGTTCCAAATCACAACATCGCATATCAAAACTCAAAGGTATAAGAAGTAAAAATGTAACCTGAAGCCTATCCTACAGCCCTCATTATGTTTCACAGCCTTTCAGAATTTTTACATGTATTTCTAAATCTTATTCACATAAATTTCCTAAATTTGAGCCATTCATGAAGGAGGTTGAAAGATTTCTAACTTAACCTGAGCATCCCTTAAAGCAAAACAAAAATCTATGATAATTCAAACAGATTATAATAAAAAATGTGTGCTGAGATGTATTAATTAATGAGAGTACATTCAAATAGCCATATGAACTTTTCTTTGTGATTAGTGCTATTCTACTTAAGACATACATGAGAAAAGGATCTTGGAACTTTAGCAATTAGAAAGACAAAACAGCTAAAGAAATATTGTCTTTTTATTTTTAACCTCTTTTGGATTTATATAGAACCAGCCATCTGTTTACTCTTTTCTTTCTTATTTTGAATAAAATATATAATTTTCTGGTCCAATTCCACATTACTTCCTCCCAGAATTTCATAATCTGAAAGCAGCTTTTGAAGAAACCATGTATCTAGTGAAATGTTACAGCCATTTTTGGAAATATTCTCAGTCTTTGTAAATGTCAAAGGAGAGCCACAAATCTCAAATGGTTGCCAAAGCCAGAATATCCGTGAATGCCACGGTGATGTCTGGTACAAGCCTACCACATACAGCTTTTGTGTGAGTGTCAAATTCTGTCAAGTTCATCTTAAAGAAACATACAATTTGAGGAGAGGATTCAAGAGGTTTTGGATAAAATAATATTCATGTTTTGCATGTGCCAGCAGTTATTGCCATTGGCTATTATCAAGTTGTTGAATAGAGGCATGTTGCTGCATTTCAATGACAGGGAAGTTCTTAAATAATTTTACTTTTTCCACAAATCTATCGTCAAGCACATTTTCATGCTCTATACTTCAGAACAAGCAATTTCCTTTTGTTTGAAGTTGCTGGTGATTTTTTTGACATTTTATTTTGTGATATGGGCCAATTTCAAACTAATTAAGAGATTTTCACAACTGGGACATACACATTAGTTTACTACAGTAGCAAGTTAGTATTTCTACCAAAAACTAAATACTCTGTTGTTACTCCCTAGCATAATGTGACAAATTTAACCCATGGCACTATTTTATCAGTAAGGTATATAGAATTCTACAGGGAAATATAAGTGTCTGCATTAATAGCTTGTTATTTGAATTAAAGACCAGAAAATACAAGTTTGGAGAAATTTTTCATGACTTATTTTTAATTAAGGTATCACTTAAAGCCTCAACATTTTCCTTTTTAGCAGGTCTTATTTCATTGGGGTTGCTTGCTTGTTTGTGCTTTAAATATTTATTAAAATATACCTGTTTTTTGGAAAGGCTGCATTTTATATGGGTGATTATTTCTTTTGATTATTTATTGTGGTAGACTGGTTACCTGGTGGTTACTTGGGAAGCTGCGGGATGTTGCGTGCTCCATAACCACAACAGATGGTTACTTGGGAAGCTGCGAAACGGCGTATGCCCTGTAACCATTGCTACATATCACCCAGCTACAATCAACAAACATACTCCAGTTATATAATGAATAACGATGATTAAACCATGGAAACCGTTACATAAGTCTACAAATAAGGAATCATATGTAAACATAAAATTGATGTTATAGAAACAGGTTATATAACAAACCATTATAAAAGTCAGAGAGTTACAATAAACAGTGCCTCTTGGTCATTCACCCTTCCTCAAGAGTGGTGTCTTATTGATGCAGCTCGTCAATTTATTAGTACTAAGTATTACAGAATATCACTCATTTATATTCTGGTTTTCCATAGTTTCTATTCTCTATTTCTTTATATATTTTACTTTATAAATTTTTACCTGAATACTTTCTGAAATAAACCTGTGTTACATAGTTTCAAAATAAAAATGTATTTTCTTACATCCAGCTCATTATTGATTTTATTTTTTTAATTTTTCTTAAGTTTTCAGAATAGAAATTTCAGTTCTCCCAACACTTGTTCTCTTCTTTTCTTTTTCTTTATTTTTCTTTTGAGGGGGCAGTAAGCTTCAATACACTTTTTTAAAAAACTTTAATTTTTTTTCCATTACTGTTGACATACAATATGATATTAGTTTGATATTAGGTATACAAACCCAGTGGTTTGACATTGTATAACTAAGTGATCACCCTGATAGTATAGCACCCAGTTGACATATGTTATTACAGTATCATTGACTGCCATCCTTATGCTGTAGTTTATATCCTCATGAGTATCCTGTAAATGCCAATTTGTACTTGATAGCCCCTTCACCCTTTTCTACCCATTCCCCATCTTCCTTCCCATGTTAAAGAAGACCCTTTTTTTTAAGGGTCTTCCCCTATTTTAAAGAAGACCAAGTATTTTTGTAATACTTGTTTGATTAGGATGAACTCCTTTAGCTTTTTCTTGCCCAGGAAACTATCTGTCCTATTAAAAATGATAGCTTTACTGGCTATGGTTGTAAGTCATTGATTATCATCACTTTGAAAAATGCTTACCAAATCCTTTCAGCTTATGAAGACATTTCTTTCTTTGTTGAGAAAATCAGGAGACAGTCTTATGGGAGTTCCCTTGAAGGTAACTAACTGCTTTTGTTTTGCTGCTTTTAAGATTCTCTCTGTCTTTAACCTTCTGTGTATCAATTATGATGTGTCTTGATATGGGTGTCTTTCGGGTTCATCTTGTTTGGGCTTGTCTGAATTTGCTGGATTTGTATGCTAATTTTCTTCACCAGGATAGGGAAGTTTTTCATCATTATTGCTTCACATAAGTTTTCAATTTCTTGTTCTCTATCTTCTCCTTCTGGTACCCCCATGAAACCAAATGTTGGTACACTTGAAGTTGTCCCAGAGGCTCCTTATACGACTTCATTTTTTAGGTCTTTTTTTTTCTTTTTTGCTGTTCTGATAAGGTGTTTTCTGCTTCCTCGTCTTCCAAATTTCTGATGTGATCATCTACTTCATTTACACCTGTTTTTCCCTGTAATTCTTTATTTCAGTTAATGTACTCTTTTTGTTTCTGACTTTTTAATGTTTTCTATTTGTTTGCTAAATGCTTTATGCCTGCTATATGTTTGCTAAAGTTCTCACTAAGTTCTTCTAGTCTACCCCTAAGTTCATTGAGCATCTTTATGATCAGCTAGCAATCTACTACCTGCAGTGGTTTGGACTCTGAAGCTAGTAAATTGCTTGTCTCTATTTTTTTTTTTTTAGTTTTTTTCCTGGAATTTTGTTCTGGTTATTCTTTTTTGGACATTTTAATCACCCTGCCTTATGTATATATGTTATAAAACACAATATAAGTCAATCAGGATTCTCTCTCTCTCTTTTTTCTTTTCATTTTGGCTGCCCCCCTATGTTTGTTTTCATGTATTATGTGGGAATGCTATATCTCCTAGGCTTGGCAAAGTGGCCTTATGTAGTAGATGACCCTTAGGGCCCAGTGACCTAGCCTCCTTGATTATCCAAATTCAAATTCGGCACTCTTGGTTTGCCTCCCCCTGCCCAGTGTAGGCTGTATATACCCTTCTGCTGTATGTGCCAATAGCAATGTCAATGAGAGGAATTTACCTCCAGACTGACTGGCTGAAAGGACTGGTTATGACCACCATGGAGGATTAACTGTGCAGAGGCTGACCCCACAGAACAGCACTTACTTCAGTGGAGCTCTGATGCCTGAGTCTTCCCCTTGAGTGTGTCACTTGTGGAGGTGTTTGGGTAATGTTTTGATGTGTTCTGAAGTGGTCCACTGGATGCACTGGTTCCTGGGCCACCCAGGAGTTGCAGGCCAAGGTCAGCTGCCAACTTAGTCCTGCCTGAGGCCACCTGGCATGAGCTATAAAGCTATCTACAGATGGCTGCCACATGTGCTACATTTGGAGGTGCCCTGGAGAGGCTAAGCTGTGAACCACTGCCTGATGCCATTAGTGCCTGGCCTGGGGCCATCTAGCAAAAGGTACAGAGCAAGGTGAGGCCATATAATGCTTATTTGAGGAACTTTAGGAAAGTTCAAAGTATGAGCCAAGATAGATCATATGTATGAAAAAGCCCCTGAAAATGGCATTGATTGGACCCACAAGTTTGTTGGGGCAGGATCTCAGGGAATCACCAGGATAGGCAAACAGTGTTAACCAAGTTGATGGAGACTCAGATATGGTGCCCACCTACCAGCTTTGTTGGAGGAGTCCCCAGAAAGAGAACAATGGTCTTGGCTAGCACTTCTATTTGGGAGAAAATTGTCCCTCCAGCTTTTTCCCTGATGCCAGACAGACAACTCATTTCCTCCTATGTCCCTGGTGCTCCAGTGCTGGAACTTTGTGGGTATGAATCGAGTTAAGTCCATGCATGCATGGGCCCTTTAAGAGGAATGGCTCACTCACCCATGATCAGAGCTTGTGATTACAACTATAAGTTATGGGGACTTCTCTTCCTGGAACTGAAAACCTGGGCTGGGGACATGGCTTGGGGCTGGGACCACTATCTCCTCACAAGGACCTTTGCAGCCAAGATATCCCATTTGATTTTAATCCACGACACATATGTGGGGCCAACCAATTCTGAGTCCCCATCCCATCTACCAGTCTGAATATGGCTACTTTTTTTTAAAATCTCAGTGATAGAACTTCTGTTCAGCTGGATTTCAAGTGGTTCTAAATGATGATTTTTCTGTAGTTTAGCTGTAATTTTGGTGAAGTTATGGGAAGATTCGAATACAGTGATTACCTATGCTGCCATCTTGACCACTAACCTCATTGTTGATGTTATTCCAACAAGGATGTTTTTCAACCCCTCCCCCACATCCTCATTTCCCTTTATATGAATATTTGTCCTTTTTAAGATTTATCACAAAGGCTCTACTGACAAAATGTACTTGATGTTTCAGGTGTCATGTAATCTTTCTTTGAAATAAATTCTAAATGTGGCCCTTATCATTCATCACTTAGAATAAAATCCGACCCCCCTTTTTTGTGGGACAAGAGCTAATTCTTGTGTGTCTCTATATTCAGTCATAATGCAGTACCTGATATTATGTCCAGTACTTAAGTTATCAAATAATAAATGAGCAAGGTAATTTTGAAAGAATGACTGATTGCTCTTTTTCTTTGTGGGCATATGACTGCCCTTCAGAAAACTACATTTCCCCTATTCTTTTACTGTTGCCTCTGGCTATGTTACTGGATTCCTGCCAATGGAGTTCAAGCAAAATTTCTGTGGGGAACTTTATGTTTTCTTTCTTAAAAGTAAATCCCTTCCCTGGACAACTTCATCCCCCAGCACAGAGAGCTAGAATCTCCTGGGGCATAAAAGGAACAGTTAGTTACTAGAAGCAGCTTTGATCTCTGAATGACTGAGAAACGAAGCTGCTTTGGAGACTTACAATGCACAATTCAGGAGTATTGTTTGAAAGAGAACATGCCCTGGCTGGTGTAGCTTAGTGGATTAAGCACGGGCTGTGAACCAAGAGATCACGCTTCGATTCCCAGTCAGGGCACATGCCTGCGTTGCAGGCCAGTTCCCAGCAGGGAATGCACAGGAAGCAACCATACATCCCTCTCTCCTTCCCTTCCCCTCTAAAGATAAATAAATAAAATCCAATAAAAAAGAAAGAGAATAACAGTGCCTTTTTATTATTCAAATTATTATTTTATTGGGCTCTCCCTCTCTTTTTTGTTTTTCTCTTTTTTATAGTGTCTTAGTTCTTAGCCTAACTATTTAAAGAAGCAAATGAATCAATTTGAAGGAATTGAAAAAAGATTTTATATTCATTTAGTATGTATATACACCGACTTCATATATTCTTGTTCACAATCACTCAAAGAAGCTCCTTTAACTTACATTGTGTTTATAACATATTGAGTTGGCCAAAAAGTTTGTTTAGTTTTTTCCATAAAATGAGACACATTTTTCATTTTCATCAATAACTTTATTGATTTGTATGTTTTGAGAATGTCAGCTATCTCCATTGATTGTTTTCGATTAATGTCTTGACTTGCTCACTATCAACTTCAACTGCTCTACTCAACCATGGAACATTGTGTCTAGTGAGAAATCTCCAGCAAACCACTTTTGAAATGTTTCAGTCACAGCACCTTCTCCATACACTGCATAAGTCTTGTTTTTTAATTGCAGTTGCATTTTTGCCTTTCTTGAAATAATAAAGCATAATATCCTGAAAATACGTATTTTCTTCCATCTTCAATATTAAAATGGCTACACAAAAATTCACCAATTTTGATGTTATTTTTTAATGCACTTATTTTTTAATGTGACAACTGATATGACAGTTGTCACAATACGATCTAACAAATTGTTTCAAATGAAGTTAAAGACAACTAAACACTACTAGAGCCATCTTACATAAAAGACCAAACTTTTTTGGCAAACCCAATATATACATAAAGCAGTTTGATTAAAATATCTGTAAAGAAGCCAGCCTATTGAATATTAGAGAACTACAAATGTACACTATTTATTTTATACCACCTTGGTTGGATACTTGGGAATCTTATTTAAAATTATGTTTACAAAATCTCTGAAAAACCTGAAAATTATAATTATCCATGAGTTATTAATATCATTGATTTCATAGAAGATAAAGATCAAAAGGCTATTTCTTAAAATAGAATTTTTGTTAGAAATCAGATAGTGATTGGAGAATTTTCTCAAAAATTGAATTTGCTATTTGGCTCTAATATTGAGTTTTTTAAAAGTTTTATTTTCATTATATAATTGGCTCAGTGATAGCCATTTTTGAATGCTTCATAAATATTTTTAAAAATTGCCTCCACAAAAAAACTTATAAGACCATAAGAATATAAAACTGAACCAGTGACTTAATATATTATTTTATAAAAATAATATATTTTAAAATTATTTTAGTACTATTAATCAGGCAATGCCCACTTTTTAATCAAACATGAGACAAGGCATATATAATGAAGGGTTCTTTTTTGTTTCATATCACCAAAACCTGAAATTTTATCAGTTCTATTTTAATACATCCCTCAGCTATTTTTAGCTCAATGAAATAGGTAAAACAAAGTGAAAATATGAGTTATAAACTTACCTAATTAATTCTACCACAATAGATCATTTTACCAGATTATTTATTTTCATATTTTCTCCAGTAAGTGTGCTTTAGTTAGAATAAAAAATACTGTGGTACATTTACATAATGGAATGCTACATAGCAGAAAGAAAGGAAGAACTCCTACCCTTCACTAGAGAATGGATGGAAATAGGGAGTATTATGCTAAGTGAAATAATCCAGGCAGTAAAAGGCAAATGCCATATAATTTCACATGTAAGTGGAACCTAATCAACAAAACAAACAGGAGAACAAATAGAACCAGAGACGTGAAAATAAACAACTGACAGTGACCAGAAGAGTGGGAGAGAGGGCGATAACGTGTGAAAAAAGGGGAAGAGTCTAGTCAGGGAACATGTATGAGGGACTCATGGAAAAGGACAATAGAGGGGAAGATTGAATATAGGGGGGGCCCTCAGGACAGAGGAGAACAATGAGGGGAAAATGGGTGCCACTATAACTGAACAATAATTTTTAAAATAATTAAATAAAAAAGAAATTAAATAAACATTTGTGACAAGCACTTGTATGTTACTTGAATAGTGTGTTATGTTTGCACCATCATTCCCTTTATAAATTATTTGTTTGGCGGTCACATTTATGAGGACTGTCTGTAAAACTCCAGCTATTGTTAATATGACAAGAATGGTTTGCACAACATCAATGTAACCTGGCAGCCAAGGATAGTGGACTGGATAGACTATGCATGAATAATTACAACTTCACTGTACTAGCCAGTGTGGGTGTTAGACGCCTTTGAGTGAGCACATGTACTGTATGGCTATTGAATTCGCAATGACTGAGTGAGTAGAGCTATGAATCTGCATCAAATTTTGTGTTAAGCTTGAACATTCCTCCATGGAAACTATTCAGATGATCCAGAAGGCCGCTGCTACAGGAAACTGGTGAGTGGCAGCTTTATCATGACAATGTGCCCGTTCATGCATTACTTTTCATGCTGTGTTTTTTAGTGAAACATTAAATCACCCAGGTGAGCCCAGCTGGTATAGTTCAGTGAATTGAGCACTGGCCTATGAACCAAAGGGTCACTGGTTGATTCCCAGTCAGGGCACATGCCTGGGTTGCAGGCCAGGTCAGGTCCCCAGTAGGGGACATGCCAGAGGCAACCACACATTGATGTTTGTCTCCCTCTCTTTCTCCTTCCCTTTGTGTAAAATAAATTAAATCAATCAATCAGTCAGTCAATCACCCAGGTGACTCAACCCACTTACAGGCCAGATTTGGTGCACTAAGGCTTCTGGCTTTCCCCAAAACTAAAATTGCCTTTGAAAAAGAAAAGATTTCAGACCATTGATGAGATTCAGGAAAATATGACAGGGCAGCTGATGGTGATTGGGAGAACTGTGTGAGGTCCCAAGGTGCCTACTTTGAAGGGACCTGAGGTCTCATTGTTCTATGTACAATGTTTCTTGTATCTTGTATCTTCTTCAATAAATGTCTCTATTTTTCATAAAACATGGCTGGATACCTTCTGGACAGACCTCTTATATAAAGTAGACATCAATTAAACTATATTATAGAAATACATAGAATTTAATTTTTGTTATTTGCACATACTCTGACACTTTTTATACCTTGAACATGGGTGTGGAGTTTGGGAGGAGATTGATTAATTTTAAATATTTTCTTTGAAATTTTGCTTCTTGGTACGTTGATCACAACTTTTAATTTAAACTTGCATTTTATTACAGAGATGATGGCCTACTAAAGGGAATGAAGCAAAGAGCTTATATAGTTCTAATCATATTTATCTAATAAGCATTTTGGTAAATTTACCCAAAGGAACAGTGAAAGGAAAACAAGATAAAGTAAAAAGAATAACAAAGTAGCAAGAGGAATGATGGCTGAATTATTATAGTCTGACCCCTTTTCCCAGTACTTATTCAACATTTTTTTCTCTACTCTTAGATGATAATACAAGAATGAATCAGCATTTATCTCCCTGATAGGTAATTGTCTTATCTGAAAGATAATAGGTATAGAAGTAAGGTCAAATTAAGAGATCACTCTTTTTCTTCATTTACAGTAAGAGTCAAGCTTACTTTTATATTTTCAGATTTTAAGAAAAAATTAATTATCCAGATAAGTAGAATAATTCTGACTCAGGTGCATACACACGCAAACACACAATGCACACCTACACACAACACACACATGCCCCAACTGATTTACTTAAGAAGTCAACAAAATAGAGGAGCAGTCTTAAGTATGATAAAGATAATTAGGAAAAAAATGTGGTTCTGCATAAATTCCTGCTTAAAAGAAAGATTTATATAGTTTTCACTCCAGAAACTAAATACTTAAACAAAACTGGCTCAGGAAAACAGTATTTTTAATATAAATTGTGGTCTCTTATATTCAATATGGTTAACTAACACATTCATTTAATCAAGAGTCCTTGGATCATGTTGGAGGATTTCCAGAACCCTGGGGAGGAAAATTATCTTTTCTCTTTAATTGGAAGCTGAAAAACCTTACAAGCTTTCTAACTACTTACCATTTGGATTTGAATCTTTCTGACTCCTATATGTAACCTATGAAGACTAGGTAAAATCACTAAAAGAGGAGGAAGTACAGAAGTTGTGAAATCTTCTAAGACATAGAGCTAGCAATCCAAAATTTGAGATGATTTTAATACAAGAAGAGGATAGGTGACTGCTTGTATAGTCTTGGTAACTTCAGACTCAAAAGTGATTCTGTAATTGTAACGAGTTAGTGAAGGGTCTTACTGAATGAACATAATATGGAGAAGGTGATGGCCTTTCAATTTGTTAGCTTACTAGGTTACAGTTCTCACTATACAATCAAACACTAATTAATCTAGGTGTTTTTATGAAGGATTTTGTAGATGTGATTAAAGTCTATAATCAGCAAATGGCTGATTTTAGATGAAGTGTTTATCCTATACAATGTGGGTCAACCTAATTCAATCAGTTTAATTGCCTTAAAAGTGGAATTGAGACTTCTCCCATTAAAGAAACTCTGCTGATGGACAGAAGTCTTAGTACATGGCTGAGAGTTACAGCCTGCCCTTCCTTTTAGCTTGCCCTATGGATTTTCCCTACAATCACATAATCTATTTTCTTAAAAAATAAAAGAAAGCATTTTAATATATCTCATCTACTCTCTGGTTGAGCACTGACTGATACAGATTCTGGTTAACACGTTGGCTCTAGAGGAAAAAATCTTACTGATGAATTGCCTTCATTGATTCTGGGTTTGCTGGCATTGGTTTTCTAATTTAATTTAGTGTAAGTCATTACTATTTTATTTCTAGAGGCAAAGAGGGCAATGGTAGTTCATGGAATGAGGCAATAGACACACAAAATAACCCTTGGATACTAACTAAATGCCTATAGAACATGAGGTTCTCAGTGACAGTTAGAACATTTTAATCAAACTTAGGAGCGTAATAGGATTGGCTAGTTGCTCTAAACTGTATTGGAGCAAGTGGAAAAAGAAAAGCATGAGCTTTAAATTTCCAGCTCAAAATCTGCATAAATAATATGTATGCTTTTATATTTATCCTGAAATAAGCCCTTCGCTCCTAAAGCTTCAGAGAAGAAATTTCTGAAAACTAAAGCCAAACTATTATCTTGCAAGTGGTTGAACTATAACACCAAATGAATTTTAAACTGCTCAAGATTTTTGCTCTTCAAATGAGGGTATTGTTTGGGAAAGATAGAATGCTAAAAATCAGAATGGTGTTATATAGGAAGGCCCAAATGAAGCTAAAAATATCAAATCTCTGAGTCTTCTTAGCCAGTAGCCCTCTATCCCTGCCTGAGGTTAGTCTTTATTTTCCTAAAGAAACATTAATAGAATCACCTGAAAAGTTTCTTGTCAAGACACTGTTGGTTATATTTAGGATATACCCCACCATCCTTCTTCACTTCTAATCATATAAACAGTCACAAGTCTCAGCAAACCTCAAATTATGAGGTACAAATTATTCCAATAAGGAAATGCATCATACACCAAACAGCTGCATGATCTTTCCAACTTACATAGAAAAATATTGAAGAACATATGTAGAAATGGATATGAAGAGTTCTGACTCCTGTTAGAAGAAACACAATGTTTTATCAGGCCAAATTAATGATACAGGCCCACAAAGCAGAGATTCTGCATTAAATATGTTAACCTGAAGGGTTAGAAAGGACTCTTAATAGTTTGTTTGTTTGGCAGAAGCATGGACCTAAATGAAGTTGAAATGACATAAATATCTTACATTATAGAAGAAGATATCCAAAAAGGGAAATTAGAATATTAAAATGGATTTATTTTGTAATACTGTTTATTCAACGGTAAGTTTCCAAAGGCCACACTTTTTAACATGGCTGTTAGAAACAAATCTGTGAGGAGGAGGCACTAAAATCCTTAAAATGTCCTGTGGTTGCTTGTCTCTGTAGGTCAGAAGTTAGAGTTGGCACTGCTCCCATCAAACCAGCATCCCTAATGTAAAGGGGACTATGAGATCCCAGGTTAGCTGGGTCCAAATGGCATCACTGAATCAGCAAGGACAAGGTAGATGTATTTAGTGTGATGGACCATGGAGGTAAGGCAGTTGTCAGAATTGTCTGACTTGCAGAGACCTATGGAATTGACTCCATAATCATGATTTCTATAGAATATCAATATGTAGGCAGTCTATGAAATTCTTACCTAACCTGTACAAGTGGGAGAGTTCTAAAACTATTGAATGCAAGTTAAATTCAGTAATCATAGCAGAAAGAAGCAGCCCTGAATCAGTTTCTCAGCCTGGAGCCAGTTTAGAACTTCAGATGATCCTGAATACAGGAGCCTTCTTAAAAAAGACACTATTACACTGCTCAAAATGTTTACTGTTAGTTTCTTTCCAAGTCTTCCCCAAAAGGGCAATATATCAGGGTGATTATGAACTGTTTAGATGAAAATAAACAAACTTTTGGGGAGCAGCTGGACACTGGCTCTGAACTGACACTATTCCTGAAGCCTCAACATGTCCGTGTAATTGTCCAGTCAGAGTAGGGTAAAGGCTCAAAGATCAAGTGATCGATGAAATTGTAGGTCAGGTATATTTTACAGTGATCCTATTGGTTCTCAAAAAAACATCTAGTGATTATTTCCACGTTTCTGGAATTTATAATTAGAATAAAAATATTTAGCAACTTGCAGAATCCTCACATTGGTCCCCTAATTTATGTAATTAGATCAAATTGGAAAGAAAAGGCTAAGTGGAAACCACTAGAACTGCCTTTATCTACACAATATTAACAAAACAATGCCACATTGGAATGAGGGATTGCAGAGATTAGTGTCAAATTCAAGAACTTGAAAGATACAGGGGTGGTGATTCCTATTTGGCTTGCACAAAAAACAGATGGATCTTAGAGAATGACAAAGGGTATAATAAACTTAATACTACAGTGACTAAAAATTTCTATTGCCATTACAGATGGTTACCTTACTTGAACAAATGAATACAATCTTGTACCTGGTATGCAACTATTGACCTGAGATTATATATGTGTGTGTGTGTGTGTGTGTGTGTGTGTGTGTGTATATATATATATATATATAGTCTGTCTTTAAACCTCCAGAAATTGTGTGCTTTTGTATGATTAGCCAGCAATACATTTTCTCTGTACTATCTCAAGAATATATAAACTATCCAGTCCTCTGTCATAATTTACTCTCAGAGAACTTGGTCACTTTTCCACAAGATATCATGGTGGTCCTTTGCATTGTTGTTATTACGCTAACTGAACCTTGTGAATAGTAAGTAGCAATTAGTATAGATGCATTGGGAAGACATTCATGTGTCAGAAGCGGGGAAATAAACCCTCACCACCAAATTCAAGAGCCTTTCATCTCACCAAAAGGTCTAAGGTCTGAGGCTTGTTGGGCATTATTTAATAGGTGAAGAATAAGTTGTTCCCTTTCGCTCCTTCTAAAAACAAAAAAAAAAAAGAGGAACAACATGTAGTGGGCATCTTTGGATTTTGGAAGAAACACACCACTCATTTGGGTGTCTTACTTCAATTTATTAAACAAGGGATCCCTGAAGCTGTTAGTTTTCCAAGGGTCCAGAATGAGAGAAAACTCTGCAAGCTGCATGTGATTAATATATGTCAGTTACTGAAATAACTTTGTATTTTGGGGAGATGATGAAAACATATTTTTCTAAATCTTAATATTTAATCAAAATAAAAATTTTCTTGGTACAATTCTGTTTATATCTAGTGCTTCTCTATTTATAGAGATTATTAAAATGCAAATTGATACTCTATGTGTTGCTATCATTCCTGTATGCAGTTCTTCATAATAGACAAGTAAACTTATACTTTTATGGCTATACCCACATGAATGGCAAGTTTTTTCTTTATTGCCACCTAAAACAAAAAAATAGTTTATTGAAATACCCTTTGTTTATTTATTTATTTTTGCAGTGGCTCCTAATAAGAAAATGTTCATGTTGTGTGATTTTTAATAATCTCTTTCCTGGCAGTCAGCCTTTTTAGCACTGCTACTGTTTGCTTCCATTAAACAACATGGCCAGTGGCCAATTTAAAATACATGTGTGCTAAAGAATGTCCTTAGAATAATAACATAATGAATCAAAGTTTGGTCACCTAGAAGCTGGATATAAATGCAGAATTTCAGAGATCCCCACCCCAGACCAGCTAAAGCAGAATATGCACTTGAACACAATGCTCAGTTAACTCCTTTGTATTTTATCTTTTGAAAAGAGATGGAATAGTCTTGCTTTGCATAACATATCTTATATGTATGTTCAGTTGCTCTACTTTCTCACTAACATCAACCAGGGTTGGAAAGGAAAAATATTAATTTCTCCATGAAATATCCTAGAACTAGATTAAAGAAATAGTCAATCCTGAAAAAAATAAAATCCAGGAATCAACATTTTTGAGATAGCATCTTATCACTATATGGTGATTACTGTCTTGATGAGTATATAATCTTTATTATTTCATAAACTCTGCTTAACTTAAAACATAGAATTAGTTCTGTATATTAAATCATTGTGGATAACATTTTCTGTAGAATATTCCAGAAAGAACTGATGCATGTCATAATTTTTATTATGCATTAGTATTGCAAGTCACTCTGACATGCTACATTGGAGTGTGATAGGGAAAGGGAACCAAAAGGAAAACTCCACACAAATTACACTTTAGACATCTCATATAGAGAATTTCAACAGGTAGAGATGAAACTTAATTTACCAGGGAGATGAATAAAAATTGGTAACTACTACATTTGCTTTTCCAGTAAGTTCAATATTGGAACTTTTTTCCTTTTTAACATTGCTCTAGGACTTTGGGACAGGCTTCAACATTTCAACTCTTTCATTATGATGGTGTATTAATTACATTAGGATTACAGCATGCATTCTTAGTGATTCAAAGAAAAGTTACTTTTTGTTTTAGAAGTTATTCTTATTATCTATGCATTTCTCTATCTTTTGCCTTGAAGTTGTATGTTAAATACAAAATATGAAGATAAATGAGAGCTTGAAACCTATATTTATATACTTATATGTACTAGAAAATTACTGGTGGCTCAATCATTGTTAAAAGATTTTAACTACTTCTTTTTAGAGAGAGGGGAATAGAGGGAGATCAGGAGGGAGAGACACATTGATGTGAGAGAGACTGCCTCTTGTACACACCCCACCGGGGATCAAACCACAATCCGGGCATGTGCCTTGACCTGGAATCCAACTGGCAGCCTTTTGCTTTGTGGAAGGATGTCCAACCAACTGAGCCACACCAGTCAGGGTTAATGGCTCAATCTTTAAATATCGTTTCGTTGCTACAGTTAAATCCTTATTATTATCTTAAGCATATCTACCAAATCTAATTTCCTAATTGCTTCACAAGAACATGAAGAAATTGGTGCTAATAAGTGTGGTAGAGGGAAAAGGAATGCTGCAAATAGTTAAAGAGGTGTCATGCTATGCTTATGATCCCTTCATGTCACCTAATATCTACCTTTGTGATATTTTCACTAAATTCAATTATGCAGTATAAGGAAACTAGAGACTATAATAAGCATTCTTAGATAAAAATAAAGAAACTTTATGGAGAGCA
This sequence comes from Trachops cirrhosus, assembly GCA_028533065.1. NCBI lineage: Eukaryota > Metazoa > Chordata > Mammalia > Chiroptera > Phyllostomidae > Trachops > Trachops cirrhosus. The sequence goes on along the minus strand of CM052548.1, from coordinate 35,945,245 downwards.
GGATAACAGTTAAGGGGAGAGAGGGTAGGGGGTGGAGAGATTGATCAAAAAAGGACTCATGGACATGGACAACAGTATGGTGATTGCTGCAGGGAGGGGGTACAAGAGGATTAAATGGTAATGAAAAATACAATAAAGATTAAATAAAATAATGAAGTTTTTTTAATGATGGCATTTAAAAAATAAATTGGATGAGACAATGTGCACAAGTAGTTCATTTTTCTTTCTCATTCTCTCTTTCTTTCTTTCTTTCTTTCTTTCTTTCTTTCTTTCTTTCTTTCTTTCCTGCTGCACAACAGATCACTCCAAATTTACTGGCTTAAAACAAAAGTGTATTTTGACTCATCATTTTGTGGTTAAGAAATTGAAATAGGCATGGGATGAGTGGTTCTCTCACTTTAGGAGATGTTGAAGGAGGTCACTTAGTGATAACTAGCTTGCATATAGGCTGTATCTGGAGGACAAAATGGCTTTTTTCTCATGTTTGGTGCCGTGGAAGGGATAGCTAGATGACTACGTTCAGCTGGGACCATTGACTAAAAAGCCTTCATGTAGGTTATCCAACTTGGCTGTCTCATAGTAGTCAAAGATCTTACATGTGGCTCAGTCACTTCAAAGAAATAGAGCTAAGAGAGTCTAGGCAGAAGCTTCAAAGCATCTTATAATCTACCTCCAAATACATAGAACTTTACTCTGTTACAATCTATTACTGAAGTAAGTCCTTACATTCACTGAGATTCAAAGAAAAGGAAATTAATGTCCATTTATTAATGGGAGGCATAGAAAAGTATGTGCAGTTATTTTTAATCCATTGGAACATTATATAGAGGAAGACAGTTCACTCATTTGCTATTGAGGATAAATAAAGTATGTAAATACAAATACCAGTGAATTAATTGGTAGCTTGGTGTTTGGAGAATGAGGCAGTATTTTCCTAAAAATTTCCATTTTTTCCATGAAAAAGAAGCCATGTCATCACAGAATTTTCAGTAGATATTAAATATTTAGAAGTTTTGATCTATCCAAGGATTTATTTAAAACATTCTACTTTATTTAAACATGTTTAAATACATATTTGCTTAAATTTTCTATACGCAGATGCCATTAGGCATTGTTACCAAAATCATTTTTGTTTGAAGTAAAGTCACTTTACTGACATATCATTTTCAACTAAATACATTTTGTTATTTATGTAAATATTACACTAATGGGTAAATCATATTTGATATATATTAGGTTTTAGCTTCTTGTAACTTTTAGCAAATGAATTTTTTAATTAGCATGTGTTTCTGAAGTAATCCAAATTTAAACAAAGATACTAAGATTGAACTCAAATTGCATATAAATTATCAACCACACAGCTCATTGTTTTAAATAAAGTTTTATTTAAGATTTTATTGATTTGTTTTTGAGAAAGGAAGGGAGACAGGAAGAAGAGAGAGAAACATCATTGTGTGGTTGCTTCTCCTGTGCCCCTTTTTGGGGACCTGGCCTTCAACACAGGCATATGCCCTGACTGGGAATTGAACAGGTGACCCTTTGGTTCACAGGCCAACTATCAATCCACTGAGCCACACCAACCAGGACCGATAAAGTTTTCTAATTTCCACAATCATACGCGTGTGTATGTGTGTAAGTTGGTAACAGAAAAATAATTGCCGAAGAAGCATGGTTAAAGAAACCTGAAACATTGAAAAGACAGCAGCACTGAAATTACTTGTACACCTGGCCAGTGCAATCAAGAAAAAAAAAGAAAAAAAAAATCATGGACACAGACAAGAGTGTGGGGATTGCCAAAAGGAGGGGGCAAGGGAGGTTGAAGAGGGTAAGGGGGGATATTTGATGATTGATGGTAGTCCCAGACTTGACTTGGGGAAGTGAGCACACACTATGAGGTACAGATGATGTGTTGTGGAATTATGCACCTGAAACCTGTATAATTTTGATAGCTAGTGTCACCCCAATAAATTCAATATTTTTAATTGAAAAAGAAAAGAACTAACTTGGAGGGGAAGGAAGTAAACAGGGAACCACAAGTTATAATAACTATGATTGTCACAATTTGTCAAATATTTTCCATTACTAAGATTCTCCTCATTCTTCTGAAATAATATTCTAGATGGAAATTGGCATGTGGTAAGGAATGGGGAAGTTGGCTAACAGAACCTCAACCAAGTTAGATGATCTAATGAGATATATTTTCATAAGAAAAGTAATACAAATAGTCTACTATTACCATTTGGCAACTTGAAATTAGTAAAATAGTTTCATGAAAGGTAAATAAACCCAATGTTTATGTCCAATACATAAAATCAGGAAACACTATTTTCTTTAAAATTAAAGATATTGAAATTATACAAAATGTCCATTCAGATTGATAATTCTAAATTAAAAATAAAATAATTAAACTTGGGCATTTGAAAATCAAGATGATTTTGTAGTCATAAATATTCAAAGAGAAGTTCTGATGCCAATCTTAAAGAACACTGAGAGAGTTTCAAAAAGTATATAACGTTTTCACCAAACTACAGATTATCATTCTTGTTGCTGTTTGCATCTCATCTGGGAACAATGTAAGAAAATACAGCTATTACAAAATTAACTACTATTGTTTCTGAGTTGCATCTTTATTCCACTAGAGAGATGATAATAAAAGAAAATAATAACTGAAGCAGATGTCATTAGGAACAACCAACTTCTACAACCAAAGTAGTTTATACATGTGTGTTTTCTTCTAAAGTAGAACTATCAGTGTGTGAGAGATCCAGACTAGGTCTCTAAAAAAATAACAACTAAAGCAGAGTGATAAAATAAAGCCAATGATTTATTTTTTTCATTTTCTTGCTTCTGTTATTTTCCTATAAACTATTCATCAAGTGAGAGTTCTAATTAAAAGACATCTGCTCATCTTCCTTTCTCAAAGAGTATCTTCCTTGCTTAAAACTGATAATTCTATGTTAGAGTATACTCTGTAGGTAAACTCTTTACCATGACTCAAAAGCTTACTGACATGAGGTGCCAGTATTTTGTCTCACTTCCCACATCTTACTATCTTACTAACCCATGATACACCCTCACTTTTTACTCATTCCATTCTTTGCCTTCCAATGCTTTCCTCTTGCTGTTTTCTTTCCAACGACTCATCATTCAAAGGCCAACTCCAACGTCACATCTGTGTATACCCCTCTAATTTATTATACCCTGTCAAAACTCACATTGTCTGATTATCACAACTTTTTAATTTATTCCTTATAACAGATAACTTATCTAATTGCTAATTCTGTTAATCTATTAAAATAATTATGAATGTTTTAAAAATATTTGTGCCCTGTATTGTATATAATTGCTCATAAATAGGCTCGCAATACATATTTAATATATAAAGTACATTTTATTCTTAAAAAATAACTGTTATCTGTACCAAAATGATTTATTTAACAACAGAAGCCAATAAATTGAAAAGGAGAAAACATTATATTTATTTGGACTAAATTTAGAAAGTATAATGTTTACAACCAATCCTTGCATACATGAGTATTTTTGTTAATATGCATTTTATCTTAATACTTTTTCTTAGTTCTTTCATTTCTTGATTTCAAACTATTAAAATTTTATTATCAATTAGAATTATCTAATAAGATAAATAAACAATAAAAATGTTTAAACTTCTTGCTATTTTTTCACATTTTTCAACTTTGTTTTTAATTCTCTTATGAAATGATTGATTTTGAGTATAAATTTTCTAAAAACACTTATGATTTTGATTTTTAGAATGGGTCAAACATACAATAAATATGTATTATCACCATTGAGGAAGACAATTTTAATTGTAAATATTTATTTAATTATGCTGTCATTCTGAAACAACAAATTTGGAATGCTTTCTTTGAAAATGGAAGTAAAGACTGTAATATTTTCTTCTTAAGGCTTTAATACAGAAAGTTTTTCTCCATACAAGGCCTATCCATTAAAATATATATAATGGAAGTTATATAAGCTAACCCTAGAGACTAAGCTAGCTGCTTTAAGTAACATGGACATTCATCTAAAATGAGATGTTTTCAAAAAGTATTGGCAGAGATTCTTATGGGACTTTCTTACATTAGCTTGTAGTATAATTTTAAAGCATATTTTCAAAATGTTTGAAATAATGGTATCATTGTTGAGATAAATGCATAGAAATTTTAAAAAGAATGGAATATCATCCATGTTTTTTCATATAATACAGTTCCATAATGTTTTCTTGGCATGTGCCAGCTTTTGTATTTGTTTCTCTAGCTCATTAGTGCACTCAGTATTGTAAGAAGTTTGGTTTGAAAAATGACTTTTGGGAAGCCACTTTTGAAAATTAAGAAAAATCAGAGTGTTTCTTTGAGTTACTTTCAGTGATAACGGTACTTCTGGAATTGGTTTTATGTAACTGGTTAGACAGTTCAGTAAAACACCAATTATTAAGACTTCAGGTTTATATCGCATTTCTGATTTTGAGACAGATATCTGAAAACAGTAAGACTGAGGGATCCAATGGCTAAATATATTAATGATTAAAAAACAACTTCACATTAGGGTTTTTTTATGTTAAAAACAATAATCAAAAGCATTTATGATTTTATTAACATATACTGTAATCTTTATAAGAAAGCAAACAATAAGCAGAACACAGTCACAAATTTCTTATTTTGTTTCAGAAAATAGTCCTTGAATTAAAAAAAGAATATAAAATTTCAAACCTTTTTAAATGAATGATTTTATATTTTAATGAAAGTAAATTAGATATCCAGGTAAACTAAATGGCCAAATGCTTGGCAAACACAAATTATATTTACCATCCATTTCTCCCTGCTTTGTCACTCTTTAAAAGATCTAGTCTGTTATTAGATTCCAAGTATTTTAAACCGAGTGATTTACTTATCCCTGTTGTAGCTGTTTTAGTTACTGCAATAATTTTGGGAGGACAATGAGGGTATGTTACAATTATTTTTCTTGGCAGCCTTTTAAAAACTTATTTTTCTAATAAAACATTTTTAAATATCACTTTGCAAAACAGAAAATTTTACATGAAATTAGCTTTTGTATAAAATAATGTTTTATATGAAATACATTTCATATAAAATAAATTTATATAGAGATGATTTGAGACCCTATTTTTGAAAATTACTGGCCTGTAAGAACATTGCATTTTTTTAGATATACTCAGTTCCAATTTATTGTCTCTTAAGTGAATTGAAATGATATTACAAATCTTGACTGTGAAAAATATTTAAAATGAAATTTGCTTCCTTCATTTTCTCTATTAATTATATAGAATACAGTTCCCTATTTTTGAGAATTATCCATGGTTTAAAATATTAATGAACATTTAACTATTTAATACAATATAGTCATGAGTGAAAGATGTGCAAGATCTTATACCAAGCACAGCATAGGATATAAAGTAAAAAAAACCACATGATTGCATAATACTTTCTAGGTTCATTCATGCTCTTGCAAAAGGTAAGATTCCCATTTTTTTTTACTGCTAAGTAGTATTCTATTGTGTAAATGTGCTACAGCTTTTTCATCCATTCATCTACTGATTGGTAGGCTGTTTCCAGATCTTGGCTATTGTAAATAATGCTACTGTGAACATAGGTGTGCATATTCTTTCTGATTACCATTTTGAGGTTCTTAAGATATATTCCTAGAAGTAGATTACTGGGTCAAAAAGCAGTTTTATTTTTAATTTTTTTTAAAGATTTTATTTATTTATCTTTAGAGGGGAAGGGAAGGAGACAGGGAGAGAAATATCAATGTATGGTTGCTTCCTGTGCATTCCCTGCTGGGAACTGGCCTGCAAACCAGGCATGTGCCCTGACTGGGAATTGAACCGTGATCACTTGTTTCACAGGCCCGCGCTTAATCCACTAAGCTACGCCAGCCAGGGCTATTTTTAATTTTTTTAGGAAACTCCATACTGTTTTCTACAGTGGCTGCACCAGTAGTACTAGAATTTCTAGCTACAGCAACCAGACAAGAAGAAAAAATAAAGGGCACCTAAATTGGAAAGGAAGAAGTTAAATTGTAATTATTTGCAGAACATGATATTGTGCATAGATAACCCTAGTTTCAGATTTCTTTAGATATATTTCCAGAAGTGGAATTACTGGGTCACAAGGTAGTTCTATTTTTAGTTTATTGAGGTAACTCCATACTATTTAACACAGTGGCTGCACTAATCTGCATTGCCACCAACAGTGCTTGAGGGTTCTCTTTTTTCACCTTGTCCCCAACACGTGTTTGTTCATTTATTGATGATAACCATGATGACAGGTGTGAGGTGATACATTTTTTTGTGGCTTTAAGTTGCATCTCTCTGATGGTAAGTGATGATGGGCATCCTTTCATATGTCTATTTGCCATCTGTATGTCCTCTTTGGAGAAGTGTATATTCAGGTCCTTTGACCATTTCTCAATTAGATTTTTTTTTTAATTTTGGTGTCAAGTTTTTTAAGTTCCTTATAAATTTTGAATATTAACCCCTTATCAGATATAGTGGCAAGTACATGCTCCCATTCAGTGGATTGTCTTTTTATTTTGTTGATGGTATGAAATAAGCCAGTCAGAGACAGACAAGTACTATAGATTTTACTTTTACATGAAACCTAATGAAAAAATACATTAATAAATCAAATGGAGAGACTCATGTACAGAGAACTGACTAGCAGCCGTCAGAGGAAATGTGGTCAGGGCTGGGTGAGAAGGGTAAATGGATTAAGCAAAGAAAAAACTACTCATGGATATAGACAGCAGTATGGTGATTGCCAGAGGGAAAGGGGGCTGGTGGGAGATATAAGAAGGTAAAGGGGGGATAAATGATGATGGAAGGACATTTGACATGGGATGGTAAACACACAATATGATATACAGTTAATGTATTGTACAGTTGTATACCTGTATACAGGTATTATGTAGGTTTCACCTACATAGTTTTATTAACCAATGCCATTGCAATAAATTCATTAAAAATTTAAAAAATGCACTTTAAAAAACAACAGCATGTGGTTGCTACTCCCAAAGAGCTTGAGGTCTAGTAAATGGTATCAATCACTGAAGCACTGAAATAATTGGTAAATTTAGTAACAGCTTCTAAGTGGGAGGGGGATATGGGAGGTAGAAAATAACTGTGGTATGAGAATCAGAAAATATCTCAAAAGAAAAAAGATGTCATCAAAGAGAGGATCATATTTTCATAGGTAGAAAAAGAGATAATGGAATTTTTAACTGAAGTGTTAAAAAAAGTAGGCCCTTATCTCTGTATATTTATAGCCAAAATGTTAATGGTTTGAAATGTCATACCCAGTTGTTTGAAAGATATGATTAGACTTGTAAATTATAGAAATTATAGAAAATTTGATTTTACAACTACAAATAAAGGCAAGAAGAACTAAAGAATGAAGTAAAATTATTACAAAATTATAGTTATCTTTCTAGAGCTTGTGCCTGAGGCTATGAAGAGAATGAATGAGAGTACAATAAAATATAAAATAATTGTTTCACTAATTGTGTCTATGGAGAGTGTAAGAAAACAATTATGCCAGCACTTTCAGTAGAAGTTGGACATGAAAGGCTAGACAGAATTCAGCTCTTCAGTTGTACAAATTTAACAATCTTTTCATAAAATAAAAAAGCAGATCAGTTATTTATGGATCCATGTAATTCATTTGTTCAACTTTTTTTTTTACAGTGAGAACTATGCATCAAGAATTGTGTGCTAAGCATGGGAAATACTGGAGTCAGGAAGACAAACCCTTGTTGCTGTCATGAACACCAAGAGATCAGTAGCAGAGGTGGCATTTACGATAAAGATGATGAAGGTTAAAATGGTGGAGGTAAGCAGAAGAGGCTGAAACTGGAGAGCCAGGAGTGCTTACTTTGCCTTGAAAGCTTTCTATAACAGTGAAGCATAAGCCAACACTTCCAGGATGAGTTGCATTTTGCAGGCAATGAATAGATGATGTGTATCAGGAATAACACACTCATGGAGAGAAAATCCTCTCATGTACAAAACCCAAGAAGAATGATTTTAGAGGATGGATGAAGAATGTCCAGAAGGGATCTGTGAGGCCTTCCAAGATGAGATCTTGTATTATTCCCTTGTAATTAAAGCAAAAGAATCACCAATGGGTTTTAAGTATTGGAAACAAATAATCTGTTCTGAATTTTTAAAACCTTGAAGAGTCTTTATAAAGAAATATAAAGACTTGGGAAGAGCCTGGCTTCTTGGGCTAGAATCCTCAAGCTGAGGTTATGAGTCTCAAGCTCTGATTAAAGTTTATGGCAATGCAGACAATGCTAAGAATCTAACCCTTACTTTAAAGTTTCTTCTTCCTTGTTGAAGGTGAATGAAGACAACTTTGCAAGCACACTGATGTGTGAGGCAGGCAAAGAAACACTGAAGTAGAGAAAAAAGGGAATAACTAGGTTCATGCTATCTTTTCCAGCTTTAAAAAATCCCAATAAGGCTCAGAAAAAAACCCTCTCTTCACAATAGTCATACAAATAACTTCAAGTCAATTCAACCTTAATCTGCAGAAGCTTTCTGTGGAAGTTTAGCTTCCCCTCTTCCTTGACATTAGAGAGCTGCACTGTTGCCAAGCATAAGTCACATACCCAAAGGTTTAAGGGCTAGGACTGTATCCTAAGAACCCTGAAACACCAATCCAAAAGAACCTAACCACTCCAATATTCATAGCAGCACAATTTACAATAGCCAAGTGTTGGAAGCAACTTAGGTGCCCATCAGTAAATGAATGGATCAAAAAACTATGGTAAATTCTATTTACCATATCCACAATGGAATTCTATGCAGCAGAAACAAAGAAGGAGCTCCTACCCTTTGTGACAGCATGGATAAAACTGGAAAGCATTATGCTAAGAGAAATAAACCAGGCAGTAAAAGACAAATACCATATGATCTCACTTTTAACAGGAACCTAATCAACAAAACAAACAAACAAGCAAAATATAACCAAAGACAATGAAATATATACAATATAAAGGACACATGGACAAAAACTAGAGGGGCTGGAAATCGGAGGGAGGTGGGAAGGGCTGGGGTGGTAGGCTGGGATGGGAATAAAAGACAGAAAACTGTACTTGAACAACAATTAAAATAAAATATATATTTTTAAAAAAAGTCTTAAGGGCTGGTCCAGAACCAACCTGGCCCTTTGTGGCCCTGAGCTGGTGGGGCAGGGCAGGCATTAATCTGTACCCTAAGGGCGCTATCTTTCTGAAACCCAGAAAATGGGGTCTGGAGAAGTACCAAGAAACTTGGTAGTGGAATGGGCTCAGAAAACAATGCCTGACTCCTTCTATTCTCTCCTAATTTGGTGCACGATGCCTGCTGGAATCATTTATCGAACACTCATAGGAGATTAATCCAGGTCTGTTGAGGCAGTCTTTGCAGGGCAAGACAGTGGGGCTAGGCTTCATCATTCAAAGTCAGAGAGGCATCTGAGAAGTCTATAGTCCTCAGGAATCTTGAAGCTATGTTCAAAGCATCCTCCCAATCTTTGGGGAGAGGTATCTTGTTCCCCTCTTAGAAATCCTAAGGTAGGCAATTAGAACATTTGGGTTGAGAAAGAGGAACCTACAGAAGTGACTGTGGCTAATATATGTCTCAGAAAGAAAGTGGTATATGAATTTGTTAAGAAAATAATCACTGTGTGTATTATTGGAAATAGCTTAAGAAGAAAAACTCAATCCAAGAAATTGATTAGGATACAATTTTAATAGTCAGTGCATTCATTACCTGGGCTAATGTAATGTGAAAGGAACAAGATAGAATTCTTTGTGATTTCCAGTTTTGTGGTGATGATCCATTGAAAGCTAATGCTCAGTTCTTTGACCATTTCTCTACAGACACTGCCCTTTGGTCATAACCACAATCCTTCCATGACTGATCATTGCAATCTCTCCATATTCTCAATATCAAGGATTTCACTGTGCTAATGCCACCAGTCATGGTTCCAGCTCAAACTTTATATTTTTTTCCTGACTTTGATGATCTCCTAACCTCACCAAGACTTGCAGTACTTGAGAAAAAAATCAGGACTGATGAGAATATCAGCCTCAATCCAGCTTTCAGACTGGATTTCTCCAATCCAGTCATTAGCTTCTGTATATACATGAGTCTTTATACGCTTTCCTCTCTCCTCAGACTTTCAACTTCTCCCACCTATTCTCAGTCTTAGCCTATAATGTCGTTTCTTATTTGATGGAAAAAAAAGAAGCAAAAAAACCCCAATATTTCCATGACTGCCTTTCACAAAATCTACCCACCTGCTGCATCAGTGACCATTTACTTTGTTTTCTTCTTTGTTACTATGAAAAAATTCCTTAGCACCCACCTAGACTAGCCTTCTATTTATGCATGAGATTCCATCTTCCCCCACCTATGTAGAGTCATTACTTCAGTAACCTGTCTGTTCCTCTTCTGCATTTTTTCTTTTCTTAAAAATGTATCAGCCTCAACCAAATATAACTATGCTTTTATATTCCCACTTCAAGAAAATCATCTTTTGATTTCCCATCATTCTCCAGCTATCAATTTTGTTTTTATTTACTGCAAAATTTTTATAAAATGTTGACTATAGTCATTTCCATTTCATTTTTCCTTATTCTCTACTGGAACTAATCCAATAAAGCTTTTATCTACATTATTTTATCAAAAGTACTCTTGTGAAATCATTAATAATCATCTCTTTGCAAAATCTAATCATTATTTCCCATTTTTGAAAGGCATTCTTCATGTTATTTTAAAGACATCATACTCTCCTAGTTTACTCCTACTTTACTATCTCATTCTCAGCTTTCTAATATCTTCCTGCCCTCACCTCTCTGCTGCTATGGTATCATGCTTTCATATCCTCTATTCTTTCAAGTACTTACTTCACTAAGGGGAGGAACAAAAAGAGTCTGACTACCACCACATTTTTTGTTTGCTGCATAACTGTTGCATACTTATATTTTGGGGTACACATGTATTTTGTGTCTTACTTTCTTATATTTTGGCCCAATGATAGCCTGTTCATGAACTATCAAAAGGCCATGAATATACCCTGGTGTCAGGTCACTAAATGTTCCTGCAGTCAACATGTTTTTTTGTATCAGCAGCGGCAAAACCATTGGAGAACTTCAATAGGATTATCTAGGTTTCAAAATCATCAACCTCAGGATACAATTAATAGAGAACTTAACAGCAAAAAGGCAAATATGAAAGCAAGTGGCATCTAGAGCAAGCATTGATGCCAAAAAGGGAAATATCTCTGGTATCACAGCTGCTAGGGACACATTTGATATGAAGACAGATTCTTCCCAGAATCACATAGTTTCTTTATTATTACATAAAAATTTATGTAGGAGTCCAGAATTACATTCTCTAGAATCCTATAGTCTAAATTTTAAATGTCAAAACTTTAGGATAGCAAATAAAAATGAAATCCTGATCATCAATGAGATCTCTTAATTAGCACACTTGGTTTTATACTGAAGATTGTTCCATGTGAGATTCTGCAATGTGGATTTCTCTTCCTAAAGTCTTCCAAATGCTAACAAAAATAGTGTGCATGGAGAACATTTGCAGATTAACTATGACTGGTTGTGGATGCCTACCATCTGGTGCTACAAAACAAGGATGGATTAGTTATAACAGCAGAGAGAATGAAATGCTTTATACAGTCAGATGGTAAAATGGCAATAATGATCTGTGCACATAATCGAAGTACAGTGTGGGATAGACAGAATTCTGGCAGCCAGAACCAAAGAAAGAGCTAGAGTAATTCTAGTAATTCTACCACTGGAATGCATCCAAATTAATGTTGGGACATTACAATGCCCAGCTGGGCACAGCATGCACTATATTCCATTGGAAAGTTAGAATTTAGAGATATGGTTGTTGTTTTATTTTCAACTGACTAGGATTTTTTGGCAAGTTAAATATTACACTAGAATTTGTAAAAGTAAATTGAAGTAAATTCATGTATAGTTTTATATGTCTGCAAACCTAAGAAAAATATAAATTGAAGAACAATGAATGAATTTAAGGTACCTAACAATACAACATACTCAAAAGAAACATTGTTAATGGAGGAAAGAATGACATTTTTATTTCTAAGGTGAGTGTACAAAGAAAAATACACCAGTCACCAAGCATTGGAGAGATTTCTAAGAAAATGAAGATAAAATTTATGTAAACACACACATACACACATGGAAAAAAGATCATTTTAAAGAAGAAGGTAATCTAGAGTTAAATTTCATGTAGTCTGTACATACATCTGTCAGTAAATTATCCACAGAATTACTTTATAAGTCAGACAACATCATGAATCAATAAGAACTGCAAATATATAAAAATATTAAACATAAAGAATGCAACATTATTAAGGATGTGCATCAGGCACAACAATGAAAGAGAGAAAAACTGAGAATATTAGCATATAAAATAGTTATAACTTTAGGAAACAGAAAAAAAAAATGAATGATTGGTGTGAATTCCTGGTTGTGACATGTGGCCAATGAATGGAGTCGTGATCACAGGCCCACACAACCGCAGCTATTCTTTGTGATAGCAGCTTCGAATAACCAAGTTACTTCAAATAGCATGATTTGTAACGAATAAAGAAAAAAGAGAAAATGACTATGTTTTTCACTATTAACAGAATGTGTGATTTGGCTAAAACATCAATTTGTTAAGCATCATCTTAAGGGAATTATCTTAAGGGAAATATACAATTAAAAATAAATGCATGTGGTTGCGATATTTGAACTTGTGTCTAAAAGCTCTGTATGTTCTCTTAACAAATGGAAATACGTTCAGAACTTAAAATGGTTTTTAAACTTTTAAAGAACTAAGATGTTTGAAGTGTCAGGAGACTGGTTTAGACTATTGATTCTGAATGGCTGGAACAGAGAGCCTTACAGCATTTCACATTGAAAACTTATAAAAGGGAATGGGGCATAGAAGCCAAAGTCACAGCAGAGTAAATATGCAAAAGTGTTCATTACCAAAAAAAAAATGGCTTTGGCAAACTTTGAGGGTGAGTGTAGAAGCAAGTTTGTTTTCACAGCCAAGTGTGGAAACTCCATCCATCCCCAATGCATACAATGTTTTTTATTTGAATCCCAGGAGCTAATATACCCTAGTTGAAGGATGGAAAATAATCTTTACTTATAGTTAACTCATTGTAAATGTTAATAAATACCTACAAAATGCTTTTACAGCAACACCTATACTTGTGTTTGGCTAAATAACTGGGCACAGTAATAATCTAGCTAAGTGTGACCTCCCATCATAGGGGGTTTTCTTTATCTTTGGTTTTAGGGCCCTGGTACTGATACCCTTTTTTTGAGAAGAGCCAGCAAGTTGCCAGGCGTTGTTAACAGGACTTGTGTAGAACATCTGAGGCAAACATAGAAATGTGTAACATGTGCCGGGAAACTGAGAATTGGCTCTTACTTATCTGCTATGTGCAGAACAATTAAAGTCACATAGAGATTCTCTGCTACCAGGAAATGGCTCCTTGAAGGGGCTACAAAGATTGAGCTCCACCTGTCTAAGAAATTATTTGAGCAAGATGATTTCAGCCAGCTAGTCACAAGTATAGGTAAAAGCAAGCCAAATATCATGAACTAACTACATGGAGATATCTAATACATCAGCATTGGACAATTTCAGAGACTTATTTTAGGAAGGGAAGTGTGGTCATAGCCGGAAAAGTGGGCAGAAGGACCTTCTATTCTGGGGCTAATATCTTTAGATCTTGGCCAGATGGGCACACACCCAAGTGCTATGATCTCAGCATAATGCCCTGTATCTATTTCAGATTCCAATTATATTGATCTAGCATGATAACTTTCTAGAACTAAAGTATGTGTTATATAAATGAAGTATTGCACCTCCTGTCTTGACACCACAATGATCAATGCCTTCCTTGTTCATCAAAGGCATCTTCTTGTTGTGGATATTAGTGGCTATTTGAATTTGTTATGCAGATTATTTACCAAGATGTTATTACATTTCCTGATGTTTTGAAATGTCTATTCTGTTGTCTTTATAAGAAGAACACTTGATTTAATTCATATTCTAGATATGCCTAACAATTTAAGGGCATTAAATGGTACCCAGTTAAACCAGCCTGACTTTTCCCTTTGTGTTTAGACATGTGTCTTGATTTTTTTATTCAGCTGTTTCAGTTACCACAGTTTTGATGAACATGGGTACAGGCATACCACAGTTATTGCAGGTTCAGCTCCAGACCACAACAATAAAGAGAATGTCACACTAAAGAGGATCACACAACTATTTGGTTTCCCACTATATAGAGAAGTTGTGTTTACGCTGTGCTGCAGTTTATTAAGTGTGAAATAGCATTTTTGTCTAATAAGACAATGTACATACCTGAATTAAAAATACTTTATTGCTAGAAAATGCCAACCATCATCTGAGCATGTTGAAAAAAACTGGCATTGATGAACTTGCTCAATGCAAAGTTTTCAGAAGCCTTCAGTTTGTAAAAAAAAACAGTATCTATGAAGTGTGATAAAGAAAAACACAATAAACAGTATATCTCTGTAGTGCTATGAAGGTTTGTTTCTAATTGTAACAGCCATTGTAAAATTATCGCTACATTATAAAGAATACCAAGTTAAAGGATAGGCAGTCTACAATTTTGAATCAATTTTGTGCTTTTTAAACACTCTCAAAAAATCTGTGAGATTGCCCAGGAATATTTATTTTTTAGCCCAGTTTTTTAGCACTTAGGAGATTGCAAGGCTCAAATAAATCCCATTATATAAAAGGCTGCTAGTACTATTATCTGGTGTTTGCTGCTTTTTGTTATTACTTCATTTTTGTCACTTTTACTCTGTCAAAAGCATGCACCATAGATACTGGAAATAAGTTAGAGTCAGTTTTACTATCTTTTCCATTTGATGTGATCAAAGAACGTCTCTGTACAGGAGCACTCTATTACCACAGCTCACCCATGCTGCTAGATTTAGTTACTTTAATCACAGGACCACTGAATAGTTCATTCAGCTATTGTGTTGCTTACTTTCAAGGAAATACCAATTCTTCCTGATGTTTGAAAAGGTATATATTAGCTCTCAAGATTAGTTCTGTCTTTGGCTTCAAATTCAAAACAGTTGCCAAATAAATGTCCTCATAGTTCCTTTAAGACTGTGAGTAGAGCTCTATTCAAAAAGATAAATTTACTTGTTTATTTTAAATTCTTTGGATGACTTTTGATGGCTTTGATAGAAAATATTGTCAAATTCCATTACATTTTTTTCAGAACATGTACTTCACACATTATTTATTTACTTACGCATTGTCTATCTCTCTTTGTTTTAAGATTGTATTTATTTATTTTTAGAAAGAGGGGAAGCAGAGGGGAAAGAAGGAGAGAAACATCAATGTGTGGTTGCCTTTCACATGCCCCCATCTGGGGACCTGGTCCTTAACCCAGGCATGTGCCCTGACTGGAAATCAAACCAGTGACCCTTTGGATTTCAGGACCACACTCAATCCACTGATCTATACCAGCCAGGGCTACATTGTCTATCTCTTATTATGTAGATGACAAGTTCCTGGAGGATGGAACTTTATTTTATTCCTTGCTCTGCACCTGGCAGCCAATAATGTGTTTTCTGTATTTGAGCTATCCAACAAATAGTTATTAAAAGGTTAAAATAGATGTTGACTTGGTACTATGTCACTTAAAGTACTTTATTATATTTTTGCTCAATTGATGTAAGAACACAAACACGTTACCTTATGGATTATAGTAAAAATATCTATTGTTTTCATAAGTCCAAAACATATTTTTATGAAACTGATCAAATAGAATTTAACTATGATAAAAATGTGTAGATAAGTAATAAGAACTTTGAAATAATCAAAGACTTTATAAAACAGGAGTATATACAGTGTTATATTGTATTATATGGATCTACCATTCTCCTTAATTGTCATTCTCAAAGTGATTGGTTTGTGTCCAGCATCATTTTAATCATTGCTGAAACACCTTCTAAGATGTATTTTAAAGTTTTTTTGAGGGCACAGCAGCAAAATGTCAGGATAGGAGTTTGTAGCCTCCCATCCCCAAACCAAATATGACAACTACCCATGGAAGAGCATTCCTGTGTGGAAGCCTGAAAATCCAGCAGAAAGGCCCCAATATCTCATTAAAGCAAAATAATCCAAGAACAAACTCATTGAAGAAGGTAAGAAGGAGTGTCCTTTTATCTATATTACTCCTCAACAAAGGCAGCAACACTCAGTGCTGGGAGAAACCCCTGATTTCTCTCATGAGAAGGTGAGAGCTGTGAGTTCCTAGTTTCACCCTCTATTTAGAATGTAAGAACACACTCACAAACAACCATGGTTCAAAGGAAGAATAAAAGGGGAAATAAAATTTCATATATAGATATAGATAGATAGATAGAGCTGATATAGATATAAATATAGGTATAGATAATATAGATATAGATACAAACAAAAATGGAAACACAACACAACAAAACTTATTGGATGGAGCAAAAGCAGTTCTAAGAGGGAAGTTTATAGTGATAAGTACATTAAGAAAAAAAGTCTCAAATAAACAACCTAACTTTGTAATTCACAGAACTAGAAAAAATAACAATCTAAGCTAAAAGTTTGCAACATAAAGAATATAATAAAGATTAAGGGAGATATTGATAAAATAGAGACTAGAAAAATAACAGAAAAGGCCTACAAAACCCAGAGCCATTTCAGTGAGACAAAACAAAATTAACAAAACTTTAGATAGAATAACTAAGAAAAAAATAAAAATACAATTATTTTTGTAAAAATACAAAAATACAATAAAAATAAATTAAAGAGGAGACATTGTAACAGTTTAGCACAAAAATACAAAAGGTCATGAGAGTGCTGTGAATAATTGTATGCCAGTACCTGGATAACCAAGTACAAATGTACACATTCCTGAAAACATACAACCTACCAAGACTGAATTATGAAGAGAGAAAAATGTAAACAGACCAGTAATGAATAAGGAGTTTAAAATAGTAATCAAAAAATGTTGGGAACTGCCCTGCCTGGTTTCAGAAGCTGTAACCCCCCACCAAGGCCAAGGCTGAGGGAGCGACATTGGACCGTAAGCCACTAAGGAGACAAAAGCTTATCTCCCTGGCAGGAGTGCTGCTTCTGTTCGTCTTTCCATAACTGGTCCCCAATGCTTGGTTGGTTAGCCAATGATGAGTAAGATTCCCCAAGGGGGGAACGACCTAAGACAGGCATGATCACATGGGAGGCTCCCAAGGAAGGACTTTGGGGCATACAGCAAAAGGGGGTGATGGACTCTCGCCCCTTGGCTTTGACAAAGCCTGAGTCCTCATTCTGTCTGCAAGAAGTCTCCCAATCTCTTGGCTGCCTTACTTCCCTTGCTCTACCTAAGCCTAAAACAATGACAGGGGGTGGTGCAGCCCTGTGCTGGAAAGGGCAGGTTCCCTGGGTTATCAGGCCTAAGAAAGACTATGTAAAATCCTGTGAAACCTGCTTTGTTTAGAATGCTCTCAATTCAATGATAAGGGTCCAAGCAAGAAGTGAGTTTGTTCCTCAAAGTTTTATAGCTCTTTAGCTATCTGACCCTGGCTCAAAATAGGCCCTCAGAGTTCTTTGTTGTCCATTGTTTGATCCTTATTGCCTGACAATGATTAATGAGCTTTATCTGTATTCCTGTGCAAATGAACTCAATAAAAGCTGACTGAGGAACAGGCTCCTGGCCCTTGTCCTTTGAGAGATCAGCCATCTTTCCTCCCCAAGCAGATCATGTCTTGGTAGACTTATTCTCACTCATGGCAGCCTGGGGGGCTGTGCACATGGAGCCCCCCAACAACAAATGACCCAACAAAGTATACCTCAAGACCAGAAAGCTTCATGTGTTAATTCTACCAAACACTTAAAGTCATATGAATGCCAGTCCTTCTCAAACTCTTCCAAAAAATAGAAGAGTTAAGAAAAAGTCTAAAATAATTTTATGAGGACAACATTAGTCTAATATTAAGGCCAAAGAAAAGCACTATAAGAAATTACAGGTCAATATTTCTAATGAATTTATATGGAAAAATCCTCAACAGAATATTAGCAAACAAAATTTAACAGCATTGTGAAAGAATCATACTCCCTGATCAAGTGGAATTTAACCCTAGGATGCAAGGATGGTTAAAAAAGGGCAAATCAATAAATGTGATATACCACATTAGTAGAATGAAGATATGAATCATATGACAATCTCAAGAGACACAGAAAAAACATTTGAAAATCTCAACATCCTTTTTATGATAAAGACTCTCAAATAATTAGGTATAGAATTAATGAAACTCAGCATAATAAAGGGCATATATAACAAACCCACAGGTAATATCATTTTTAATGCTGAAAAGATGACAGTTTTCTTCTACCATTAGGATGCCTACCCTTACCACTTCTATTCATCATAGTACTGGAAGTCCCAGCCTGAGAAATCAGTCAATAAAAAGAAATAAAAGGCATCCAAATCAAAAAGGAAGATACAAGATTATCTCTGGTTGCATATGTACCTCTGATATATATTGATAGATAGATAGATATAATTATATGATCATATGTCTGTTTGCAGATGATATATATATGATATATATCATATATGTGGTATATATGGTGTATATATGTATATACATATGTATGTGTATATATATGTGTGTATATATATATGTTTACTCTAAAGACTCCACCCCAAAACTGTTAGAAATAATAAACAAATTCAGTAAGTTTGCAGAACATAAAATAAACATGTAGAGTTCAGTGATTTTTTATGGGCTAAAAGAACCTATATTAAAGAAAAATTAAGAAAATAATTTCATTTATAGTAGCATGAAAATACTAAAGAACAAATTTAAATAAAGAAGTAACATATCCATACATTGGAAATACTTATGAAAATGAATAAAATAAATTTTAAAAGATACCTTGTGTTCATGTATTGGAAGAATTAATATTGTTAAAATGTTCATACTCCTCAGAGTAATCTGTAGATTCAATGCAATCGCTGTAAAAATTTTAATTACATTTGTCACAGAAATAGAAAAAAAATCCTGAAGTTTATATAGTGCTACAAAAAACCCAAATAATCAAAACAATTTTGAGCAAAAAAAGCACTGTATTTCAAAACATACCATAAAGCTATAGTAACCCAAACAATTTAGTAACAGCATAAAGGCAAACACATAAGCTAGTGAAACACAGAGCTTTAACATAAATCCACAAATGTATGCTCTTCTAATAGAATCACAAACACACACTATGGGGAAAAGGATAGTCTCTTCAAAGAATCATGTTGGAAAAAATTAATATCCACATGTAGAAGAATGAAAATGGTCCATTATTGCAAATCATGTAAAAAATAAACCTCAAAATGAATTAAGACAATCATTAGACTTAAAACTGTAAAACCACTAGAAGAAATATGAGAAACCATCTTGATAATTGTCTGGGCAATGATTTTTTGGATATAAACCACAAAACACGACAACAAAATCAAATAAAGACAAATGAGATTGCTTCAAACCAAAGCTTTTGCATCACAAAGAAAAAAAAAATCAACAGAGTGAAGAGACAAGTTATGCAATGGGAGGAAATATTTGCAACCATGTATTTGATAAGGAGTTAATATACAAAATATATAAAAAAAAAACCTGTAGCCAAAGATCCAATTAAAAATGAGCAAAGAACATGGTTAGACATTTCTCAGAAGACAAACAAATGACCCACAGGTATATGATAAAGTGCTCAACATCAGTAATTCTCGGAGAAATGAAAGTGAAAACCACAATGAAACAACATCTCACATATATTAGAATGGGTATTGTTCAAAGGTAAAAAATAATAAATATTAATGCTGACATGAAGAAAAAGGAAGAAACCCTAGTACACTGTTAGTGGCAAAATAAATTAGTATAGCCACTGTGACAAACATGGAGGTTTTGTAAAAATTAAAAATAAAACTACCATACGATTCAGCAATCCCACTTCTAAGTATGATCTAAAGGACACAAAATTATCTTTTCAAAGAAATACTTTCAGGGCTTCTGCACTATGAGGAATGACTCAGCACAGGGATCCTGGCGGCTGTCCCTTCAGTTCTCTCCCCAAAGCTACCAACCCCAGACTTTCCTCAAGTGTCTCTAGTCAACTCTGCCCTCCCTCTGCTGGAGCCCAAGATGGAGAGACTGAGGTCCTGAATTTATACTGATTGCACTCTGCTCTATGTGTCCTGGAGACAGAGGTAGAGCCTCAGTCCAGAGCTCCTCATTATCGCTCCAAAGACTGTATTGCTTATCTGGTCCCCACCAGGGACCTAGCCTGCAACCCAGGTATGTGCCCTAGACCAGGAATCGAACAAGCAACTCTCTGGTTCACAGGCTGACACTCAATCCACTAAACCACACCAGCCAGGAATTGAGACAATAACAGCACCCATTTCATCAAGCTGTTGTGAGAACTAAATGAGTCAGCAATTGTCCAGTGGTTAGAGCATGCTTGTCACATATGTTTTCTTAATCAAAAGAATAGTCACATTTGGAGGTCCAAGATGGCGGCGTGGTAGGATGCAGCAGATTCTACTCTCCCACAACCAGGAAAAAAAAATCCGAGTCATTTTAGGTAGGAACAGAGCAAAGAGCCAACATTATCACGTCATAAATGAAAATAGGAGATCGCAAATTGTAGCGGACATTGAAAAACCCGAAGAGAGAGCGTGGTTTGGTGAAAGTCTCGGAAACCACAGCATTGAAAAAGGAAAAGGCGCAGGCGCTCCGCGGGAACGGTGAGGCCCAGGCCCTGGAGGTAGAAGTGGGCGCCCCTCGGGACACAGAGAGTGCGCACCCGTGAACCCGAAAAAGGCCAGGTGCTCCGCGGGACATCAGA
>CM052548.1:35762879-35923753 GCA_028533065.1 Trachops cirrhosus | reverse complement strand
ACAAATATAGAGGACACATGGACAAAACTAGGGGTATTGGAAAGGGGAGGGAGGAGGGAGGAATGGGTGGGTGGGCTGGAATGGGAATAAAGGATAGAAACTGTACTGAATAAACTAAAATAAAAAATTAAAAAAAATAAATACAAAAAAAAAGAAATACTTTCACTCCCATGTTCATTGCAGCATTATTCATAATATACCAATATGCAATCAATACAAGTATCTATGGACAGTTGAGTGCATAAAGAAAATATATACACACATAATAAAATATATAGTATATAATAACAGAAAAAATATTGTTCAAGCTAAGAAAAGAATAGAATTCTTCTCCTTGAGATACAGTGGATGATCTTGGAAGGCAGGCTAAGTAAAATGAGAAAAACCCACAAAGACATATTCTGCATGATCTCGTTTATATGTGCTACCTAAAAATCGAACTCCTAGAAGCAGGGACCAGAATGGTGGTTACCAGGGCTGAGGGAATTGGAGGGTGGCAGAAATGGGGGATTGTTATTCAAATGACATAAAGTTTCAGTTATGCAAGATGAATAAGTTCTGGAGATTTAAAGTATAGCACAGTGATTATGTTAATACTACTCCTGTATTATATACTTGAAATTAGATAAAAATTTTTCTTCTTTATTTAATGGGGTGATATTAATTAATAAGTGTATATAGGTTCCAAGTGTACAATTGTATGATAAGAGAATATATCTAATTGTTATCATCAAAAAAGGTTACCTATGTGAGGTGATGGATATGCTAATTATCTTTATTGTAGTAACTATTTCATGATATAAATGTACATCAGAGCATCACATTGTACACCTGAAATATATGTGATTTTCGTCAGTTTTACCTCATTAAAGCTGAAAACAATAAAGTTTACTTGAATAACTGGTTTGACAATGCTTAGAACAAGTGGTTCTTTTGTCATAATGACTTTAGAAAACAACAAACATTTTTAAAAGGAAGAAATATTTATTCCTAGACCTACAGCTTATGAGTTATGATGTTTTAATAGCAAAGCATTTTAGTAAGCACAATACCATGTATAAACTTCTCTTCAAATAAAGTGAAACAAATATAATTTTTTGTATTTAACGTTCACATTTTTCTTCTTACAAGACTACATCTTAGGAAAATTGTTAAATAAGTGAAGTTTTAATTTATTAGATTCACTGTTTGTAACTCATAGCTGACAAAATTCTCCATGGCCTGTTGGGAAATCATAGTGGAGATAATTTCCCAATGTCCTATCTGGAAACATTTACTTATTCTGGGCCTTTCTCAGTCCTTCTATTCAGAGCAAAGACAGTTGACTTGCAGTCTATTCTGCAGGAGCTGATGGGTTTCTAGACATACCAGACTAAATCTCTTGTACAATATTTTCACCATTAATCTTCTTAATTGATTTAATTCTATTTTTCTACACTCTGTGAAGAAACCAGGTTTCATGTTCTGAATTGTGTCCCCTCAAAATTATTACATTGAAAACTTAACTTTACTCCTACTACCTTAGAATCTGACTGATTTAGAGATGTGAACTTAAATATGTAAATAAGTTAAAGGGAGACCATTAAGGTGGTGCTAATTAAATCTGATGGAGTCCTTGCAAGAAGAAAAAAATTAAACATACAAGGAGTCATTAGGGATGTGTGAGTACAGAAGAAAGACCCAGTGAAAATGAAGAATAAGTGGGAGGAGGCCATCTATAAACCAAGGAGAGAAACCTCAGAATACAGCCCTGCCAAAACCTCGATCTCAGACTTCTAGTCTCCAGAACTGTGAGAACATTAATTTTCATTGTTTAAGCCATCCATGCTGTTGTATGTGGTGGTGGCAGCCCTAGTATACTAACAAACACAGGCATATTTACATACCACAAATATTGAAATGAGTATACAAATGCAGGCAATATTCTGCCAAAGGAAAATGTGGTTATTCCTCCAGAAAACAGAATTAACTTATATACCTGAATACAATAATTATTTTACATCTCCATCAGTCATCTACAACTTACAGAAGTGTAAAACAGCTCTCATATAACCAGTGTATGCTTTTCCATTGAGACATTTATTTTTTCATATGAGATCAAAGCCATAAAATTTTCAAATTTGCTGAATTTCTCCCTCTTCAGAAGAAAAATATTGGTAAATTTTAGCTGAAAGAAAATTAATTGCTGGCTTTTTTGATGGACAACTTTTTGGTTTATAAGGCATTATAATTATTATTTGATGAAAATTGTATGAGGGGACTTTACTGGTAATGCCAGCAAGTTCAGTGTCAGCTTAGTTTAACTATGGCTTGGTATCTGTTAGCCAAATTAGTGTTGTCTAGGAGGGAAGGTTAACCTGAGCATTTGACTCTTCAGGAAGGTTTTCCTTCATGAATCAGCAGTTTTCTCCACACCCTCTTTTTTTCCCTCTGCAAGGTCAAAAGGGTTTTATTATCCCTTTATGTCCACACTACTTGCCAAATGGTTTATATAGTTTTGTAGCTGATAAGTAACTTGTTGCCCACTATGTCTGACAGACTACTGATGAATTACAGTTCAAAAGAATTTCCAAGAAAGCATCACTTATGATGTGTGTGTGTGTATGCGTTACTATTAAATAAAATTATAGCATATGTAGCACACAGGTTGTTTTTGAATACACCATTTTTATATAGTGAGATGTGGAATTTTTATTAAAAGGGAATTTAGAATGGATGTCAACTGAATTGTAACCTGAACATAGAACCCGTACTTGAAGGATATCATGCAGTTGAAGGGGAAACCTAAGTATATGTGTGTTTGTACAGTTCTGACAGTCTCTTCTTAGATGTGGAGCAAAAAGTTAATATTTGAAGACATTTAAAAAGTCTGCCATGTGTTAAAAGTGTTCCATAAAACTAAAAGGTTTAGAACACATTTGTCAGTGATATTGTGGGATGAATTTTATTGTGTAATAACAGTATGGATTGTTTTTGTAATTTTTTCTATAGGTGAGTGGTAACCATGGAGGTATGTACCACTTCCACTGAGAACTGCCTGTGAGGAATAGAGGCAGCTGAGAGGTTCTGGTTGAAATATCATCATGAAACAATGACACAATGTTTTAGCTGAGGCCTTGGTAGTTTAGGGCAACATCAGCCAAAGATGAGCATGATCTTCTACTGTTGCCAGGCTACTTCTTTCTAATGCAGGATATTTCTATGGAGGAGTCTGTATTGGAGCTGCTATTCTAAGACATGATCAGAACCGAATTACAGGCTCAGGCCCTTCCTATTCTATCCATCTTCCTTCTGCCTCTCTTTTACATGTGTTAGCCTTGAATAGAACAAGGCTAACACATGTAAATAGTGGTCCTTAGACTTTCCATGTCTAATACTTGCTCCCACTCCTCTATCTTTTTAATTTTTTTCAATTAAAGTTTACATTTAATATTATTTTGCATTAGTTTCAGGTATAAGTGTAGTGGTTAGAAAATCATATACTTTACCAAGTGTTTCCTGTAGGGAAAATGGAGTCAGTCAGGCTCCCTACCGGGATGTCTGGGTACTGTGGCCTGGCAGTGTTCACATGGCCTTGAGTAGGGCCTGCATGCCTAGAATGAAGCTCTGTAATATAACTAGGAGCTCAGTATTGGCACCTTGCTGGCTTTATGTGCATTTAGTATTTAAGGGAGTCAGGACTTCCCATGGTGCAATTTGCAGCTTGTGGCGCATGTGGATTGCCCCACCCTGGAATAAAGGTGTGTCATACATCCCTACCACTCCACGAATTTTCTTCTGTCTTCCAGGATCCTGTGTGAACCTGCCTGGCCTTGAACAGCTGTAGGACATTCCCCCAGATATTTCCAGAACCCACCTGGCACCATATATAGTTATCATAATATTATTGACTATATTCCCTATTCAGTACTCTGTTATCATTCCCTGAATAAATATTTCGACTTCCAATTCATTCTTGGCATCTGCTATCTAGAGGACTAAAACATATAGAACATGTTATCTATAAATATAAGGTAATATCCATATTACTATACACATAAACACATATGTATTAATATATAAACATATCTACATTTTGTGCACATTCTCATTTAGGCCTTTATAATGTTATATAATGTAGATATGGCTATCTCTGTTATACAGATGGAAATATTTCAGGATAAGAGCTGTATAAACAATTGAGTATGTTTGGAATGTAGAGAATATGTGACCACATATTTCATACCCTTAGATATTGCATGCTATTACATAGTTTGGATAACTTTAATACATTCCAGTCAACACAAAGTTTCCATGCTTTAAAAATGAAAAAGGAAAAAAATAAGTTATAAGTATTATTTTCGATCCTCCTCCTAATAACAACATATGATTACTGATACAGGAGTAGCTCACCTTGACAGGTCACCATTACAACATGATTCTCTTCCACATTCATATCCTTCCAATGAACATGGAAATATGAAAAGAGGAAGAAGAAGCTGAAGCATTCTTATTAATAAGTGTTTAGAAAGATATTACAACACAAGAATTACTTTGTAATTTCTCTACTTCAGAGTGTTCGATAGCTTAGAAACTATGCAAACATGTTGCTTTACCATTGTTTTTGGCCTGAAGTTGCACATTTTAAATATTCTTTGCATAAGATGTGTTCAAATATGAGTCTACTCATCAGGGCAGATTGATTCATAGGTAGTAGATGATTACCAATTGAATTTTGAAAATGTTAGAGAATTGGGTTATATGAAACTAAACTTTTAATCAAAATTGTGAAGGGCATTTCCTTCTATCATTTCTAATTCTGTCTTTCTACATTAATATTTTTCAGGATTTTACTAATTTTTCCCCACTTAATTTGCCTGGCACTATTTTTGGTACCCTTACAGAAGAGCTTCTTTTTTGCCCAGAATGTCCTTTCATGTCTCCTAAATCCAGTGAATTTCTGTTCATCCTTATGCACCAACCTGCAGGCCTCTCCCTAACACCTTCTTTCTCTATGTCAGTTTACACTTACTTTTTCATATAATTTGCTTTTTCATTAGAATTAAAATATTCAAGGCCATGTCTTTTTCATCTAGCTTCTCCAATAGCTGACATGAAATAGTCAACCAGTTCTCACACTGACATTTAATTACTTCACAGACTGTCACTATTCTAAATTTCCGACCTAACCGTTCAATTATCTGCCATGCAGACTCTGATTCCTTCAGATTAGCCCATTTACTATGCAAAGAGTAACTGAACACTTGAACACAGTTCAAAATAATCAAGTAATCAAACTGCGTATACTCTTTTCTCCAAAACTACCATTTCACCCCTTTCCCACTATTTCATATGCTACTGATTTTTTTCAATGTAAAGGGAAGTTTTACCTTCTCTATGAAGTTCTGCTTCCTATTCCAGATCATAATAATTACTTTACTTTTGATCTCACAGTCCTTTTTATTTATTGTTTATATTACTCATTGTCAGTAGGTCTTATTTTAAAAATAGCTCATGTTATTTTGTGGTAGTGTTGTCCTTGATAGTGTACGTTTTTGATGTACATGTATATGTGTGTGTGTCTGTTATAACTAAGTTACTTTCTGTAAAAACATGAGAGATATATAAAAATTTTTGTTCAAGCATGCTGACTTAACTCAGGAGCAGATGGCTAGTGGGAAATCTATAAGAGAAGGACATTTGTTCCTTGTGAGGAAGCCCAATAGGCAACCCAACAACAGAGTAAAAGAATGAATAGAAAATTGGGGTTTTGGGTGGAGGGAGCCAGGAGTATGTGGAGAAAACCTTGGCAGTAGGAGAATCACCAAAATGTCCTACATAGTTTAACTCCATGAGAGCAGTTTAAAGTGTGGAAGGGAAAGAAGAGGAATGGTTAGCCAAGGTGGCACGAGGGAGTGAAAACTAAGCCAGCAACATGAATTCTCTTGCCAATGAAAATGCATCTCGTTTGTAAAAAGTCAACATTGATAGCCAAGAACAGCACTGATGGTAAGAATGAAATGTTCCACCTTGTCACTCCATGTCTATAGCCAGCATAAGGCCAGCATAAGATTGCATGAATGAGTTGGAAAAAAAAAAAAAACAGATAGAATTTAGGGCAGCTTGGGCAACTCTGCAGTAATGGAGTGCTAATTGACATATGAGAACATGAGGGAGACGGCATTGTTGGCATATGTGTAAGTGAGTATCACCTAAAAAAATTTGAAAATATTTTAAAGTATTTGAGAAACTCATTAAATAACTTAAACTGTTTTTCCATAAGGATATTAGTTCCCCAGCTATTTTGTAAGCTATTTTGTTGTTTGTTATTTTGGTT
This sequence comes from Trachops cirrhosus, assembly GCA_028533065.1. NCBI lineage: Eukaryota > Metazoa > Chordata > Mammalia > Chiroptera > Phyllostomidae > Trachops > Trachops cirrhosus. The sequence continues at coordinate 35,917,437 of CM052548.1, read as the reverse complement.
AATATACAGTGGAAAAAGTGAAGACCAGAGGTTTTTGGCTGTGCCGGTTTTGTTTTGTGTTTTCCACAGCTCAATTACTAACTAATTATGTGACTTTGGAAAACTTACAATGAAAAGGGATTATAAATAGTTTCTGCATCTTATGGGATTATTTTTAGTAAAATGATATAATGTATATAGAAGTACTTTGAAACACACCAAACTGTAATGATCCTAGAACTTTCTATTTTTCACAAAAACAAACATAGTCTCATATAATATGTTCTGAGGCAAAGATTATAGAATATTTGACAAGAATGAGGGAAGTAAATGTTATAGGTAAAAGATACAAAGCAGTGGGACATGAACAGGCTACTTGAAGTAACTAAGAGTGGTCATCATTAATACAGGTTTTACATTGAGGGTATAGCTTTTGAAATATTAAAACATTATATTATTTCCTTAACTAGATAACTCTTAGAGCTGAATCACTATAACCAAACTCAAATAAAATAACCAAGCCAAAACAGACTGATATTTAACTAAAATGCAAACGTATTTGACTAAAACACTATCCTAGTAAATAACTAAATAAGCGTACTTGAGGACCAGCTTATTTCTTTGTAAGTGCAATTAGACAGGGATGAGGTAATCAAAATGATTATCACTGTTGAACATTATGGGTTTGAACTGAGGGGGTCTACTGACATGATTTTCTCTCCAATAAATACTGTAAATGTATTATTTTCCTTTCTTAAGATTTTCTTAATAAATTTTCTATTGTATAGCTTACTTTATTTTTAACAATACATTATATATTACATATAACATACAAAATATTTGTTAATCAAATGTTTGTGGTCAGAGGGCTTTCAGTCAACAGTAGGCTATTAGTGAATTTTTGGAGTTACGTGGATTGTTGACTGTGTGTGTGGCAGGGGGTCAGTGCTATTAGCCTCTGCAGTGTTCATGGGACAACCTTAGTTTTATTGTACGAATTTCTCCTGTCCACAAATAGACAAATTTCAGATTGCATGCTTGTTACCAAATATTTAATATATGCAAAATCTCTCTTTTTGCATATATTGGAACTGGATTGGTTAAAGTCTTACATCTAAGATGCTTACTAATGAGTTACCAGAAAGCATCAGTTGATACTTAATATAATAAATAGTACAACTAAATAGGGTGCAATTTTTTTGTTATGTTCCATCATTTATACAGCCAATCAAGTCTCATGTCAGCATATCTCAGTTACACCTGAAGTGCAATCTGGCTTCTTCAGCAGAATATGCAATACAATTCATTCTTCTAGGACAGGCTAAGTTATGCATGGCCAATAAGTCATATCTTATGATAAAGTATATCAATTTAATTCACAGTGGGTACCATTTTCTGATCTCATTGCCAAATTCTAAAGTACATTGGAGATATGAGCTTTATGGTTTCTCAGGTTGTAAGAACTACATGAGCTTTCTGCATAAAACCTACTATATTTTCAAACAAATTTTACTATTTATCACACAGATATTTGACTTTTGAACTGATTTGTTTTACTAAAACTATATTTTCTTTGGCTGCAGCCAAGTGTGTAAACTCAGTAATGCAACATTATTAAACACCTATATCTTATTTTACTACCAGCTTTCATCCTAAGTTTCTGACAAGTCTTGATAATGGATAAACATATGTAGTCATTCACTGAGCACGTAATAGGGCATGAGCTAAATGAGATGTGTCAGGTTACTTTCCACCCTTACAATTATATGACTTTACTAATTATATTTACCACCATCTAGACAAATTAGAATTCCCAGGGAAGGGGAAAAAAAGGAGAAAGAAAGAAATCGTTTTGACATCGCAAGATAAGGTTACTTGTGGTAACAGAATTAGACACATCTGGCATAGGAAACCTAATTTCCCCTTCCTGATTTTTTAATTCAAAGACATGACCACATCCATTTAAATGATCAATGAAGGATTTTCAACCAGGAATCACAAAACATTATTGAAACAAATGCATTTATGTGTTTTTTTTTTTCTTTTCTTTTGCTAACATTAGTTTTAAACACTAATAGTTCATTTGGTGCTTTAGGCAAGAAGTGGTTAGATATTTAACTTTCTATTCAGTTCTATCAGTAAAACATTGCTTGACTAAGGATTTTCCTTAATAATGTCAAGAATGGCAGTTGAAATAGACATGTGTTCTCTATTACACACAACAAACAAATTTCATTGGATGAAGACGGCAACTCTTCCCTTGAAATCGATTAGGTAGGCAAAGCAAACAAACTAACATATGCTTAAGAATAACCATTTGATACCAAATTAAAAATTATTCAAGTCCTTAACTTGGGTTATTTAATGATATTATTATAAAATGTAGTTGCTTGGAAATTAAAAGAATATTAGATATGGGTTAAATGTTTTATTATGTTCCCTGACATTCCTCCAGAGTTTTCATCAGGCACAACTTCATGAGAGAAAAAAAAAAGTTCTAACCTACTAGAGTTTTAGTATTTGTAAAGATTTGTCTGTTTTGATTTTGTAAGTATCTCCAGACATCTTCATATAATTTCAGTTTTCAAAAATAAAGTGCTTATTATCTAATAAATTCCATAAAATTTGATTTGTGATATCTTTTTAAATCAAATTTATTGTTATTTAAGTATAGTTAGTAAACAATCATATATTGTTTAATTAGTATCAGGTATACAATATAAATATAATGATTTGACATTTTTATATTTTACAATCTGATCACCTCACTAGTCTTATCACCTCACTAATTCTAGTAGTCATTTGTCATCATGTAAACTGATTACAATATTATTGACTGCACTTCCTTTCCCCTTTTCACCCATCACCCCACCCCTTCCATTTTGGTAACTGTCTCCTTGATCTCTACTTCTTGGAGTCTGTTTTTCTTTGTTTATTTGTTTTGTTTTGTTTTTTGATTTTGCATACAAGTGAAACCACCACAGCTAGCATCATACTCAATGGTAAACAGTGGAAAGCTTTTTCTCTAAGATGAGGAAAAAAAAACAAGGATGCTCACCTTCTTCATTATTATTTGACTTAGTACTGAAAGTTTTAGTCCCAACAATGTAACAAAAAAAGAAATAAAAAGTGTCCACATAATAAAGGAAAAGGCAAAAGTATTAACTATCTTCAGATAATATGATATTGTACAGAGAAAACTTTATAGAATCCTCCAGAAAATAAATAGAATTAATAAAAGAATTAAGTAAAGTAACAGGGTACAAAATTAATATACAGAAATCTCTTATGTCCCTACACACTGATAATTAACACTCAAAAGGAGAAATGCATGCTTTCTTAATAGTCACCAAATTAAGGTCAGTATACTTGTAATTTTCAATATATGAAATTAATAATCATCACTAAAAAATCATGGGACCCAAAAAAGAATAGATACCTTGTCCAAAGTCACACAACTTGTGGTTTGCAGAGAAATACATAAAAATATTTATTTCAGTTATTTTTTAAATAATGTTTTCCATTGTTTTACAGATTGGCTACCTCACATATCCTTGTTCCACCTTCTCTCTCTTATTCCCCTATCATCTACCTACAATGACCAAGGTTCTTACCTCTGAGCAGGTCTGATTTATTCTTCAAATACATCTTTAGATACCATGCTTTTTCCACTTCAGTTATAAATATCTTATTTATATAGGCATTTCGGATCTCCAGAAGCAATGTTTAAAACCTTTGCTTCTTACCTGATGTTATTTACTTTGGGGATTCTACCTGGACCAAAGCATTGAGTGAGAGTGTCATGTTGTAACTATTTAATGTTCTGTCCACATATGTAATCATTTGGCTTTCAATATCCTCTACCAATATTACTTTCAGAAAAAATATACCTATGTTGTTTCAAAAGCAATGTATCCTGCTAAAGATTCAAGCTGTCAAAGTCCTATATAATTAATGGTGGCCTAATTATGTTCTAAATTAAATTAAAAAAAATTACTAGAAGAGTAGATGAAGAGTAGAGGAAAAATACTATTTGTCTAATTAAAAAGTTACTTTTTAATAGGCATTAACTGATGTTTTGATCTTTATTCATTATCCTTTCTCCTTGCGACATGCATGTGGTCTATATGGTACCACTGTCATACTGTGTGAACAGGGTAAAAAACATAGTCTAAAGAGGGCAGAGTGAAATAGGAACAAGAGATTTCATCTCTTATGTTATCATGGAACCATTATATTAATCCTGGACTGCCCATTTAGGGTTCATGTTTTGTGGGAAAATAAATATCTACTTGACCAAGCAACTGTAGTGGTGGCTTTATAATGTGCATCTTAATGTTTATAGTTACAAAGTTTAATTCCATTGTAAATTTCAGTAAAACAATGATTCTGTTAATATCTAAAAGAGTGACTAATCTCTTACCAATTGTATTCTGGACAATACTTATCAACATGTAAAAATGAAACTGAGCACCAACTTTGGTGAGGAGTTTGCTGAGACTAGGGGAAGGAAGAGTAATGGAGTCATGAATTAAATACTAATAGTAGGTTCTGACTTCAGGATTCTAGAGCCTTTTTTAGCAACATCTGTGAAAGCAAGGGAGTTTATTTGTTTGTTTGTTTTCCTATTTTCCCTTGGAGGACATCAAACATAGCACATGAAAACATTATTGAAAAAAATGGAGTTATAGCAGCTTTATATTTATGTCCCCTTATATTCTTTTGGATTTAGATAAATCTAACCTAAGACCTAAGAATTTTTCTAGAATATAAATCCTCTTGCTTGCATGCAAAATAGCATTCCTAATATGGGAAACTTTCATGTATATCACAAATGCCCATTAAATGGATAATAACTATCCAGTGTCCTAGGGATATAAGGAAAGTTGAGAATTATTATTTTTATTTAGAAAATTTACAGAGTAACAGAGGCAGAAAGTGCAGAAAAATAAATGTTTTTTATTATCTCCTGCATTGATTTCCTCTTATTATAAAGCAAGGAAAGTAGTACCTTTTTGTAAGGAGCAATAATAATTCTCAGCATTATATGGAGAAATATGTATTTCTGTTTATGTTTTTATAAGTAGAACAGTTTAAAACTTGTTCAATTAAATCAGCCCCTGATAATAAAAACTGAAATGTTCCTAGGTCTACATATAACTTTGTGACAGACAATGTGAAATAAACTGGGGATCAAAACATAATTCCAACATTCACATGAAAAATCATTGCTGTAATATCATAAAATGTAGAATCATTTTGGATATTATCAAGAAAAATCTTGGGGACCTTAATTATATACCGAAGTTGCTTTTTTAAAGTATAAAGTCCTCTTACAAAGGTGCTTAAAGTATAATTAAATATACATAATTAAAAACAACAATAATTATTATTTCCAGACATGCTTTCTCATGATCTGGAAACACAATTAATACTCTCTATCCATCCAATAGCAGAGACAGAGCTTCACTGAAAGCACATGGTAATTTCATCCATAGTTAGACATTACAAACACCAGATATGCTCATTAAAAAGAAACAATACATGCAAACACACACACACACACACACACATCTTCTAAAGAAAACTATTTTCACATATGTACACATTAACTACTATTTTGAACCCTAAAGAATCCCATAAAATTTTCAAAGAAAACATAAAGACAGTACCTTCCTGAACAATAGGCACATCATTTTTCATAGCCTTTATAAAATGTTCGAATCACCTCTACTCTCTATAGTTTCACGTTTCTATTCCTTTAAGATATAATTCTGAACTAGTCAAACCCAAGAGGAAATCAACTTTCAGACTCAGGCCACCAATGTTAGAAACTCTGATAGAAATACTTATTAGAGCTAAGCAATTAATTATCTCTTTGTTCCTCTTATTTCTAATATTATCACATTTCTCAAATGATTTGAATTTTTGAAATAACTAAAAATAGCTATAAGATGAAAGATTTGGCCCCAAATCTCCAAATTCAACTTCTGGACTGGGAAGATGTAATGGTTCATATTACAAAAGAGAGATCCCTTTTTATAAATAAGTGATATCCTGTGCTCTTCATTGTAACTGCATTGAAAATGTACTCATCTAAAAAAATCTCATTGGCTTGAAAACTGGTTTATATTGATTTTTCAGATTACTGAATTCAGTACAACTGCCTCTAGAAACCACTATGAACTTTTGGCATTCTAGCCATAGAAAATATACAGTAATAATACACTTAAAAAATCTTGTTTAGACTTCTATGGTAATTACATTTTACAATTTTGTATTATTTCCTAGTGCAGCATTTTTATTGTATGTTTTTTCTCTCAATTTCTAGCATAATCATATATATTTTTTAAAAAATCAATATACATTCCTTTGTCTGTTACCACATTGGTTAACTTGGACTAGCTACATATTTTGTTTAGCATGTACTACTTACAACTTTATTAAAAATATTTTATTCATTTATTTTTAGAAAGGAAAAGGGAGGAAGAGAGGGAGAGACACATCAATGTGTGGTTGCCTCTTGAGTGCCCCCTACTGGGGACCTGGCTGACACCCCAGGCATGTGCCCTGACTGGGAATCGAACGGACAACCCTTTGGTTCACAGTCCAACACTTAATCCACTGACCCACACCAGCCATGGCTACTTACAGCTTTTGAGGTGAATGCATGTTATTTAGCTTTAAGTTTCTAAGAAATGGAGAAACAATGAGGTTTCTTCAGGTGACAGGATATTAAGTAGTCTCCCCTTCTCCACAATTTCACTTTCCACGCTTTTAGTTACCTGTGGTCAACTCTAATCCAAATATTAAATTTAAAAATTCCAGAAATAAAGAATTCATAAGTTTTACATTGTCTGTTACTCTGAGTAGCATGAGGAAATTTTTCGAGGTCCTGCTCTAACCCACACAGGACATTACTTATCCTTTGGTCCAGCTTCTCCATTCTGTAGACACTCCGGCCTGTTAGTCATTTATTACTCATATCAGTTATCAAACACACCGTAGCAGTATTACTATGCTTCTGTTCAAGTAACCCATGCTGTACTTAATAAGGTCACCAAAGTGCAAATGTAGTGATGCTGGCAATTAAGATATGCCAAAGATAATCCATACAGTGTTTTCTTTATGTGAAAAGGTGAGTATGATAATAAGATATTTTGAGAAACATGCTACATTCATATAACTTTGATTATAGTATAGTTAAATATTGTTCTATTTTATTATCATTTTTGTTAATCTCTTACTGTGTCTAATTTACAAATTATACTTTATCATAGCTATATGTATAGGAAAAAATTGTGTGTATATATGTGTGTGAAACTTCAGTATTATCTGTGGTTTCAGACATTCACTGGAGATCTTAGAACATTTCCCTTGGGGATAACATGGGCTACTGTCTTGTAAATGTGTTCAGAAAGTAAGATGAAAGGGGAATTTAGCTCAGTCAGTTGCAAAATCAAGATAGAGTAAAATCGCTTTTGTTGAAGCTACAGTAAAAATCCTAAATTACTATATTTTACCATTTATAATATGCACTCAGGTTTTCAGCCCAAACTTTTAGGAAAAAAATTCTTTCATTTTAGTTTTTAATTCAATTTTATTTATTTATATTTAGAAACAAAACTGATTATCATATTCCAGAGCATTATTTTGTATATAAATATTGTTACTGCCTCCTAGAATTACATTTTTAACACATGAGCATAAATAAAAGAATTAAAAATATTTATATAGATACAGAATTAGTACTACCCATGAATAATATGTATCTTTATTTTTCCCTTAAATTGGGCAAAAATGTATACATCGTACATGGCCAAATATGGTAAATATCAAACAAGAGTTGTAATTGTCAGTCATTTGATTCTGCTTCTCTTTTCCCTCCACTTTGTGTACTTCTTGTCTTTTAAGACAGCTGGCATGCTCTGCTCATTGCAGGTTCTATGGTTTGTATCTTTAAGCTGTTTCTACTGATTTTGTTGTTGTTAGTGTGTTTCACATTGAAATGTCTCTAGTGTGAAAGATTAGATATTTTTATTATTTTTGAGAATCTTCATTAATTCAAGGACTAGCAACCAACCAACTCATAAATGTGCTCCAGCGAACAGTTTTCCCCGTGGATCAAATGACTGTCTTTTCTCTGTGTTGGGTAAAATAGTGATCAGTTGAACAAAACTTTCACAATGTATGTATATACTAGAAGTCTCATACAGCAGATTTAGTTACCAAGGACAGGGTTGCTGGTACATGCTTTAGGGCTTCCTGATATCTATTTTATAGGGACTGTTTCTTAAATTTTAGGTGAAGGGATTATGCAAAGAACATGAATGCATGACACATAGACACAGACACAGTGTGGTGATGGCCAGAGGGGAGCGGGAGCAGTGGCTGAGTGGAAGGTGGGCAAAAGTGGGTAATATGGGGACATCTGTAATAGTGTTAACAATAAAAATAAAGTAAAAAATATTGTTCATGTTTGTGGATGTTGTTATGGGTTGAATAACCTAACACACTATTGGTGAGATTCCAGGTATTTCTGTAGAAATGCCAACATACTCTAAAAACTATTAATAATAACATCGTTGACTTATATGGCATCTGAAATTCCCTGAGGACTTTGTGCAGGGGCAGTTAAACCAAAACATATGCAACTGTAAAACTCAAAGAGATAAAAGAAAAAATGTTAAAAAATTGAAATATGCAACTTGCTATTATAAAATGTCTAAAACCCTATTCTGTTAACCTAATCTTTAACAGTTGTGTGTAATTTTTTTGAATTTCTGTCTGTGTCATATTTACAGAGTCTGATTATTCTATGATTGTTAAAGTAACTTAATTTATTAATAGGAATATATTATATATTAGCCAATTCCATACAAATATACATTGATATAGTTATATCAAATCAAGATCATCTGAATATTGGAATTACTTTAATGCAAAGTAATTATGCATTTCAAAAAATTTTTAAACATTAAAATAGCATTACTTTACATAATCTGTATTTTTAATAGAAGGACAAAATCAATGTCAGAAGTTTTATTTCAACTCAAACAACTATAATACTATTATTTTCAAATGTCTTTTGAACCCTGACAATGAGAAAGAGTGCAATTTTAAGAGTTAAACCTTATTGATATTTATTTTGGAAACTTTTCCACATTGCAATGCGAGCTAGATTTTCAAAAAAATAATGTTTAGGGAAAACATATTTTTTAAAAAATATTAAATCTAAAAGCAAACAGAGTACACTGTTATATAACAATCCAGACAGGAACTGACACTCAGTGGCTGTAGATGAATATGTTAACAACACAGAAAATACTGGGTTATTTTATTAATACCTCTTTTAAAAATAAAAATATCATTTTTAAGACTTCTGGATATTTTGTACCTTCCTCTCATAAAAATTATATTAGCGAATCCTTCTAACAGCCTAACATATTAAATATAATTTATTTATGCTATAAGAAACTATAAGCATTATATGGAAAAGAAAATCATGCATAGTTATATGCCTGTTTATTTTATTTACATAAAATATCAAAATGTATGCTTTTAATAAATTAATAAGCATATTTTTCTCTTACTACTTTATATGCAGTCCTCTTGAGGCTGCAACATTTATCTCTATATATTTCACAATGAACAGTGCAAATAAGTAAAGGAATGAATAAACACTTAAACAAACTAATAATTAACAAAAGTAAAGTCATATTGATAATTATATTTCATTCATGTCCATGAGCCACTTCAGATCAGTAAGTCTAATTTATGTTCATGTCCCCAAAGACAAGTGTAGATTTAGCAAAGTGAAGGCATTTAATATTTATTTAAAATGATGAAAGAATAGTTAGAAGATCTTAATCTCTATGCTATTAATATTTGTTTTCTTTCAACAAAATTAGTATTTGAAATAAAGTGAGTCGGGGAAGAAAACATAATAATCTTATGTGTTTATTGAATTCATTTACCAATGCAATAGTATTAGATCTAAAATTGTAATAAGGTTTACAATGGGATTAAATAGAAAATGTTGAGTATAATTTACTGAAAGGTAACAATGTTTCACATTTGAATTGGGAGTAACTCTTTTTCAACTTAATTGAGTATTACTGATTATTCTTTATCAAGTCAAATCACTCCTTCAGAATGATGTGATTATTTTTTGTATGATAAGATAGATAATAATCTGCCCTGTTTGCAATTAATAAATGATGGCTAGGCTGGAAAAAGCCCATTTACCCAAATGCTTAAAAGAGACAAGTAGGATTTTTCTTGCTACTAAGATGATAAAAGAAAAATATTTGGTATGTTGTTCATCTTAAGAAGTGAATTAATACTACTATTTCAACTTTATCAACTAAAATATACCATGAAAAATGAAACTATAGATGTCTACAAAGTTATTTATTTTTCTTGTTCTGATTCATTGGAGGAAAATTTTAAATATCTATCCTTCATAAACATAAATTTGCCTTCACTAATCTATTCAAAAATCTAATAAAATATATTTTAATAAAGGTGAAATAACTGCTTTTTCTTTCCACTTTTAAAAATCTTTTGAAATTATCATTTATTATATTAATATTTTGAACACATTTGCTTTCTCAATGACAGACACATGAACATACACATCACATCATATTATTAGTAGTAGTAACAATATACTCGATAATATACTCAATAATTGCTCAACAATTTCAAGTAAACTGCAGCTACCACAGTCTTGCACTTCTACATCTCATAGGATTCATGAAGTTTCAACATTGAGACAATACTATTATTTAATCCAATCATATTCAAATATTACCAATTATCACAGTCAAGTATTCATTCTGTAGGGTACACAATAAATAATTTTAACTAACAAAACATTGTGCCTAAAGGAAGAGTTTAAATTACCTGATTTCAAAAAGTTGTTTACAAACTTTGGAATACAGCGACATATATAGCCCATTCAATGACAATGTGTTACAGAAAACCACATGTACTCATCATTTCTGAGTGTGTGTGCCCTGTCTTCTCTGCTTACAGCTGGAAGTACTTGACATGGGAAGAATTAAAAATAGACTCTGGATCTAACATGGGTTGAATATTCTCGATTTTTTTAGAATAGTTTCTCCCTTACTGATGAAAAATGATTCATTTCAGTGTCCACATGTTTATAACTAACAAAAAATTATTATTTTAAACTCTTTTGAGGGTAGTTTTGTACCTTCACCTCATAGAAAATTGTATTAGTAAATAGAATTAGTGAATCTAACCATATTAAAATAAGCAAGCATACCATTACATTAATTTTGAGGTTCTCATAGTTTCCATGTTCATTAGTAATTGAGAATAAGAATAATATAGCATTATGCATATACTGTCTAAGCTACATCTTTACAGAAAAAAAAATAGAGGCATTGTGAAACTCTTAAAAATCTCATAAAGTTCAAGACCATTCCAAAAACTTTCAACATTATCTTAAATATTTTATAGTATTTTTATTCTTAATGTTTCATTCATTTGACTTATCTCCTGCTTGTCTAATAATCACTTGAATATTCAATTTGGTTATAAAAGCAAAACTATTCTAATATATAGTAAGTACACTGACTTGAAACTCTGTACAGTGGATTAACCAATGTATAAAATGTTTTAGTTTTCTATAATATTTAGTTTATGTTTTAATGATTAATGATATTATACAATTTACTTTTTAATTAGAAGTATATTTTCTTTTCAAAATGTAGCATGATTGAATGTAAAATCAGACTCACTTATTAGATTAATAATGTATATTTCTATTACTTAATTGTATTGGCTTTTGTAAAACTGAGTGAAAAAATACTTTCTTATACAAGTTTAAGTAAAAAATGTTGTCTTTTCTAAAGCTAAACAACATAGGTAGAAAAATAGAAATGACATTTTAGCAAGTGCTAGCTACATCTAATATGATTTTCTGTCAAAACAGAAACTATGAGTTGTATGTTTTAAAAATCGCAGTCAAATTGTTTTCTTCAGTAAATAGAGGCTGGATTCCTGTTGTGTCAAAATGATGCTTTCTGAGAAACAATGAAATTTTGCATCAAAACAGCATACCAATTGCCAACCAATAGACACATTCCTATAGCTTACTTCAAATTTCAATAAGCAGCATTGAAATACAGGGTATAAGTCTATGCTCTGTAAATATGGAAATGGTATATGGCTCTTGTTAGAGTCTCAAATCAAGACAGGACTCTTGTTTTCTGAGAAATAGTAAGTATTACCCTACATCATATGGCATAATAAAAATATATTAAAATAATTAAACTTGTAAGGTAATATTGTAGTAACACATATAAAACTCAGGCTGTCAGATACAGAGAACAGATTGGTGGTTGCCAAAAGCCAGAAGATGGTGGGTGTGAAAAATGTGCAAAGGTGGTAAAAAGTACAAGCTTCTAGTTATAAAATAAGTCAAGGGGATGTACTTTACAGCATGGTGACTGTAGTCAATAATAGTGCATATTATATATTTGAAGATTGCTAAGAGAGTAGGTCTTAAAATTTCTCCTCACACAAATAACATGACTATATGTGGTAATGGATATTAACTGGACTCATTGTGATGACATTTTATAATACATACATTTTCTAACTCATCATGTTATAAAATTGAAAGTAATTGCTATATGTCAAAAAGAAACTAAAGTGCAGGCTCTTAAAGATCCTGTATAATTTAATAATTGTTGAGAATTATAACTATGATGTGATTTAAATTACTCTTATTGATCTAATTGATATAAGAATCATAGATCTGACAACCTCTTCTGAATTTGATCGACTAATTTGATCAACTATTTTTTAATAAAAATAAATGCAGAAAATTATTTTTAAGAATACTCCCAGTAAGGCCAATCATTTGAACCTCCTCTGACAGTCTATCTCTGACCTTGTTAGGCATTTGTGCTTGTTATGCATGCCCTTTAAAGATCTGTTTCGATGAATAAATTCACACATTCCTCTGAGAAATACTATTGATTTTTCCAAAAATGAAACAAGCAACAAAGAAAAGAATTATCATTAACTAGTAATTAAATTGAGAGTGTGTGCTTTTATGTATCTGTATCTCTTCTGAATAAAAGTTCACCTAAAAAATTTGGAATTGTCCTCACAGATAGTCCTGTTAGGGAGATTAGCAAAATTTAATTACATTTCTGTTTAGAATGCTTAGGACTGCATATTACATTTAGTATCAATTTCTTAGCCACTTTCCCAGTTACTCTTTAAACATTTATAGAAATACAACCATTACAGAAGATACTACATATAATACACAATACATGTGCTGCACTTAATAAAGCAATACAAGCATGCATATAAATGTATATGCTCATATAAACGTATATGAGCTTCATTTGGTTGTTTCCTTTGGATTTTAACTTGATTTCTTAGAAAGCATTTTTATCTGAGTGATCCTTCTCCTCAAGTATCTTTATATCTTTGTTAACATTAATTGGATTTACTCTTCACCACCCCTAATTTTCAATAATCAATATAATGACCACAAAGTTTTGGTGTATTTTGTTCTCTAAGTGCCTATTTTATAAGGTAGGCAGACCAGAAAGATAATGTAAATTATCTGAAGTCCATAGTTTCCTTTGCCATACAAAAAGTTTTAGTTTGATGTAGTCCAGGTGGAAGGATGGAGCAGAAAGGAAAAAGGACTCATGGACATGGACAATAGTGTGTGGTGATTGCAGTGGGGAGGAGGGTATGAGGGGGATAAATGGGAATGGATAAAATACAATAAAAATCAAATACAGATAAAGTCCCATAGTTATGTAGTGGTAGAGGCTGGACTAAGGCACATATTTCTAACTCTAGATTCATGTAACCTATTTCCATTAGGGAGATGACTTTGATAATTACACGTTTCACTGCAAATATTCCTCATTGCAGTGGTTATTATATTTTTTCCATTCCCTTCATTTTTTTTTATTCTCTAGAATGGGTCCTTTAATTTGCTTTGACTAGACTGGCACTTATATTTTCCATTACATCTATATTTTCAATCTCGATGTTTTATTTTTTGTGCTATTAAATTTAGTTGGCTTGAACTTAAGTTTTTAGAGAAGGCTATGGGTAAAGCAGTACACTGGTACAGTTGAAAAAATTTAACTCACTTCTCTATTTGAAAATTACTGCTCAATAGTGCACTTGAGATTGGTGCCTAGCTTTTTATTCTGACAAAAGATTTTTACCAAGTGATGTTTATCTTTTCAAATTAATTGTTTTAATTTTTAATTATTTTAATTATATTTTTCAATTACCATTTATCCCCCTTATAGCCCCTTCCTCTGCCCCACAATTGCCACCCTGTTGTCCGTATCCATGAGTTCTTTTTCATTTTTGCTCCATCCCTCCATCCCCTGCCTTTCCCCAACTTAGCTGTTAAACTGCTCTCCATCCATGAATCTGTCTCTATTTGTTTAATCAAATAGTATTTAAATACTCATGTTTATTCAGAACAATTCTGGAGACTGCAGTAAGCATTGTCACACTTTTAGGTTTTATCTTATATGTAGGGGGTATAAAGATCTCAGTATCTTAAAATATTTGAGTACTTGTGTTTAAGTAATGTGAAATATTTATAGCAAATAATAGTAGAATAAGTTATGTCTCTCCTAACTCCCAAAGTATTTTGTACCACTTTTGTAATGCAATCTATTTCATATGTGTCTGTCTCCTAAACTAAAGGAGGAACTTATTGTTTCTTATTCATCCTTATATCTAAAGTACTATCAGACACAGTGGTAAACATATTGTTGATTCCCAATTAACATGTGTTCAGTTGCACTTGACTAATTAGTAGATGCGGTTTTTATGTCTTTGAAAATTCTTCCTTTCAAACAATAATATCATTGCTTTGGTTTCACTTAGTTCAGGAATGAATCTATGTCTTGATAAGTCAAAGCGTTTTATTTCTCTGACCTCAGAGATGTATTGAGAAGTAAGGTGACCCAATTAGTTCTATGGAGGCACAGTGAGAACTTGTCTGGGTTGTTGAAAAAATGATATCATTTTTTTCCTTTTTCCTGAATGACAAGGCTGAATAGTCTTAAGGGCGGGAGAAGTTCTAATGATATTGTTGAGTTCTGATCCCGCTATGCCTGAAGGAAACTGTGAATGGACTTCATATTTACATGATCTAAAGCATTGTGGACTTTTTTTTTTGCTTTGTTTTATGTGTGTACCCTGTTTTGGTGTCATTTGTAACTGACTTATCATTTTATTTATCATATTTAACCTGTACAAATACTCACTCAAATCACTTCTATTGTGTTTCAGGCTATCAAACTAAATAAAAAAAATCTAAGAAACAAGGTTTCTGTAGAAGCCCTGAGGCACCTGGAAGATTGTGTTGTGAAATGGAGCTTCTCACTTTGCTTGACTTGAGTTAGATGGACTTAAAGTATGCCATTTGCTCTGGAAGAATTTAGAAATATGAAAACAAAGCAAATTCACATGTACAATCCAATATTCTCCCAATGTATGTACAGAAATAATAATAAAGAAAACCTCAGCTAAATCTTTGTTTCTACATTCAGTATATGTCACATTTAACATGATACTTCTAACTCCAGCATAACCTTTTTTTTTTACCTCTTGCCCTTAATAGAACAGGTGTTTAAGTGGAGATGTTCTCATGTGTTATAGGCAAGGAAACCTTACCATAAGAAAATTTAAAATGATTATGCTGTTTTGTGATGTATAAGTTAGCATAATAATCTGCTCACCTAACATGTAAAATCCTAACTAACAAACTAACACAAAAACAAAGCAGGTTTTCACCAATTAACAAAAACCCTAAGGCATGTCATATAGATGTTTCTATTTTATAGAGTCATGACTTACAGGAAATATTTGAGAATAAAAAGGTAACATTCTAATCAGTCAGTGGATACTGTCTCTTTAAATAATAGCTGCCTTTAATGAGCTAAGCAAAATTAGTAGAAATAAATATCAAGAAGACACAAATAGATGTTTTATGTACAGAAAACTCTCAAATTAAAAGCTAAATTCAAGCCACTTATTAGCAAAGGGCACAAATCAGGTGTTTTTGATATAAAACTTTACTGAGTTTAAATCTTTTTAATTAGCAGTTACACCTGGATATTACACATTAGAGTGTACTAGAAAGGGTTCATTTTAGCAGCATAATATTAATTAAAGGAGGTTGCCTTAGACATTAAAAATCAAAGCCACTTAAGCATAGATTATTTTTGGAACTGATTTCTGATTCTCTGTGCAGGTGACAAATCATAAATCAGGTGACAAATCATAAATCAAATCTTCACTCAAATCATTCTCTATTCTACTGAAGTATACAATAATGATATTTTAATTAATAACAACACATACCCCAGAGTATGTGTTGCTATTGACCCCAGAGTACAAGCCCAGTTAAATAAAATACTAAACTAAAATCAGCAGTGGGTTAACAGCTTGCCCTTTGCTTTAGACAACCCTCAATTGACAGCTGATGTGATGTCTGATGACATGCACTTTCTGATCTCTTCCACACAATCTATATTTTTAAAAAGTCTTGCTATATCATAAATAATCTGGTCCAGTAACAGAAGTCTCAAAAACTCTGATAAAATGTAAATTTTAATTATGGGCAGATAATTCATAACAGATGACATAGGAGTTAAAACAATTATTTCCTATTTTGACTTCTTGCCAAAGGTCTTCTCGAGGAAGCTAGGTATTTCAATGAGAAACTTTCCTTTGGAAACTAATTTTCACATTTTTTTATTGTGCTCTATCTGCTGATATGGAGGAATCAAACAGCATACAGATAATATTTAATGTTCTCTTGCATTGGGGGACAGAAATCCATTACAGTCACTCAGGCATTGAAAACTAGTGTCTGAGATCACTGTGATTTTTATTATTTCCCCTTTTTATTGAATTTATTGGGGTGACATTGGGTAATAAAATTATACAGGTTTTGGGTGTACAATTTTATCATACATCATCTGTATACTGTATTATGTGGTCACAACACCAAGTCATGTCTCCTTCCATCACCATTTATCCTTCCTTTACCTTCTCCTACCTACCCACACCCCCATTTTTTTCTGGTAATCACCATGCTGTTGGCTGTGGGATTTTCTTTTTTCTCACTTTTCTTTCTTTCTTTTCCCCTCCCTCCCTTCCTCTTTCTTTCCTTCTTTTTTCTTCTCTCTTCCTTCCTTTCTTCCTTCCTTCCTTTCTTTCTTCTTTCTATTTTTCTTTCTTTTGTGTGTATCTTTTGAATTAGTGTTTGGCTTCCTTTTTTTAATGTTCTTCCTTCCTTCCTTCCTTCCTTCCTTCCTTCCTTCCTTCCTTCCTTCCTTCCTTCCTTCCTTCCTTCCTTCCTTCCTGCCTTTCTTTTGTCACAGGCACATGATTCAATCCCATGAGTTAACCATGCCCATATAAGATGTCTTATACTTGAGCTCTGAGCCTTGCTCAGTGGGTTGAACACCAGCCTGAAAAACAAAGGACTCTCGGTTCAATTCCCAATCAGGGAATATGCCTGGGTTGCAGGACAGGTCCCCAATAGGGAATGAGTGAGGGGCAACCACACATTAATGTTTCTCCACTCTCTTCCTCCCTCCCTTCCCCTCTGTACAGAAAAATAATAAAATTTAAAAAATGGCTCATTGTCACTCATGACTCAATAAATGTGTTTGTTGTTGTTGTTACTTGTATGCACTGACACTTCTGAAAGGGCATGCAACCATACTAAAATCTTAGTAATAAAACAAAATATACATACTCTAGAAAATGGTACCAAATAATGTGCACACACAGACAGAACTTTTTACATAAGCTCACTTATAGTTCTATACAGTCTTCCTCTGAATCCACTTGTGTTTTATCATCCTAACAGCTGAGTATTACTTCTAGGGTTTCTTCAGATGATCTATGTCCATAAAAAATGTCTATAAGAAAAACCTTCCTCCCAATAATTTTTTTCTTCTTTCAATGTATAATTTTAATGTAGTTAAGATAATCTGAGTTATCAAAGGGAAAAAGGGGACAGAGAATTTATTCCTGTTGCACTAAAGGTATTATTCCTAATAATCACCACTATGATCATAATAGCATCATACTTATCTCATATTTCTCTCTAAATCAACTAGACCATTTTTTCTCTGTCTAGTTTTTCCCATTCAATTATCTCATCCAGTCTTACAAATATAAATATTATCACATGCCTGCAAATCCAAACTTGTAGCTTTTTCCTAGATATTTTAACTTTGAGAATAAAATATTATATCTAGTATGTATCTTCATGCTTAGCAATAGAAACTCATTACTGTAAAATCATATATACTTTCAATATTCTCTTTTGGTAGTTTATTAATGATCTCAAAATCTCAAATGAAATAGGTCCAAACAGAATTTTGAATTTGCACACCATCATGAACAATTTGTACTCCTGGTTTTATATCCCCAAGTGTTAAAAAAAGGAAGAGTCATTCTTGATTCTACTCTTTACCTAACTTTACAATCCACATTACCATAATCATTTTAACATCATGTATTAAAGTTAATGATAGCTTATGATTGACTATGATAAACTATTTGTTACCACTTTTCTTTACAGTTACTGCTATCATTGTAGTGCAAGTTCCTTTTATGTTTCCTGCACTAATCCAAAGGCTTTCTAACTTATCTCCTTTCTAACAGTAACCAAAGTAATTCTTTAAAATCAAGTCAATTTATGTGACTCTTCAGCTTTTTTTTCTAATTGTGTTCCATCTCATTTAAAATAGAATTCAAACATTTATCAAGATCTACAAAATCTTGCATAACCTTTATTGTAATATTTCTCAGTTATTCTTTCTTTCACTCACACCAGCCCACTAACTCCAAGTTGTGTGTACTACTGCTTCAAGGACACTGTATTTTCTGTTCCTTTTGCCTGAAACATTTTTCCCCAGATATACTTATGTGTTTTTTTTTCTTTCCAGGCAGTCACATCTATACTTAAATATTACCTTCTTGCACAGGATTTTTTTGACTATTCTACTCTAAATAGAATTCCCTACCCATTTCCCTAGACCCCAATTCATTTTTCATCATAGGATCTATTATACAATATTACACAGTATATTCTATATATTATGTTGTAATAATTCTATATTATATTAATTATATTATAATGTATTATATTCTATATTATATTAATTATATTAAAATTTATTATATTATGTGTTTGTCCTTCATGTTCTCCTGATAGAATGAAAGCTTTGTGAGGGAAGAGGATTTCTTTTTTTAATTACTTTATTGTTTTTCAATTACAGTTGTCTGCATTTTTCCCACTTCCCCCCATCCCAGCCAAACCCACCTCCTTCCCTTGCTTCCACTCTCCCCCTTGGTTTTATCCATGTGTCCTTTAAAGTAGTTCCTGAAAACCCTTCTCCCCACTGTCCCCTCCCCGCACCCCTCTGGCTTTGTCAGATTGTTCTTAATTTCAATGTTTCTGTTTATGTTTTGTTTACTTTTTTGTTTTTGTTGATTTCTTTTGTTGAGTTGTCCCATACAACTGGAATGTTGTATGTTACAGTTAAAGGTGAGATCAGCCCTGGCTGGCGTAGCTCAGTGGATTGAGCGCGGGCTGCGAACCAAAGCATCGCAGGTTCAATTCCCAGTCAGGGCACATGCCTGGGTTGCAGGCCAGGTCCCTAGTGGGGACCACATGAGAGGCAACCACACATTGATGTTTCTCTCTCTCCCCTTCTCCCTCCCTTCCCCTCTCTAAAAATAAATAAATAAAATATTTAAAACAAAAAAAAAAGGTGAGATCATATGGTATTTGTCCCTCACTTCCTGGCTTATTTCACTTAGCATAATGATAAACTTTACTGAAGCTCTATGACCCCAAGAAATGGGAGGGTAAAGAAATCCCCTCACGTTTTTGTGTTCCGTGAAACAGCTGACACAAAGAACCATTCCTTGCAGTAAGACTTAGAAGCCTTTTTGTTGATCTATGACAAAGCCAGACACAGTCCTTACAAATTTCCACTCTTTCCCTCATAAATGATTAGCTGATTTTTTTCTCACTAATCAATTGAAATAAAATGTCCTTAAACTGACTTGATCAAAGTTGTGTTAAGCTTCTTTTTTCCCTCATATTCGTAAATTTTGACCTACACATACCAGGTGTCTCTACAACTGCTCAGGAAACAACTCCCCCTAATGTCCTCTTTAGAAAATATACTGATATCAACACAGACTGATAGCAGGGTAAAATATTATATGGTCCACTGTCCCATCATGCCACCTCCACACTTTCATTCCACTTCCCCACCCGCAGTTTTCTCTTGCCTTATTTACTTTCCTCTATAAAATAGTATGTTTTGCACCTGACTTTTGAGGCATTTGCCAGAGTAATATGAGGCATCATAGTCTGAGTATAATACTTTTGAATAAAGTCTGTCCTTACCTAAATCCAAATTCTTTTTTTAATTTAGCACTGTATGCCATCATATGGCTGGGCCACTTTACTCTTGCCTCTCTAGAATTCATTTCATACATAGCAACCTGAGTGATCTTCTAAAATGACATAAATAAAATCATATGATCCCTCTGCTTAAAGCCTACTAATAAATTCCATTTATCTAAAATCCTCAGAATACTGTATAAAGTCCTAATTCACTCAATTCTCTCCACCTTTCTGACTTCATCTCCCAGCATTCTCTCCTTATTTTCCATGTTTCTGCCACTCCAATTTCTTAATTTTTGTGGAACTGTTTGAATAAATAACCACATTAATGTTTTTCAAAAACTTTTTACATCAGTTAATATTAGGATAGGGAGATGAGTTGATCATGAATTATTATTATTATATTAAAATTTTAGTGCAATATCAGATTAAGTGTTATTTTAATAAGGTAGAAAAGATGCTTTAAAAACCTCTTTTTTAAAGGAAATATCAGTGTCCTCTTAAAAATTGGGTCATAGTTACATTCTGTAATTATCTCATCTATATTTGTAATATTTTCTACAATGATTATAAATTATGTGAACCAATACACACTATGAAGTTAAGGGAAATATATGTATTATGTTAGGCAACAAATCTTATCACTAAAAGGGAAGTAGTTGTGGTGGTTTACCAAAGGGAAATTATTGTAATTTTATACTGATTGACTATGAGATATTGTTTTTACATTTTTTCATTTAATTATCACAATAACTTATGAAATGGATACTGTTGCTTTCCCTTATTATAAATGGAAAAAAAAAAAGGCTTAAGGAGTTTAAGTAGACTAAACATGGGCATAAAGCCAGTGACAAGAAAGTTAAAATCTTAATAGCTGCACTTAACATTTCAGAATACTTTGTTTTCCCCAATACATTATAAAATCTAATGAAACTTTATGTTTATTCACTTGAATGTACTATTAGAAACATAAATACTGCTTAAAACTCATGACTCATCCTGTGAAAATGTATTAATTTTTTCCTGACAAAAT
Source organism: Trachops cirrhosus (assembly GCA_028533065.1). Classification (NCBI taxonomy): domain Eukaryota; kingdom Metazoa; phylum Chordata; class Mammalia; order Chiroptera; family Phyllostomidae; genus Trachops; species Trachops cirrhosus. Next base: position 35,895,943 of record CM052548.1, on the reverse strand, counting down.
ATCTCACAATCCTGAAAGGTAATGACCTAAAAAAATAACACTCATACTTTACTTTCATCTAAAACAACTCTTAAAGAATTCAAGTAAATATTAACCATAATATTTATATAATATTATATAATATATGTGTATAATATAATACATGTAATATATAACCATATAAATATTATGGTTATTATTTATAACCATGCTATTTGCCCAAATCTCCAGGCCAATATGACATCTTTAATAAATATTAGAAATTTATTATATAATTAAAATTAAATGTCAGCTACTCATAACAATATGTATTGAATCAGGGTTTTATTTGTTTAGATAGGTAGACTTTCTAAGAAAAGAACACTCAGTCCAAAAAGTTTCAGACATTATATTATATTTTACTTCATTTTTATAAGAACCAGAATGAATGCTTATTGGTCAGTGACCTAAGAAAAAACTGTAGTTAAGTGTGTTCTCATTGTGACTACTGCCCATCTCCATCAGATTCTGGGGGAGCTGGCAGGTCTTTAGGAAACTCTTTGAATAAATTTTTATTTCTCTTTTAATTTTTTATTATGAATTATTGACGGCAAACAAAAACACATAAGACAGACACACAGTCACCACTAATGCTATAAAATCTTATCATCTCATAAAATCTTAAATATTTAATGCATAATTACCACAATTGCTGGTGTTTTCTATTTTTCTGCAATAATCCTGTGATTTACATAGTTCTAAGGAACTGTTCCTATCTTCTGATCCTTTCACTTTCATTCCTTTTCTTTTTCTCACACTCCCACTTTCTCCTTGTCCACTCAATAGTTTTTGAAGTTAAGTCGTTATTTTAGCTTTTTGAAAGAATCAGATTATTGTGTATTGACTCTATCAATAATTTTTTGTTCATTTTTATCTAATTCACATGTGGAGTTTCTTTGTTGTATCTTTTCTTTCACTTTAGTTAGTGTTTCTCAGATGTTCTTTTTTGATTTTACTCATTTGAGCTTATACACTTACATAAAGCAATATAATTTTAGTGATATATTTAAATGCACTTTTTATTGATTCCATGTTTTAACTCATTTATTTTCAAATAACTTGTCGTTTTTATTGTGACATTCATGTACTACTTAGAATTGGATTATTAATTTCAAAACTAAATGTTTTTAACTACCTTAAATTAATACTATTTAAAAATGTATTGTCTGTTTTGGACTTTTTTGAGGTATTTTACAGGATTTATTTGTATTGGATAAAATTAATGGTTCTTATATATCTGAACAAATAAATAACCTAATATTTTCGTTTTAACTAAATAAGGCCTGATTAAAAAAACATTAATGTGTTTTAAAATGTAAAACTATACAAAAGATAATGAAAAGGGAACCAACTATATGGGAAAATATATTTACCAATGATATCTTGGAAAAGGGTTTGATCTCCAAAATATATGAAGAACTCACATGAATACACACCAGCAAGACAAACAATCTGTTTTAAAAATGGGCAAAGGACCTGAACAGACATTTCTCCAAGGAGGACATACAGAGGGCGCAGAGACATATGAAAGGATGTTCCACATCACTAGCCATCAGAGAGATGCAAATTAAAACCACAATGAGATACCACTTCACACCAGTCAGAATGTCCATCAATAAACAAATCAACAAACAGTAAGTGCTGGAGAGGCTGTGGAGAAAAGGAAACCCTAGTGCACTGTTGGTGGGAATGCAGACTGGTGCAGCAACTGTGGAAAACAGTATGGAATTCCTTAAAAAACTAAAAATGGAACCGCCTTTTGTCCTGGCAATTCCACTGCTGGGACTATACACTGAGAATTCTGAAACACTAATTCAAAAGAACCTATGCACCCCAATGTTCATATCAGCACAATTTACAATTGCCAAGTGCTGGAAGCAGCCTAGGTGCCCATCAGTAAATGAGTGGATCAATAAACTGTGGGACATTTACATAGTGGAATACTATGCAGCAGAAAGAAGGAAGGAGCTCCTACCCTTTGAGACAACATGGATGGAACTGGAGAGCATTATGCTAAGTGAAATAAGCCAGGTGGTGAAATAGAAATACTGTATCATTTCACCTATAAATGGAACCTAATTAACAAAACAAACCAGCAAGCAAAATACAACCAGACACATTGAAATTAACAACAAACTGACAGTAACAGAAGAGAGGGGAGAGGGAAATAACAGAGGAAAGAAAAGGTGGCAAATGAAAATGTATGAAGGATCCATGGACAAAGCCAAAGGGGGACAGAATTGAGGGTGGAAGCTGGGGTGGGTAGGGTGAGGGAAAGTGGTGGTGGGAAAATGTAGACAACTGCATTGGAACATCAATTAAAAAAAAGATATACACGGAAATGTCTCACTTTTACCTTTATGCACATCCACCCCATCCTCCTGTCTGCTCTGTGTTGTTATATTGTTTTGTTTATATTATATTTCAGTACTTAAGCAAGTTTTGAAAATATTCTTATTTGCCTCTTTTTTACACAGAAGCTAATAATATATCTACTATTTTATACTATTATTTTTTCACTTACCAATATATACTAGAATATGTTCTATCTATATACAAAAATAATTTTCACTTTTTCTTCTTTAGTACATTATGTTATCCTATTTTTATATATCACAATTTTTATTTTTTAATATAATCACAGTTTTATATATTAAAGTATCATAGTTTCATATAATCACAGTTTACTGGATAGTGTTATAGATTGTTTTCAGTATTTTGGTACAATAAAATGTGAAAATCATTGTTATTTTTACTATTTTTTAAAATCATGGACAGGAGTATATGAAGTATTTTATATCATGAATGTGATTGATGGCTCAAAGGGTAAAGGCCTCTAGCATATGAATCAATGTGACCAGATCACCCTTCCTTGTGGTCTGTTTGTATTTCCTCTGTGATGAACGAGAGTGCCCCAGATCTGAACTATCATAGCATTTTGAAAGAGGTTTGTATTTTTTCTCTCTGGTGGAGAGAGAAAATGTACCATACTGTAAAACTTGAGAGAAGTTGAGCATCTTCATCAAGAGCCACATTTATTTCACTATTCTGTGAATTCTGTGTCCATGTATTTTGCCTTTTAAAAAATTGTTTGATGGTTTCTGCTTTGTTTGGTTATCTCTATACTTAAACTTTTTTAAAAAGAAAGAAACTAGCTATATTATTATGCCATATATTGTAAACATTTTGACAGTTTTGTATTTTTTTGTTTGCTTATGGTATATTTTGCAGATAGAATTATTTTTCTTATTTTTACACAATTAAATTTATCACATTTTCTTTTTATTGCTTCTTGGTTTTTATTTACAATTAGAATCTTTCCTCCCAGTTTAAAGAATTTCATTCATTCTTTCTTCTAGTATCTGCTTGTTTAATTTTGTACATTTAGTTTGATAGTGTTTTATAGTTTATTCAGGTGGATATTATGAGGAATTACTCAATTTTGTTTTTCAAACAGTGAGTATGTAGTATTTCCTTATATATTAAACAGGTCATAACTGCTGTTTTTGAAAAGCCAACACATGCAAAAGTTCTTAAAGCTATTCAATTTTATTTCTGTCCTTCTGTGATATTGGTCTGTCTATATATTCATGAACAAATTCCACATCTTAATTTTAATGGACTTATTATAATTACAGGAGTAATTATCTCCTCATATTTTCTGCTTCAAAACTTTACTTTGTTATTACTTGTTTTGTGTGTGTATGTGTGCATGTATTTTGGCCGGTTGCTTCTATGTAAACCATAGAATCAGAATAATAGAAGGAAGTGATCCACACAGAGTGTTCAAGAAATCAGTAAAGTGTATTCCCAAGTATTGTCACTAGGATCATGTCAGCAAAACCATGACACAAGATAAAAAATGAGAACAAAGTTTGGCTCTAGTAACAAACACTTTGTTTTTTCATCACTGATTAATGTAGCCACCACCTGAACTCATAGTCCAGAGCCACACTGCACCCACATTACCAAAATGGACACTTCTGTTGTTTCACCAACTTGACTCAGTGCTAATTCAAGTCTGTGCAAATGCATCTGATTAACAGAACCTTCTCCAACCACAGAAGAACCTAGATCATAGTTCAAGTCGTTTTAATCTCTACAATATGGGAAGGTAACTTTGCAGAAGATTAGGACTGCTAACATACTAATTTGACACTATCTGACAACCTCATTTGTACATTTACCTCTTTAGGCATTTTAAACATTCTTATCTTGAAGACATTGTTAGATAGATTCATAAAACATAATTTCATTCAAATAGATACCTGTTCTAATTGTTTAGTTAGATATATTTCTTGACATTAGCTTTATGTATTTTAATATATTTTCTCTCAGTTTTGTAAGCAGAACAATTGTAATGTTGTCTTGTGTGAGTTTTCCTTCCTCTCTTTCCCGCTATACCTCCTGTCTTCGTTTCCAAACACTTAAGCAATGCTTCCAGATTCTTTGTGCTTTGATTGAGCCCTTACCCCAAGATGATATTGAGGATTTCACAGATGTTGTCCCTGATGGAAAAGGGCAGTGCCTGGATGTCTCTCTATTTCCTTCTTCCTGTTCACTCACAGTTGCCAAGAACAGACAGCTCCCGCAGCAGCTTGTCAGGGATGTACTTCAGTTTATTTCATGATGGCTCATGATTGAAATGCTATATAACTTAGAGAAAATTTAGTCACTATTAACATGCTACATTTGAACTCCTTCCTGTTCACCATTTTCTTTCTGTTCTGGGAACTCAGCAAGCCCACAGTGAGCACAGCTCACTGCTTTGTGCTTCTGTGAGCTTTCTGTTGCTCAGAAATGATCCTTTTTAAAGACAGTTATCTATTTTTTGTTATTTCTATTTATGTATTATCTATTATTTTGCTTGTTTGCAGCAGAGAATCTGTATATGTGGGGATGTGAACTTACTTTATCATCATAAGATCAAAGAGCTAGATTTGAGATAAAAATAATTTCAATGTAAAGAAAACTCTTCGTACTACCTTTTTTTCTATGCAATCCACTCAGTTGTAAAGTTCTGAAATCTGTGGTGCCCTTCAGCTTTTCTGAAGGACGTGTTTTTTGTCTAGAAAGGTTACTTTACAGTATAACCTACAAACTGATACCCAGGTCTGTGAATAATCTGTATAAGAAGTAAACTTGATGATATTTTTTCTTTTCTAAGATGTTTTGTAGATCTGGTAATGTTGGTGGATATTGGTATTTAGAATAGTTACTTGTCTTGTCTATATACCCACTGAATTTCAAGCTGAGATGTTGATCTGGTAATAACGGAGAAAGGCTGCTGAGATTGAAGGACATTCTTGAAACAGATAAAACACTCAAAAAGCAAAAGTTGTAACTATACCCCTTGGAAAAAAAACAAAACAGGCCAGTGATTTCTGGCCAGTTTTAAATCTTAATTTCAATCATGGTGAAGAAGGGCCTCTTTGCTTCTTAACAAAATTTAACTTATTTACTTTTTTGTTTGGGATTTTTTGTTTGTGTGTGTGTTTGTTTGTTTTTCATTTATAGGGCAGGTCTTGAAAGTTCAATTAAGCATGAAAAACTCCTGCTGAATAAATAAAGCAGCCCTTTTAATTCTAGAAGCAACCACGGATTTGGCTTGTTTTAAGATTAAATGATAAAACAAATAATCACTAAATCAAATGAGAATTTTGTGTTGTAACAGACTTTCCCCTAAGTATTTTATACTATTAACCCAAATAGTTTATATTTCATGGAATTTCCTCATTTATTTTCATCCTTTAGAATCCATAATATCACTACAACTACCCGAACAATCCTGTTACTTATACATACAATTATTTTAATTTGTCATATTGTAATACACTATTTCTTTACACAGAATTCTATCTATGGCATTGGGAGAAATGAAAATAAACAAGAAAAATATGTCATTACTATAATAATTAAAATATATTATATTGAATAAATTTTTGATCTACATAACATTATCTTGAAAAGTACAAATCCTAGGAGCAGAGTTAGTACTGGATTAGAATTCTTGCTCCAACCCTAATTTAGCATTTGTATGAATCATTTGTTTCTGGTTCTTTGTATTCTCATTTAACTAATGGGCATAATAACATAGTCATAGGTTTTTACAAGAATGAACACAATGGCTCTAACGTGGCTTATAGGCAGGTTGAACAGACACCCCAGTTTCTGTGGAATAATCTGGCTTAACAGCTAACTGTGAAAATGTCCTTTGGGCAATACACTCTGAAAAAGTCCTTTGCACAGTACATTATAACACTGATATGTGTTAGTTTCTTGAATATAAATACATTTTTAAAACAACTGATGCATTTCTGTTAGCAATTATTTATTGACAGTGCTTGGATTTAAAATAAAATTTTCATCTTTCAATGATATTCTTTATCTGGATCCAGGTCATCTTGTGAAATTAAAAGAGACAATAATATTTACACCATGGATCATCAATTTAAATAATTCAGACCAAAGAAAATATTTGTTTTTAGTATTGCTACTATATTATGTTTTATGGAAAACAAGAAATTAAAGAAATTTTGGAAGCCAATTTCTCTCTATTGTAAGACAAAATGTTAAACTAAAATAGTTTACTACAGAAAGTAAGTTACTCTTACTATTCAATCTGCTTTTCATTGTGTAAAATGTATAGTCAAGTGTTGGAATACTCTTAAAATTAATTTGTACCAAATGATATTTTTGCAAACTGTTTTTATCAGAGGATATATTTTCTGAATGAAACATCTACTGATTATGTAACAAATGTTTAATGAATTCAGATGTAATAAAAGCCTGTTATTTTTATTTTTTGTAGCTATTTTTTTCTAATTTTACTCTAATCATTGTACAGTTTTGTGTCCTGGCAAAAGCCTGTTATTTTAAAAGGTTAGAACAAAGATAAGTAGGATCTTAGTGAAAAACAAAATTCTGGTATTATGCCTGTTACCATGGTATATTTTGGCATAAAATTTGAGTAATACATAGAGCTGATGAATTTGATGGCTGATGTATCAATAGTATCTGATAAGCTTTTTGAGTTGTTCAAGAAAGACTGAATATTATAACATTGTTTTTATAATTTTGTAGATACTTTTGAATTTATATTCATGAATACAGAGTTTCAATTACTATTTGTGTGCTTTGCTGCTGGAAATATCAGGAAGGTTTTGCCTTTGTAGAATTTTACCTGATTGCCTCATATTCTTGAGACATCATTTAATTCATATACAGATATTTTGTTCTTTGAATAGCAATTAGTTAAATTGCAAAAGCTTGGTCATATTTTGTTTTCTGAAAACCCTGTTGATATTTTCTCCAGTTGTCCTATTGTGGAGAATATCACTATGGAGAAGTTGGAACTAAGTCTCGTTTATCCTGCTTGTGATAGACATGAAGATCTGCCTGGCTTCCTCGGGATTCTTTGGCTTTTCAGTCAGTTACCTTCCCTGGGGGATGTCAGTATTGCTTGAACTTAATCATCTTATTTTCTTTAACTTTCATCCAAATATTTATTTTTTTCTCTAATTTAGATGCATCATATTAAATTACATATTGGCTGCATTGTTTCATGTGTTCTTATTTTTGGGATATGTGAGGTATGATTATTTTGGGTCATTTTTGTTCTTGTGTATTATCAATTTCTTCACAATTTTTCATAACCTTCTGTCCTTGTAAAAAAAATTGTTCTGTTTCACATGTAACAGTTTTTGTTAAATTTGTGCCTATTTTTTTAAATATTCTTCTAATGTGACCTTAAATATCTAAATTTAAATTATGTTTTTAGTTCATCTTATACTGGTCAGTTATCTTTTTTTCTTTAGTTACCATCCCATTCTTGAATTTTTAATTTATACAGAATTGTAACATAGATGTCTTTGTTTTGACAGATTTAACTTTCTATAATATTTGTCTACATTTTTACTGCCTCTCTGCCATAACCTTTCTGTGTGTATGTGCTCTCATGCACATATGCACATGTATATGTGCATTTTGTTTGTTTTGGGGTTATTTCATGGTTATTTATGTACTCTCGCTTTATACTTTTTCAATATTTCTTGTGGTTATATTGCTTTTTGCTCCTTTATTTACTTTAAGCAAAGGAAAATCTTCTTGAATCTTTTACACTTAGAGGAATAAATAACGAATGACCTGAATAAAGATGATGGGGATCTTAAATAGCTGTTAGATAGCATCTTATACAATTTTCCATGGACAATATTAAATCAACAAACTACATGGTCCAGCAGGAGTAATGCCTGCTCCAGTGTGGTTAGTAGGGTAATACCATGGGTGTAACAATTTACAGTTTTAATTTGAACATTTCACCTAAAATCTCTTATGGTGTACTTGAGTGTGACATTACTATGTTACAGAATTATATGCTTATGATTTTGTAATAAAAGATTTTGTAGTAAAAAGGGGGCATTACTTATGCTGGACCCTGTATTATAAGACAAAAACTCTTTCTTAGGTATACAGGACATTAAACACAAAATAATCTTATATCACTGAGGTTTATGTTTTCATGTATCTATGCCTGTGTGTGCATGTGTGTATGTGGATGTGGATCACCTTTCCTACTTCTCTGAAACTGTCAGACATCAACATTTGACAGCATTTAGTTTGTTAAGAAAGTGCCCTGAGGGTTTCTGGTCAAGATGGTTGCACAGGTAAATGCAGTAGTCACATTCTTTCACAAGCACGTCAAACATATAGCTAAATTACAGAACAGACATCATTTAGCTTCCTGAAATCTAGCCAAACTGAAGCCCTACTACTAAGAATACAAAGAAGCCACATAGAGTTTGGTAGGAGAAGCTGAGAGTAGGAATGGGCCAGTCCCACACCAACTGTGTTAGATAAAAACTGTGGAGGTACCCTCTGAGGAACGAGGGGTCCTAGACCCACACCATATCCCCCAGCCCAGATTTTCAATGCCATGAAGAGAAGTCAATGAGTTTTACAACTGCTGGTTGTAAAAACCAGTAGGATTATGACTGAGTGAGAGAGAGGTCCACTGAAGTCCCAGGAGTTTCTTTCAAAGAGCCTATGTACAGACTTAAATCAAATTCACTTACTCTGAATTCTGGAGCTGGGCCAGCAGCTCAAATCACACCATGGACTTATGGGGAGAAACTGAAGTGTATTGCATCAGGATAAGAGCTGTAGGGACTTTCTTCTAGAAAGAAATGCTGGCAGAAGTCACGGTTCATTTCCTGGGCCTTCCCCACACAAAGCTGGCAGGCAGTTGCCATATCTGGGTCTCCATCAATCTGGATCACATTGCTTGCACTACCCTGGTGATTCCCTGAGACCCTGCCAAGCAAACTTGTGGACCCACCCAAGCTGTTTCCAGTGGCTTTTCCATTCAAATAACCTATCCTGGCTTATGCCAGGACTAGGCCTTTGGACTTTTCTAAAATCTCTCAGACAAACAGCATCTGGTCTTGGTATGCCCTGTATCTATTGCTAAGTGGTCCCAGGCCTGGCACTAGTTATAGCCAACCTTGGTTCACAGCTTGGCCTCTCCTGTTACCTCAAAGTCCAGCACAAGAAGCAGCCATGTGCAGATTGCTTTATAGCTCCAGGTGGTCCCAAGCAGAATACAGGTGGTGGTTGACCTTGACCTCCTGGGAAGCCTCAGATCCAGTTCACCCAGTGGATAGCTACAGACCACCTCAAAGTAACCCAACCACCTCCACAGCAACATACTCAAGGGGCAGACTCAGTAGACAAAAGCACCCTACTACAATAAGTCCCACCCCTTGGGGTGAGTTCCTGCACAGCTGATCCTTCACAGTGGTTGAAACGAGTCCTTGCAACCAATTGGCTTGGGGGTAAATTCCTCCCATGGATGTGCTAAGAGCAATCAAGACTCAATTACAATGGAAGGATGTACATCGCCCACATGGGGGTAGAAGGGCACACCTGGAGTGCCCAGACCTGATGAACAGGTTGGTTGTGCCACTGAATCCTACAGGATACCTACATCAGGTCTAGCTTGGGGGACATAGCAGTTCTAACATTTAATACATGGAAACAAACACAGGGAGGCTGCCAAAATGAAGAGACAAAGAAACATGTCTTAAATGAAAGAACACAACAAAACTCCAGAAAAAGAACAAAACAAAATGGAGACCAGCAGATAGAGACTTTAAAACACTGGTTATAAGGACGGTCAGTGATGCTTAAAAATACCCATTCAGAACAACATAAAGGAAAAAGAAAAGCAAACAAACAACTAGGATAGTGTAAAGAACCTGTGGGACAACTTCAAGCATATCAACATTTGCATCATGGGGATGCTGGAAGGAGGAGCAAGACCAAGAAAGTGAAAACCTATTTCAAAAAATAATAATGTAAAGCTTCCATAACCTGGTTAAGGAAATAGACATCCAAGTCCAGGAAGCATAATGATTCCCAAATAAGATGAACCCAAAGAGGCCCACACAAAGACGCATCATTAAAATGCAAAAGGTTAAAGATAAAGGGAGAATTTGAAAAGTCACAGGAGAAAAGCAGTTAGTTATCTATCTACAAGAAAACTCCCTTTAGACTGTCAGCTGCTTTCTCAACAGAAACTTTTCAGGTGGAAAGAATTGGCAAGAAATATTCAAAGTGATGAAAGCAAGGAAATACTACCAAGAATACTCTATCCAGAAAAGCTATCATTCAGAATTCAAGGATATACAAAGAGCTTCACAGACAAAAGAAAAAACTGCTAAAGGAGTTCATCACCACCAAAACAATATTACATGAAATGTTAAAGGCCTTCTTTATTATATCCTAAGAACCCTGAAACACCAATCCAAAAGAACCTATGCACCCCAATGTTCATAGCAGCACAATTTGCAATAGCCAAGTGCTGGAAGCAATCTAAGTGCCCATCAGCAAATGAGTGGATCAAAAAACTGTGGTACAATTACACAGTGGAATTCTACACAACAGAAAGAAAGAAGGAGCTCCTACCCTTTGCAACAGCATGGATGGAACTGGACAGCATTATGCTAAGTGAAATAAGTCAGGCGGTGAGGGACAAATACCACATGATCTCACCTTTAACTGGAACATAATCAACAAATGAAAAAGCAAACAAAGTATAACCAGAAACACTGAAATTAAGAACAATCTGACAGCAACCAAAGGGGAGGTGGGAGGCGGTAATAGGGGAAAGGGTTTTCAGGAACTACTATAAAGGACACATGGACAAAACCAAGGGGAAAGGTGGAAGCAAGGGAGGGAGATGGGTTTGGCTGGGGTTGGGGAGAGTGGTGAGGGGGAAATGCAGACTACTGTAATTGAACAACAATAAAATATTTTTAAAAGGAGAAAATAAAAAAGTCATAAATGTGAAAAATTAAAAAGCAATAAATACATATTTTTCAACAACAAAAACAAAAAAAGAGAGAGCAGAAAAAAGTACCTTGAGAAAATTATAAATCCTAGGCAATCTGTTGCCATTTGAGTTAATAGATTTGAAAAATTCATATAATACAGCTTGGCACACAAGATCTCTGTAATAGAAGCTGCCTTCTTTAATTTATCTCCCCTTGACAAACTAAAATCTGTTTTCTAATCCTGTGATCTGAAATGCACAATAAGGCATATACAGCACACATGTGACTAAACTGAGGACACCCTAATTTCAACACAATCTTTACCACAGTTTTTATATAAAGTCCTCATTGATCCCTCTTCCTCTTTCTCCAGTTTAGCTTCTCAGCTAATGAGAACTGGTCTGAGAAAGATCTGTGTTCTAGATAGATCTGTATCCTGTCCTAGATTAGAACCATCCTTTGAACCAAGCAGAAACTGTTTTACCCTGGGAATTCTCAGTACCACACAGTCATAGTCTTTCTCCTCTTCCCTCTCCCCTCTCCCCTCTCTTACTCTCTGCCATCAACTCCTGCCTCCTTATTGATTTTAGTGAGCAGATTTCTCAAGCAGAATAAGAATACAATATGACTCCTGCAAGATTTCTTTTTAATAAAAATGGTACCTGACAGTTAAATTCATTCCTAGAGTTCAGGGCCTGGTGAGGCCATTGGCCAGTGGGTTTCCACTCAAGGAAAACTTGCTAGGTCAGCCCTGATCCCAGAGGAGTTATATGGAGAGTTAATTATAAAGACTGTGAGGAAAAACATTCCATCTTTCCTCACAGATAGTGTACAGAAATTATTTCAGGAGCCCATTACTTTACCACAAAGTTAAGGGAGGTAAAACCTGGAAATGTGACAAGCCACCTGAACTCATTTAGTAATAAAGAGAGTTCCACATGGTACTTGAAATAAAGAGAAGAACGATGTTTTTCCACTTCTTAGGCAGAAATCCTAGAATGAAATTCTGTGCTTGGACAAGACAATATATTAAATATTTTTCATAAGCAGCTGTTATTTGTAAGGAAGATTCTCAATTCATTCCAAGTGAAATAGTGGTGGGAACTTAATTCCTCTATTTTTATCTGTTGAGTCATTTCATTCTGTGTGATCTTTCCCTCTCATGCAGGGCTGTCCATATCTTTACAGTGACAGTGGCAAATAAAGTGACTATCTAGCTTCAGAGTTGCATTAGAAGTTCCAGAAATGTTCAGACAGTAAAAAAAAAATTATTTGCACATAAGTGCATTCAAAGCCACATCCTTCTAACTTCTTCAAGTAGCTCTTTATACAGTATTTTCTCCATTAGCCAACAAGCTGTGACTGATCACTATAGGGAGTCTCCATTAATGTGTCTGTCACCCAGCACTTTTGTATATAACACTCATGGTTCCCAAACTTTGCAAGAAGCCCAGGTATGTCACAGCAAGCTCACAGGGTGCTATGGAATATTTAAAATAGCAAGAAAAATTTCTGACATCCCAGGACTAGTATCTTGAGATGGTACACTATTTCAATGGTAGATTGTACTTCATAATTTTACATGATGTCATAGCTTCATAAACCTGGAATTTTAGATGTTTCTTGATAAAAGCAAGTACTGCAGGAAAAAATTAATGTGAAACAGGAAATGAGGATAGCAGTGTGAAAATTTGATTCCAAAATTGGAGAAGTTGTGCAGTATCTAACAGGGGCACACATCCCATTAGTAAATAAACAGTTATTTAAGAATAAAATAAAAAATAATTTTTCTTTCAAACAATATATTTGACAACTTTTCACATGCATCTTCTCTATGTCAACACATCTGAGATCTGTCTTTTCTGTAACTATATCTGCTTTATTTGTCTTGATTTTGTTAAGCCTTCCATACCCTTCATTATGACAAAAATAGATAACAAGATGTTTCCTGTAATCTCGAAATAAGGTATTATTGTTTAAAAATGGAGATTATTGGTTTTTACCACTGTGTAGTAAAATATTGACTCAGAAACCTGGAAATATTCAAAGCCAATGACACACCCTCTGTGCACGTCCACCACTTGGATACAAGTACTCCCTGCCATGTCAAGGAGGAATACGCTTCCCCACTGACCTGATGATGAACTGTTGTCAGTGGTCTTTCTTTAGGTAATGTTGTTTCAGAAGCAGTCTGTTTCATTGTTAAAGATGATGTTGCTGTGGATGTTTGTTGTTCTCATGTTGTATTTGGATAATTATAGAGAGACGAGGTTCAAAGGGAAATCTCTATAGCTGTGAAGCAGAAATGTACTGCTTCATATGTGAAATCTATGATATTTGAAAACCTGGTATTTATCACATAATTATGAAAAATATTTCCCAGTCAAAAATATTTCCCAATCAAATGACTTAGATCCATAATCCCTTTTATAATTCTTTTTAAAATATGATACAATTATTCAAATTTACATATGAATCCACTTAACAGCAATGTACTATTCACAATACATTCCAACATAATCAATAAGAGTGTTCTCTCTGAAGTCAAATTGCCCAAGTCCTAGCTGACCTATATGGTAGCTCTGTAACATCAGAGAACTTAACCTCTCTATACTTCAATTTCTTTGTATGTGAAATTGGAATAATAATAACATGGGAAATAATAGGACTCAGTCCATAGGTGCTTAGATTTTGTTTATTTAATAGGACTACATGAAATGATATACTCATAAATAAAAGTATTTAAAAAAGACACTGGCATAAGGTAACTGTTTGAGTTATGTGAATTATAATGAAACTAATGAAAGCTTTCATTAATGAGATTGAAGTCTGTAGCAAACTATTTATGAAAGCAATTCAAAGATTTTCTGTTAAAAGGAGATATCTTTCTATAAATATAGACTATAAATATTTGGTGAAAATTATTTCACAATAGTAATATAAAATGTATCAAAACAATTTCATTAACTCATTATGATATAATTTTTAAAATTAATTTTTCAAACATGTAATTTAATTAACCATTATGATAAACATTATGTTATTAGCAAAATAAAAGGCAGAGAAAAATTGTAAAAGCTTAGGGCAAAGCAAAAGAGGAAGTCATACTACAAATGGCCACCTTCTCTGAAAGCCCCAGCACCTCCCATGGCTGTTTTATTATGATATGACTATAATGTTATTGAGTTTTTATGACCTAAAAAGGTTTAATTTAGTAAATAAGATGCCCTAAGCTACAGTATGCCTGTGATTCCTAAGGACAAGACAATTATTTCTAGTTAAACTCAAGCAGTAACATTATTTGTATTATGAAATTAAGGCCAGTGTGTTAAAGAGCTAAGTTTTTTAAAGCTTGTTTTATGTCTAATACAGATTATACATCTATAACCAATGTATATCACACTTAGTCTATTTATTTTAAATGATCAATGAGGTGATGATTATGTTCCCAAAGCAATCCAAAAAGAAAGAAAGAAAGAAAGAAAGAAAGAAAGAAAGAAAGAAAGAAAGAAAGAAAGAAAGAAAAACAGTTAAATCAGCAAAGATGAACTTAAATTCCATGAGATCCTTTAATAATACACAGCTGCTTAATAAATGCAATAATATGAGATGTTCATAGTGATGGCAATAATTGTCTCCTGGAATCACAGTCAGTGGGAATATATGATCACAGTGGACAAGTAGAGAGTTTTTTTTGTTTTCCTGAATTCTTGAAAAAACAAAATTGTATCGTTTAATGTGTAGTTGGAGTTCTAAATAGAAAAAAAATAAGAAAAGATAAAATAGAACATATATAAAAATTGTTTCAAGGGGCTGGCTGGTGTGGCTCAGTGAATTGAGTACCAGTCTACAAACCAAAGGCTCACTGGTTTGATGCTCAGTCTAGGGCACCAGCCTGGGTTGTATGTTGGGTCTCCAGTAGGGGGCACACAAGAGGTAACCACATATTGATATTTCTCTTCTTGTCTTTCTTCTTCCCTTACCTTCTTAAAAATTAATAAATAAAATCATTTTTAAAAAAGCTTCAAGTGTCTTTGTGTATCATTTGCTAACACTTCTCATAAAATTGTAAACATTTTCACCATTTTAATATATATTCAGTATTAGTCACAATAACTAAGGTACATAATTTTAAAGGTCATCTACCGGAAATAGTGTTTGTTTCTGGAGGCAGACTGACAACAAATTATATGCCTTGCCCTCAAGTAACTTAAGGTCGGGTGGGGAAGAAAACCACATGATTCCCCAAATGTAGCTAAATGTTACAGCTTTTAAAATAGAAATTTTATGTTACTTTAGACATACAAGGGAAAGAGTGGGCAATTTTACTTTAAGAAAGTAATTAAAACTTTATAAATAAAATGATGAGTAAGGTTATTCCTGAAAGGTAAAACAAAATGATTAATAGTAAGTAAAAGAAACATTACCAATGATATAGGGCACACAAGAAACAAGGATTCTGATAAAATTTTACCAATAAAAATCTACATTTCTAAGTAAAATATAATCACAATTGTAATAATAATCATTGTAATAATTCAGATTGGAAGTCAATTAAGGTTTTAACTTTTAAAACAGTAAAATCAGAAATATCTATGAAGTATGGAAGTCAAGAAATAAAACAATATAGATTTAATAAGATTTCTGAGTTTAAAAATTGAGAAATATTGGAAGGTTTAAAAAACCTCATAGATTTAAACTTGCTATTGAATTTGTGTAGGTTTTCATATTATAAAACATAACACGATCTTAATATTTTATGTGCTATTCTATTTTACAGTAATCTCAAAGGGAGAAAATATGATTTGTGCAGCCAAAAGTCTTTAAAATTAATATAACCAAATAAGTCCTCTTTGTATTTTATATTAAATATCTAATTTTCAGCAAAAGACAAGTTCTTTGGGGTTTAATCTCAATTCTGAAATTAGAAGCTCAGAATAAAATCATTTGATGAGACATTTACACAATGGAATTCAACTCAGCTGTAAAAAGGAAGTTGTACCCTTCGCAACAGCATGGATGGACCTGGAGAACATTATGCTAAGTGAAATAAGCCAGTCAGAGAGATAAATACCATATGATTTCACTCATATGTGGAATCTAACGAACAAACTGAACAAATGAGCAAAACAGAAACAGAATCATAGTCAGAGAGCAGATGACAGCTGGATGGGTGTTAGAAGTTAGAGGGTGGAGGGACTGAACAAAAAGGAAAAAGGGCTCAGGGACATGGACAACAGTGTGGTGATTGCTGGGGGGAGGGGTATAAGGGGATTAACTGGTAGTAGAGAAAATACAATAAAGATTAAATTAAAAAAGGAGAGAAGTCAAATAACTTGTTTCGATAGAAATTCTGAGCATGAACTGAATATTTATAGTCATAAAAGTCTAATACTTCCCTCAAGAATCTAGATGATTTTTAATCACTTCCTGTAAAAAAATAAAAATCATTTGAGCTGAATATTGTGTATCAAAAGATATTTTACATTAGCATGGAGAATATAAACACACATAGAAGGGGTTTTGTATTGTATTTTAAAAATACCTTCTCTGACCTCTATTTAGTTGTGCAGAACTGATGAGCTGAATATACCCGCCAGCCTTTTGGCAACGATGAGAATTCTATCTCAAGGATATAACAGGCTGATGTCTCACATGACAGTCCGGCAAGGGATTAGAGTTCTACTGGAGATTATGTATTTGTCATTTTTGTGCAGTTAGTTCAAGTAATGCATGATAGGAGCAAAACGTGAATGCTTATGCATTTTCAATAGTTTGTACTGAAACTGTGATTTGAATATCAATATACTTCTTTCCTAAAAATCGTCTTCCCACAAAGCTGCTACATTTTGTCCCTCTGGGTCTCACTGCAAATGTTACCTTCTCAGAGTCTCCTATCTAGTGAATGTTTCCCACCTTATCTGGCCTCTCAGCACTTTTTGAATACATTTTCTGTTTGGAAGTTTTCCTCCTTGTGATTTCTGCTTGCCCACTATAGAAATCAGAATACATTTTTCTCAGTTCCCTTAATGATGGGTCACAGGCACGTGACTCAATCCCACGAGTTAACTATGCACACATGAGAAGTTTTATGCCTGAGACTGCGAATGCTTTTACCCCCAACTTTACTCACCGCTTTTTATATAGTAGCCGAAATTACCTGGGCACATGACACAGCATATCTGATGATTACATTGCCCAAATTTCCCTGTAGTAAATTAGAGCCACATGATTTGTGTTCTGGCAAAAAGCATGTAACAGAAGTGCCCTCGAAAGGAAAGAATGGGGCCTTCTTCCATTTTCTTTTTAGTCTCTTTAAACTGATAGACATGATAATGGAACCCTATACTGAGAAGAACAGAGTACAAGATTAAAGGAATGATCTGGTCTCCTATGAAGAAGCTATCATTTCAGGCCAATCTTATTTGCACTCAGACCTCTGCGCTTGAGAGAAACTTCATTCGTCTTTTAGCCATTTTTATATTTATGTCTTTGGTGCAGCAGCTGCCATTTGTATCATAATTAATAGTCTACAGTTTAGATCTAAGCAAAATAAGAGTTCAAAAGTGCTGCTTAAATCATTTTACAGGGCACAGAACAAATAATGCTCCTTTTTATTACAAAATATTTATTACAAAATCATAAGCATGTAATTCTATAACATAACAATATCACACTTAAGCACACGCCATTTGACATTTTAGGTGAAATGGTTAAATTGTTGTCCATCTCGTGAGAGACATTTGCGTACCCTACCAACCACACTCAAGTAGGCTACTTCTGCCAGACCTTGTATTTTCATTTATTGGGATTTTGTTTACTTGTTTTGCTCTTTGTTAGTTTAGTTTGCAAAAGTTGTAGCTGAGGTATCCATTTCTCCAGAGAGCAGTTGCTCCAGTTTTATTAATTTTACAGAAGAGTTTTGGTGCTTATACTTGAAAGAGTCAAGTTTAGTTCCCAGCTTAGAACTGCTTGACATTCTCAATTTCCTCTTTAGACTCTTTTTGCCAGGTTTTGTTGTAATATTTTGTTTTGGTTCTGGAAGCTTAGCCTCAATCTTTTTCTTAACCTTCTAAGAATTCTTAGCTAGCCAATATCCTTTTTATACTTTTTTTTTCAGTCAAAGTCAGCTTCTACTGCTTACAACTAAGAATCCCCAGGCAATACCTAACACAGACCCCTCCAGTTCTCTCCATTCCATTACCCCACACATTTCTTTGAAAGCAATTATCACATTTTTAAAACCATTAGCTGAATAGAAATTGCAAGACTATAATCTCAGCTGTTTCTGAAAGATAAATTTATCCAGTGATTGCTACTTAGTTTCCCTCTCACATATCATTGGACCATGACATTTTCAGTGTAGTCAAGGGGAAAACAAGTCATTTGGTAGTTTTTCTCAGTCTGTGTGCATGTTTCCCATGTTCTTGATTCCCAATGGTGGATCTAAACCTTGAGGATTTGTAGAGAGGAACACTGAGTAACAGATAACTCTTGGAGGAAGAGAAAGGGCCCTTGGTAGGTAACACACAGGAGAATTTTAATGTTCACTTAATCTTTTAATCATTTAATCTAGAAATTGATCTTATCTCTTGTGCTCTTCTGGATTTCCTCTTCATACTCCCAATTTAATTAATTTTATTTTTTGTATTGTAGCAAAACTGACTTACATTACCTTGTAGTTTGCCCCTTTTTAAGGGTTAAGTTTATAAATATTAGGCCCTGAGACCTTCAAATTTGGGCTTTTGAAAATTTAGTCTTTGGGAATGCAAATATATTTTTTTCAAATATTACTTTGCCACAAGTTTCAAAGTTCTCTCTTTGAAATTGAAATTTAGAAGTGAATCTGTATTTTCTCTTGATATTTCTTTTGTGGCTATCTTTCTCTGAGACTATACCTTCTCTGAGTGGTATATCTAGTAACCTGAGCTAGAAGAGCTATGTAGAAAAGGATGCAGCAGGGATGACATATTGGCTAGTTCTTTACAGTACAGTCCACGGAAGATGATCTCGCTTACCTTTATTTTATTTATTGTGTCTTACCCCACTGTTATGAATAGAAGGTAGTTTCTAGACTTATTCATTGAACTGTCTTTATCACAGCACCTGTCACTTAGCATACACTCAAATATTTATAGAAGGAAATTCTATAGTTAAATTATTTGTTTCTAAGTAGATTAGTTTTGATTTTGCATGTATATAATTCTATAAAATAGCTTGAAAGCAGTACTAAATATAGCAGAATAACATAGCTGGTTTATTGCAAACATAATCAGCTCATTAAATTACTTCAACCTGTAAGTTCTAAAGTATACGATGTCTTGACTGAAGTAGCTGATGAGCATATTGAGAGAAGCCAGCTATGCTTCATTCATTTTTCTAGTCTTATCCTGGCATGATGACTGTGTGTGCAGCAAATATCAATAAATACCACAGAAGTAGTTTAGTTTATTTATCTAAGTTTATTTCTCATTTTAAATGAGCAATGTAGTATTTTCAAACAGGAAACATGTACAAATATGTACTCTGGAGCAACACTGGTGCCTTGACAATAGATAAAAATTCTTGTCATTTTACTCAGAAAATTAATTAATTGTACTTAGTATATACAGTGATCAGTTGAAAATTAGAATATATTTAGATTATTAAAATATGTCTATGACTTAATAGAATTACATCTATTATATAGAGAAACCTACGATGAACAGCTTATGCTATAAGGCTATCACTTTATTCTAAAATAAAATTTTGACAGGGGAGTTTAGATGTTAAATAATCATGAAAATATTCATTTATATGTTTTTTCAATAAGTGCCTATACTATTCCAAACTTTGATATAGTTTTTGAGAAAACTCAAGAAACACAGGAAGTGATTCTCACTACTAACACTTTCTGCAAAGCCTCCTAAAGGGCTACTGCAGGCCAATGCTTTCTTTTTTGGTTCTAAAAATATACATATATGTATATATATTTAATTGTCTGGAGGTGTAATTTCAATATACATAACAATAAATATATATGGGAGATAAAAAGTTATATAGCAAATCTTTTCACATGTATAATCCATTTCAGAGACTGCTAACTAATCTACTCAGAAGTATTAGAAAGCATTAAAATCAATCTCTGGCTTAATGTTCAGTGTGAGTCACTCTTCCAGTTTTGTTCTTTGTCAATAATATGTTGATTATTCTGTTTTTCTCTATATATAAACTTTAGAATCAGTTTTTCAATATCCATAAAATAATTTGGAATTTTGATTGGGATTGCATTGAATCTATAGATCAGTTTGGAAGAACTGATATGTCATAATATGGTCATTATATCCATGAATGTGTAATACCTCTCCACTTACTTATTTTTTCATTACATTCATCAGTTTTGTAATTTTCCTAATATAGGTCTTATGCATATTTTGTTAGACTTATACCTAAATATTTCATTTTAGAGGTTCTATTGTAAGTAGTATTATATTTTAAATTTAAAATTCTTGTTCATTGTTAATATATAAAACTGATATTTGCATATTAATCATGTATCCTTCAACCTTGTTAAAAGGTTGTAGTACTTACAAGAATTTTTTGTCAATATTTTTCAATTTTTTACACAGGCTATCCATCATGTCATTTTCAAGCAATATATTAATTACTTTTTGTCTTCTTACATTAGCTAGGACTTCCTATATGATATTGAAAAGGGGTGGTGAGAGGCCCAGCCTTGTCTTACTCCTGATCTTAATGGGAAAGCTCCTAGTTTTGCACCATTAAGTACACATATGATCTTAACTGTAGGGGTCTTTTTAGGTATTTTTCATTAAGGTAAGGATGTTTCCATTGTTTCTAGTTTGCTGAGAGTTTTCTCATGAACAGGATTTAGATTTTCATCAAATTATTTTCTGCATCAACTGATATGATCACATAACTTTTCTTCTTTAGCCTGCTGATGTGATGGGTTATACTAATTAATTTAAAATGTTGAGCCAGGCTTCCATACCTGGATCATGCTATATAATTATTGTTATATGTTTTAGATTTTATTTGTTAACATTTTGTTGAGCATTTTATATATTTTTCATGAGATATATTTTTTTCCTATAATATTTTTGTCTTGTATTGGGGTATAATATCTTTTATGTTTTTGGTATTAGGGTAATGCCGGCCTAGAATAAGTTAGTAATCTCTCTGCTTCTAACTTCTGAAAAATTGTGGAGAATTGGTGTGAATTCTTTGTTAAATGCTTGGTAGAAATAACCAATGAATCCTTTAGGCCTGGTGTTTTCTGTTTCAGAAGGTTATTAATTATTGATACAGATTTTCTATTTTGTGTGTGCTTGTGTGTGTGTGTGTGTGTGAGTTTGGTGTTGTATTTTTCAAAAACTTGATCCATTTCATCTAGGCCATCAAATTTGTGGGCATAGAGTTGTATACAATATATTTTTTAATTGCCATGAGATCTATAATAATATCTTTTATTTCTGATGCTAGTAATTTATGTCTGCTCTCTATTTCTTAGCTAGCCTGGCTAGTGGCTTACCAATTTTATTTATATTTTCAAAGAAACAGCTGTTGGTTTTGTTGATTTTCAATTCTGATTTCTTATTTTCAATATCATTGATTTTTACTCAGATTTCTATACCATTCCTTCTGTTTAATTTGAATTTATTTTGTTCTTTTTCTAATTCAGTAAACTGGAACTTTAGATTATTGATTTTCCAATCTCTCTTCTAATATATATATTCAATACTATAAAGTGTAGTAGACTGTTCTGCATGGCATGGGCCCAGCTCCCACTCAGAGATGCACAGGACCCATGCCCACAGATAGGTTCTCCCCTGGGGAATCAGGCCTGCAATGTACCTCGGCCGCTTTGAGTCCTGCTCTTGCCAAAAATTCCCTCACCCTGAATTGAGGACATTTACTGCAAAGTAACTTCCTAAAATCCATGCTAAACCTTTCAAGGATGAGTGTAACCAGTTCAACCACTTTTGCCTTTTCATTTGCAAATATCCCTCTTCCATGATGTGATTAGCGGCATTGGACTCCTTTGTTTTCTGTAAAAGGTAACCACCTAAAACAAACCTGTGCATAGTAAATGAGGACCATCATGTAATGGGCGGGGAAACCCAATAAAGGCCTGTCATGGCGGAGGCTGTGACTTTTGCTCCCCTTGAGAGAAAAGTCATCATGCAGTCCCTTTTCCTCCACCGGACTTGGTAGTCCGTGTGAATGTCTCATGTCATCCATAATGACGCAGACACTGTGGGCTGGTGTCTGCATCAGTAAAGCACTGCTTTTATTGCATCTCATTAATTTTGATAAATTGTCTTCATCTTTATTAATTTTAAATTCCCTTTGATATTTCTTTCTTGACTCATGTGTTATGTAAAACTGTTGTTTTATCTCCAAGTATTTTGAGATTCTCTACCTATCTTACTGTTGTTGATTTTTAGTTCAATTGCATCGTCATCTTAGGTATCTATCCTATTACATTTGTCAATGTATGTTTTATGACACAGAATGTCTAAGTGAATGTTCCTTGAAAGCTTGATAAGAATGTTTATGCTCCTCTATAGATAAGATGTTTTTCACACTGCTTATGTCACAAAAATTTTCTTTATATTTGATTTTCTGCAGTCTGAGTGAGATTTGCCCAGGCATAATTTTTTGGTCATTTATTCTGCTTTGTTTTCTCTGATGTTTTTGGATGTATGGTTTGTTTTCTGACATTATTTGGAGGAAATTCTCAGCATTATTCTTTTGTTCCTTTTCCTTTCTCTCTCTCTGACAATCCCATCATGCGTATGTTACTCCTTTTGTAGTTGTCCCACAGTTCTTATTCTGTTGTACTTTTTCAGGCTTTTTTTTTCTCTTTGATTTCAGTTTTGGCAGTTCCGATTGATGTTTTCAAGCTGAGATATCATTTCCTAAGGTATTCCTATTCTACTACTAAGTCCATCACAAGCATTCTTTATATTTGTTACTACACACACACACACACACACATATCTAGCATTTTCTTTTGGTTCTGTCTCAGAATTACCATTCCTCTGCTCACGTTGCCCATCTGTTCTTGTGCACTGTCAATGTTTGCATTAGAGCATTTAACATATGAATTATAGCTGTTTTACATGACCAGTATAATTCCAACAACCCTGCCATATCTGAGTCTGAATAAAATGCTTGCTCTCTTTTTTCAAACTGCATTTTTTAATATTAAATACCTTGTATTTTTCTTCATAATCTTACTTATGTTCTAGGTGAGAAAACTGTTGTGACTAGGACTTTAATAATATAGTAGTGAATGTTGGGAACAGGAAAGCATTCCACATTGTATGATGCGGTCTCGTTATTATAGGGAGCCTGTGTCTCTGGACTGTGAGTGTCAAGAGTACTACTCAGTAGCCCCTCCCACTTAGGGCAAACAGGATGGCAAGAGTGAGTTGAAATGAGTATTTTTTCCCCCACGTGGAGGCTGGAGGGAGGTGGAATCGGGTATTTTCCTTGATCCACATGAAATGCTAGAGCCAGCTGAATTAATTTGCCTTCCCTCAGGTCAGTTAGTCTCTAATAAAAACCTCAGCTGGTTAGGTTCTAGTCAAACAGTTTCTCCTGAGGGAAGAACTTGTTAAGAAAAACAATCTTCTGGTGTTACTAAAAGATGGTACCTTCCCCTCACCTTGGCTCAAAATTTTGACATGAAGAGATCTTTCTCTGATATCTATTGAGAACCAGATAAGGCTCCAGGAGGAAAATTTGTAAACATGTCTGGACTCCATCCTCTATGACTAAGTCCCCAAGGAGTTTTTAATCACACAGAGTTTTCCACCTGATCATCTAGCAATTTCTCAATCACAGTTCAGGTCTTCCTACCCCAGCAATGGATCTAGCAGATTTCTGCTCCAGTAAGTTGTGATTCTCCATATTTGTCTCTCTAATTTGGGGGGCAAGAGTATGCCTATGATCTCAATTCTCTTCAGGATCTAAGATGAGCTAGCTTGAGTTGCATGTATGTTAGGCCTTGTTTTTATCTCTTTAAATCCTTTGTAATTTTACATATCTTCCTTGATATTGTTTATCTGTGGTTGACTTTGATCTTTCCATTGTAATCTATCTTCTACTCTACTACTTCTCTTTTCAAATCTAATATGTAATTACAAACACTTATTAATTTCTTTTATTAGTTTATGTTATCATTTCATTTGACTTCCCATTTGATTTTTATAGATTATAATTATAATATAAATTATTTTATCTTCTCGACATTTTAAACATTTTTCTAAAACAATATATTTTTTTGCTCTGGCTGATGTGGCTCAGTGGATTGGGTGTTAGCCTAAAACAATATATTTTTTGCTAATTCTAAAATCTGGAGCTACTCAGGGGGGTCTGTTCATGCTTTCTATGATTTCTAAAGCTTCTTATTCATATGGTCTTTTTTCTTTATTTTCTCATTATTTTTTAGGATTCGATGGATCTCATACTATTAAATTTCCATGTAAATAATTTGAGGTATATGATACTATCTTTCTCTAGATTAGTTCTCCATTTACATCTACTAGGCACATAACAACTTATTTTAGTTGGGTTTGATTTTTCATACAAGTGTTAGAATCAATGTTATTGTTGTATTTTTTTGTTAGAATCTAATCTTAGATATTGGTATGAATTGAAGATGAGCCACAATTCTCCATCAATATCTGAAATACCTCAAATTTACTACTTCTAGGCTGAAGTCCTTCAAAGTCTCTTCTTTGTTTTTTGACTTCCTGTTCCTCTCCTCAAGTCCCATAAGAGTATCAAAAATTTTATTTAGCCATTAAGCATCTAGGATGCCCAACTTGAATTGGCAGAGCCTAAGATGATGGCAGTAGTTAAAAGTGATAGGTTTAACCATATTAGCATTTGTCCTACTGTTTTCTTGTTTTGATAAGTCTTCAACAGAGAAATGGTCACATGTATATAGTTTGTCAGTCCTAAATGGAATTCCTTCTTAGTCAATTATTAATGCAAACTTCTATTTATTCAATCCTTTATCCATTTGATCATTTCTTGTTAATCAGAAACTATCTTTCCAGGTACCTCTGTTTACCTATTATGGAGACAGATGCTAGGAATTTAGAAATAAAATTCGAGATCTCTTTCTCATGAATTTTAGATTGCATTGTCACAGACAGCAATTATACAAATAGCCACCATATATTTTGATAAGTGTTATAGGAACAAAGGAATAAGAAGAGATTATGAATGCATTTTAAGTTAGCCAGGGGATACTAGAGAAGGCTTTCATGAGGAGGTAATTAAAATTAACAGATGAATTAGTAGAAGCTAGTCAGGTAAGGAAAGTGAAGGAGAATTTACTTGTGGGAGTTGACCAGAGAGAGGAAACAATATGGTTGTATACCATGTTGAATCAAATTATATAACTTTTGTTTGTTGCAAGGTAGACTGATGAGGCCAAGGATGCAACTCAAGGGAATTTGAAAATATAAAAAAAATTTATATTTTTATAATGAATACAATGAAACATCAAGCATTTTTTAGAAAGAAATTACAAGGTATGAGGTATGATTTTTATTGTAGAGGAAAATTTCAAAAGACTAAGTGGTATGTATGAAATTACTCAATTAGTGGTAATGGCACAGTCTATGACCATTGATATTTCATAATATTGAGGAGATAAAATGGACAGTAATTTGTGGTGGGTCGGGTAAAGGAAAAATGATAACAATGTCAAGAATGATTATAGGCTTTCTTCTCTGGTAAATGGTATGCTGTATGTCCTTAAATAAGATAGAGGATTCAGGGGAGAAATAAGTTTGTAGGGTGTGGGAAAAAGTTTACTTTCATTTCATTTTAAATGAACTATTGAGCATGTGTTGGTCTGGAGCTAAGAAAATCCTTATTTTGAATCATTTGATTAAATAATTTGAGAGAAAGCATAATTGGCTTCAAGTGAATGTTAATGAAAGATTACAAGAAACACTCATAATATAGCAGCAGAAATAATCACCCCATTTCCAGAGAAGCCTTGTTTACAAAATTGTTGTTTTGATGTACATATGCAGAAACTGGTAAATATCGGTGAAGAGAGACATCAGGCTTTGTTTCCTTTTTATTTGCTTTCTTCCTTTATCTTTTCCCTCCTTTGATCCACTTTCTCTTTTTTCTCCCCTTAATTCTGATATGTCATCAGAATCAAGAAAGCCAAAGAAAAATTCTGTCCTGGAAACCCATGATCCTGGAGAGCTGTGGGTCCACAATGCTTTGAGTGGGCTTCATGAACAACAACAAATGGCAAAATGAGTGATTACCTTAGTATATTTTTTGTTTTGGAAGTCTTCTGTAGTTTAAACTGTTATATTTGTTGTGCACAACATGCAATTTTATTGTAGTCATTATAATCTTCCAATATTATTGTTTTTAATATTATGTATTTCTTTCACTTTTCAGGTTGATTTTATTTAATTACTATTAGGTGCAATGTTAAGTTAATGGTGTACTTTCAAATGGTATCTTGAGAGATCATTGTAGTTGTACCTTTCTTAGGTAAAAAATTAATTTATGTTTTCAAATATATTTTATCTAAACATTTCAATAATATTTCTCTTATTGAAACTTTAAGTGATGTAGTTTGGGTAAATCATGGATGCTGACGTAAAGACATTGAATGAGCAATGCATCTTTAAAACAAAGACAAAGCAACAATAGTTATAAAGACAATGACTCAAATGTTCTGCTATAAAACCAATGTTGGTAGATTTATGTCAGATATGGAGAACATTTACAAGTAAAGTGTCATTTACTATCAAACTACATTGTATAGAAATATAAATAGGCAATTGTTATACCTGATAAAAGTCTTTTAATGCCTGGAAGCATTCCTTTTGGTATTTTAATACAAAGCTTTTTAGGCTTCATGGTTATAGAAAGCTTTGTTGAAGATACTGTCAATGAAACACCTTGAAAAACTGGGGATAAATTAAATTGTGTTGTTATGTTGTGTTTATTATTCCAATATCCCAGTATTTATATGTTTCATGTATTTTTAGATCACACATTTATAAAAAATAAAATATGAAATGCTCCATAGCTTATGGTTAGTGCTTACAGTAATTATTTAATTTATCTAATATTGACCTACTGACCACAATTTATCAGTACGCGTGCTGACATCATTTTGTTCCTTATAATCTTTAGATTAATACCTGAAAATATAGTAATTGTTATATAGTAGTTGTTATTACTATAGCAATAACAATTTCATTATAAGAGAATTTTAATATGATACTAAATGCTAGAGATACTGTGTTGAGTATACTACTCTTTTTCTGAATCAAGTTATAACAACTCGGTAACTTCAGGTACAAAGAGATGCACATGATGTTGTAGGAGCCCAGAGCATTTGAAAAGATATTATAATAATCTTAAGTATTAAGTAGCTGTTCCATTGACATGAGGAAAGAAGTGTAGCTTTTAACAACTTATCTAAGACCAAGATTCTTTGGAAAGATTTTTTGTGGCTCAATGACAAGTTTTTTAGGTATAATTACATAGTTTGAAATACACATATCTTAAGTGTATTATTTGATGAATTTTGTCAAATATAACCTCTTATGTAACAAGCACATTTATCAAGACATATTTTCATCATACCAGAAAATTACATCTTGGTAACTTTTAATTAATCTTTATGTTCTATAACAACCACTTTTCTGATTTCTGTCACCATAGATGAGTTGCTGTTTTTTAATATAAATTTTATATTGAGTCATTTACCATACACTATTTTGTGTTATAATACTTGCATACAAGTTTATTCATTGTTATTTCTGTGTAACATAACATTGCACATTAAAATATAATACTTTATCATTTTGTTCTGGTAAAAAATAATTATTACCTCTAACTATTCTGAGAATTGACTGGGCTCAGCTGGGCAGTAATCCCTCAGGGTTTCACCTGTAATCACAATCAGATTAAAGCTGGTGCTGTATGTCCCAGATGACTCAATCTCATGGTGGTAGTTGATGCTGGATGTTGGCTGAGTTATTAGCTGGGACTGTGAACCAGAGATCCAACAAATTGCTTTTCTGTATGGCTTGGGCTTCTCATAGTGTCATCGTGGATTTTGTGAGACAACATATCGAGAAAGAATCTTCCAAGATACTGCAAGGAAGCTGCAAACTTCTTATGAAATAGCAGGGGAAATCATGAATGTTTGCAACTGGTATATTCAATCAGTCAAAAGCAAATTACAAGAGCAACACAAATTCAAGGGTGAGGAGAAAAAGAGGGAATGAATGAGAGGAGGTGTGGTTAATTGGTAGTCATATCTGGAGACAAACTAACTACCACATCACTGTACTGTTCATGAACATTGGGTAATTTCAGTTTTTGTCTATTATTGCTAAAGCTGCTAGGAAGGTTATCTTATATCTCTTTTTGGAAAGTTTTATGTTATATTTTTATTGTTGTTCAAGTACAGTTGTCTTCATTTTCTCTCCATCACTCCCCCCAACCCTACCCATCCCCCCCACCCTCGATCCTACCCCCCTTTGTTGCGTCCTTTATACATGTTCCTTGATGACTGACCCATACTTGCAAGTAGAATGACAGAGTAGGTGTAGTTTAAATTTACAAGAAATATCAAGCCAGCTGATGAGGAGGAAGCAAGGCAATGGAGGAAACAAGAGGTGTAGACGAAGAAACCCAAGACTGAAGTTTAGGGTGGTTCTGACTTTCAGGAACTGGGACATGCCATGAAAAAATTCTCAGAAGCTTCACACCACATTAACACTTTTGGATCTTATATAGATGATGAGGGGCCATTGAAAGATTTTCAGCATAGGAATAACACAGTCAGTTTTGAATTTTTGAAAAATTACCTTGGATGAATTGTGGACAGTGGAATAAACTTAAGATAGATAAATGAAGATTTTTTAGATTTCTGTAAGAGAGTGGCAGTGGTCAGAGACAAAGACATGTGGATAATTTGAAATATACTTGGGAAATCACATTGATAGGGCTTGTGTTTGAATGGGAAATGAGTGAAGCAAAGTCACATCTATGGCTAGAGCAAGTGAGATGTGAGTGGTGTGTCCCTCTAAGGTGAAGTACTACACAAAAGGCCTATTTTAGAAATAAATAAATAAATTTAGTATTAAAACTACTGATTTTTTTATATTTTATGAGTAGACACTTTTGTAAGGAGTTAAATGTATGTATATGGGGCTCAACTGAGTTGGAAATATAGATATGGGAGTCAGCTGCCTCAGGATATGTTCATACAGGGAGCATGTGGTATGAGAAGCATATAGTGCTTAACAGCTTATCCTTGGAGTTAGGCCTCCTGGACTGAAGCCAAACCCACTTCATCCCAGGCAAACATTCCTGGGAAAGTTATTTAGCATTGCTTGTCTCACTGATATGTAAAATGGCAGATAATAATAGTTTCCACCTTTTGTGGATAGTCAGTGAATCATTACTTATAAAGTGCACTGTAATTTTCCAAGTTCAAAGCAAGTGCTCATTAGTTCTTACTATTGCTATTAGTGTTACTATTATGGATAACATTACAAAAATAATGCTTTATTATATAATACCATTTAAGAACCAGCTTAGGAAAAGACACAAAGAAGACTAACAGCCAGGGAAAATTCCTGGGAAGAGAAAGAAAAATATATATAAATGAATTTAATAAATTGTATGATGAAAGAAAATGGAGAAGGTTATTCAAGAATGAGGGAATAACACATGAACAATCTGAAGTCATAAATGGGCTTCTAAAATGAAAGTACTGTTACCCAACATTCAGTCTCCAGATGGATGAACATGTTACTTTGTTAATATTTAAAAACAGAAAAATAAGGGGAAATTATATATATACACATATATGTGTGTATATATACACACATACAATGTTAGTGTCAGAGAGAATACAATGAAGCACAACATTTTATCTGCATTGCAATTTTTTTCCTAAACTAACTTGGATTTTTATTTTTTTGAGTGACTGGGTTCTAACTACACAAGGTATAGTATTTTAAAAATAATAAGTGGAGATGACTTTTTCAAGTAAAAATCTTGGTATATATTTCATCTTTAAGTCAATACACCGCCTTATGAATGGGAATTGAATCCACCTAAGTGTGTCAGAATGAACATAGGTTTCTTATTTTAGGTATATAAAGAGAGTATTGTTATTCTTTTGAGAAAAATCTTGCTGTGAAGTTTTTCTGTATATGTTTTAGAAGCACATGGGTCATGCTGCCAGCACTGTTCCATTTCAAAGCCTGATTCACTTTGTAAATGCCGTAACTGGCCATATTAATGGGTTTGGGGCAGAAATGGCTATTGGGGGTGTTGCTGAGATAATAAGGGGGCTCTGATGAATTAAGTACATGTGCTCCTGTGGGGCGATGGAAATAGAACAGAATCATAATGAAATTTCAACCCTGCAGCTGTATTTCACCTAAAACAACCTGTTCATATGATTTTTCTCTTCCTTAGACTTCTGACTCACTGAGAGAGAGCAGACATGCTTCTCTGAGACATAAACTCTAATTTCCACTTACTAAAAGCATTCATATATATAGGTGCATATAGATATATATAAATAATTTTGCTTTTAAAAGAGTTAGGCATCTTAAAAATACATTACATATATGTAATGACCCTTTAATACAAACAGAATTATGTGTATCAGTATCAGGCTTAATCCCCAGGAAAACATCAAAACTTATTCTCTGCTGTTTTTTATGTGTTATTTCAAGTACATGCTATAATGCAGTTCTTTCTTCTGATAATTTAATGTTTATAATGAAAACTATGAGGACTTGGTTTGGTGGATTTGGTTAAAAGTTATTGAAGTGATCAAATGTCATAAATTCAGCTATTTAAAATAATTGTTGATCACTGTTTAATTAGAAATGCCATTAAAATATGAAAATCACACCCCTCCTAAGAGCAAGGCCTTAAACTGATAGATCATCGGTTACTCCCAGTCCTTTAATCTCTTTTATGGAGGGATTGGTTCATCCTTCCTTAATTCATATTCCCTAATTGACCACAGAGTTCATTCTCCCCTATATATTGTCAGGCTTTTCTACATGACTTTCTTTGGCCAGAAAAATAGGAGAGGGAATGACATACGCAGTTCTAAGAAGAAGCTTCAAAGCCATGTGTGTTTCTGCCAAGTCTGTTGCAATTTACCCTCTGTCACATGAATGGCATTACCCTGGAGGCTTCTCCTTCAATCTGAGTCCTGAAATGAGAACAGAGGATGGAGTAGGAGCAGAGTTTCCAACTTCATTGTTTCATAAGCCGCTGACATTTACTATAGCAAAGACAACTAGTGTAGTAAGTTTTATTAAAGACTCTATCACATATTCCAAAAGTAAATCAATAAGAACTTTCAGAGAAATAGAAACTGTTTTACAGTAAACTTTTCTAAGGCAATGTCTAAATTTAATTTATATTTGAATTTTCAAGGTCTAATATGAAGTATGTCCAGAAAGTATCCAGCCATATACTATGAAAAATAGAGTCCTTTATGGAGGAAAGTAGAAGATACAAGAAAAATTGTACACAGGACAAGGATGCCTCAGTCCCTTTCAAAGTAGACACCTAGGGACCTCACACAGTTCTCCCACCATCTCTTCCACTGTTCAAAGCACTCTGCAAAATCCTTTGTTGTAATCACCCTCAGCTGCGCTGTCATATTTTTCTGAATCTCATTGAGAGTATGAAATCTCTTCCTTTTCAAAGGTGATTTTCATTTTGGAAAAAGCCAGAAGTTGCAGGGCACCAAATCTTGGCTGTAAGGGCCTGAGCCACCTAGGTGATTTGATGTTTCACCAAAACCTCTGCACAAGACATGATGCATGAGCATGTGTGTTGTCGTGATGAGGCTGTCAATCATCAGTTGTTAATAGCTATGCCCATTTTCATCATATTGCATCTTTCAATGAAGAACACTGAAGTAGTAGTCCTTATTAATTGTTATCCCGGAGGGGCACACTTGTCATGGACAATTCCTTCCAAATCAAAAAACACAGTTACTGGGATCTTGATTTTGCTGCGAGTTTGCTGTGACTTTGGGCATGGAGAACCAGATGAGTTCTTTTGGGATGAGTTGGCCTTTGTTTCCAGATCATAGGCATAGACCCATGACTCACCTCCAGTTATGACCTCCATGAGGAATTCTGGTTGATTAGAAGTGGTTTGAATCAAGTTATTAGCAACTGCAGCAAGATTTTCCTTCTGCTCTGGCAGCAGAAGCAGAGAAACAAATTTTGCCACTACACATTTTATGCCAAGATCCTACATCTAAATCTCAGACACAGTAATTTTTTGAATCCCCAGTTCAGTTTCTAGTTCTCCAACAGTTGCCAGTCTTTGTTGGTTGCAGCCTATACACATTCAGCATTCTCAAGTGTTCTCATTGTTACAGGACTTCCAGAACGTGGATCACTGTCAACAGATCCTCAACCATCTTTGAAGCATTTGTACCACATTGTTAGTGCTGCACTCATGGTATTGTCCCCAGAAGCCTTCTTAATCTTCCAAATGAATAGTTTCCATGGAGGAATGTTCAAGCTTAACACAAAATGTGATGCAGATTCATTGCTTTACTCAGTCAGTCATTTTGAGTGAGACGGCCACACAGTACACATGCTCACTCAACGGTGCCTACTGCCCCCACTGACTAGTACAATGAAGTCATCCTTGTTTACTCATGTGCAATCCAGCCCATTCTCCTTGGCTGCCAGGTTACATTGATAAATCACAAACCATTCTCATTATAGTAACAATAATTGGGCTTTTTCCAACAGGCCTTGTATAAAGCATGAGACATAATTGGTAATAATTGATTACCCTCTGCCTGAAGGATTGGTGAATGAATGAATGAACAAATGAATGCTTAAATAAATGCCATATCCAGAAATAAGTACATTGTATTAGGTACAGGAGATTCAATAAGATATGAATACTTTCAAAGGATCGTAAGTGGCTCAAGGAAAATTTTATGAGTTGGAAAAATATGCTGAAAAATTACAAAGACGATATTAAATCAATATTTTAAAACATAGCTTATGATGGGTCTGTTTCAAGAGAATAGAAAAAAGAATTTTCCAAACCAAGCACCTTCTGGCAATTTCCTTCTGCTGCAGAAATCGAATGTCCCTAATGAGGCTGCTCTCAGGTTTCTGAACAATTAGGCCTTTAGACTTGTAGTGCAACACCCCATCAGACTTGCAGGCTTCTAGAAATCTGCTTCTTAACATCAGAAGAATATCATACCGATTTTCTTTTTTACACACTCCTAAACTGCCTACAATACTATCTGTGAAAAGATAAAAATAACAGAAATTCATGAAAATGTCCACAAATTACATGTGATGTACAAACTATAAAGTTTTCTGAATTTTGCATCCAAAATATACCTTGATTCTTTGTGTATACTGTAACTTTATTATAAATGATATAATTTTAACCAATATTGTGTATTTTATGTCAAGATATTTTTACATCTTTCCTCTCTCAACAAATGTGCAGAAAACTGTATCATTACCCATGTTCAATGCATCAGATGGATATTGGAATTTTCACTCAGTTGGGTGACTAAAGGGATGCAAAACATTGTCTTGCATCCCATAAAATTGTCTCTGCATTTTTGAGCTACATTATCTGCTTCAGTAAGTGCTGTCATTCTGCTTGGTTTTTCTCTCCAAGTTGTCAGCTGCAAGGAAACCCAGATTAAACTATCCAAACTACAAAGCAGGGGAAAATAATTAAAGCTGTCTGACACTAAACTTACCACGTAGTCTTTAATTTGTGAAATGGTAAATATTAGCCCCTTCCTTGATCTCTATCCTCTAGAACTCCCAGTGGAGGGAGGCAATTGGTTTCCTTCGTAAAGCTGTAAAATGCACTACTTTATCAGAATTCTTCAGAGATTTTTATGTGTACACAGTTCATCAATTATCAGTTTTCTGATGAGGCTTGCTGGAGTTTAGAATGCTCCTTAGAAAAAGATTCTTGTTCTCTGGGAAATTAAACCATGCTCTACTAGCTTGGAAACAACAAAAGAGTGAAAGGGAAGTAATGGGAGAAATGGATTTTGTATGTGGGGTTTAGTACAAGCCTTAGCATCAGCTGATGGACCAATGAGATTTTTCTAGAAATAATTCAGCATTAAATTTTTGTGGGAAATATTTCATTATATGTTCCTTGCCTACACTTACATTATACTTAAAGGAAATTCATTTCACACATTTTCACAAAGTTGTTAACATTAATGTTATATTTTCAGCATATGCAAATGAATAATTATGGAATATTTGTGAATATAAGATTACTTTAAAATGTTGATAACTATAGAATGTAATAACTTATAACTCAGGTATAAAAGGAATGCACAATCAGCCCTGGCCAGTGTGGCTCAGTTGGTTGGCGAGTCATCCCACAAACCAGAAGGCTGCAGGTTCCATTCCCAGTCAGGGCACATGCCCGGGTTGTGGGTTCAGTCCCAGGTCAGGGTCTGTAGGAGAGGCAACTGATCAATGTTTCTCCTTCCCATGTATGTTTTTCTCCCTCTCTTTTCGTTCCTTCCCCTCTCTCTAAAATCAATAGTATGTCCTTGGGCGAGGATAAAAACAAACAAACAAAAAAGCAATATACAATTAAAATCATATAATCTGTGGATAAAGAAAAATATTAATTTATGGACTGGAGTATAACCAGCTATCTATAAATCATAACACGAACTTGAATGCACCCTTACTGAACCACAGATATATATCCTTGTGTAAGTACTTTTATAGAGCATGCAGTAGTAAAGTTAAAATAAGATGAAATGCGGTAGTCTTTTCTCTGAGACTTATCCACTGTAACATAACTAACCATTGAAAATCCTCTGCTTTTCTTCTTCCTTTAAGCTGTAACTTATTGTATTACCATGCTATTATTTAGACAATCTGGGTGCTAAAGCAAATACTTGTACCATACTGATTACCTGGTTGAGCTAAGCAAAATGGAGTAATATGGAGTAATATAAACATAAATATCACCATTTGTAGAAATTGATCAATCCTCTCTTTCCCTAAATCATTAATGCACTAAATTAATCCAAGTCTCTTGAGAACATAAGAAATTTTTATAGAGGAAATACAATGGAGAACAAAAGTGTGATTCCTGTAAATATGTAATTAAAACAAACTCAGAAGACTGTTTAAGGAATCTGAGCCATAATATGAACTACATATTTTCAGATTTTTAACAATGCTTTAAAATAGAAATGACTAACCTTAGTTTTGAAATAGGAATAATGGCCAAGAAAAATTTGACACAATGTCATAGTTTTATTTTAAACTGCAGGAAAAATTACATAAGCAAAATTATCTCATTTTTATTTTAGATCCTTTATGTAGCTTGATTAATTTTTCACTTACAACCTATGGACACATTGTATTAACTACTCTACTTAGCCAGCATCTTTGAGGATATGCTTCAGTTTTTACTTGATGTTTATGAAATCCCTTTTGAATAGACTTTTATAGATTAATTAATCTATGCTGAAAATATTTATTATATTCCAATATTCCTTCAGCTGTGACATGGGAATATAGAGAGAGCCAACATGTGCATGCATAGTAGCACATGTGTATTGCATGTGTGTGCTTCTCATGAAATAGTGTTTTCATTTAAATGTAAAGAAAGATAATTTATGCTTCAAATTTGCTGTGATTTTATTTTATTTTATTACTTTATTATTTTATTGTTGTTCAAGTTCAATTATCTCCATTTTACCCCCTCCATTCCCCCCACCCCAGCCTTCCCTACCTCCCACCCTTGAGCCTACCCACCTTTGATTGTGTCCATGTGTCCTTTATATATGTTCCTTTATTTTAATAAACAATTTTCTATACTATTTTATTTATAATATACATTTTATTTATTCCAGACATTGATCTAAATATTTTGTTTTAGCCCTTTAAATGACATTATACACAGGAAATTAAAATGTAGTAAAGTATTGATGGCTCTCTATGAATATTTTGCTGGTGAACAATATTGATCTCATTCAAATGTGATATAAAATAAAAACAGATCTGGACTTTGTAAGGAGAGACTATTCAAAATAAATTGCAAGGGACAGGAAAGAGACTACTGCAGTAGGGAGAGGACTGTGACCTTCAGACCTGTGATCCTCTCTAGAGTTAAGCAAAAGTGTTGATCTTTTATAGTTAAAAGTAAATGAGGCTAGAAAGAACCAGGTGCAGGGAAGTGGGTTGGATGAAAAGATGGCATAACCTGATAGTCTCAGAAAGAGTTTTAACCTTACATAAGGCTATGTTTAGAAGGTGTTGTATGCTAAATGTGAATCAAAATTCAGAGGTCTGGAGGAAGTAGAGAATCTTAACCATAGTTTGGTGAACAAGCATTTTATTCTAATTGATCAGTAGGGGCAAGCAATTCAGCTAATACTATATAAAATGAAGAAAAGGAGTTTTAAATGTCTTAAGTTTCTACTTATCATAGGTAAACAAGAGGGATCATCCCTGAGTCTTTTCAAGTGATATAAGGAAGGATGATTCTTTGCCAGTTAAGTTCTTTTCCAGAACACAAAAAGTGGACAGATTTCTTAACCTTTACTGTTTTTCAGGATCATAAGTCATAGATAAAATTCAAAAATGTCAAGTAGTCAACCACTTTAGAGCCATGTCCTTCACTGAAGCTTCATAATTATTTTACCATCAACATATCAAAATTGAGAGGATAATATAAAATATATTATATCATAATGTATAATATATACATTATGATATAATAATAATAAAGATGCAAACTATCCTTTTTGCTATAGTTCTTTATAAAAGATCCCATGGAAGATAGTTCCAAGATACCCAGGAAATCCTGAAACTTCAGATAGTACCAAATCTCATATATACTATGTTTTTTTCCTCCTATGTATATATATCCAGGATAAAGTTTAATTTATAAATTTCTTACAGTAAGAGATTAGCAACAATAACTAATCATAAAATAAAACAATTATAACAATATACTCTGCTGAATACTCAGAGAGATGTGGGCAGGAGTTTTGAAAAAGTCTTAAAAAAATTCTCTGAAGACAAACGCAGCCTCTCACAACAACACCAACTCGTACACTGATACAGATGGGTTCCTAGAACACTTACCTAGTGGAGAAAGCAAGTACTACAAGGTGCCCACCCTCCAGGAGGTAATTCCATTGTTGTGCTCATACATATAGACATTAAAATCATGTGGAAGAAATGTATATAAAAATATATAGACAATATAATTGTCAAATTTTAAAATGAAGAACCTAAATTTGTAAAGCATAGAATTATCCCACACTGTTAAATACTAAAAGTAATGAGATTTTTATTTTGTAACTGTGGAATTTTGGGTGCTATTTTTTTCTATTTATTCTTATCTGCATTTCCTAATGACCTACAATAATCGTCGCTTTGTTATATCATAATGAAAATGCATTATCTGAAATGGAGATTCTGTGAGTAGCTGAATATGTATGGTTGAAATCAATAGCTGCCCCAAATTTTAGATGTGGAAGTGACCTATAAGGATGTTTGAAGAAATATTTTTAAAGTGTTTGAAATAGTTTAGGTTGACAATGAAAATAAAACTTATTTAGAGTCATTCAGGTTTTCTACTAAAATAACTTGTTAATAATGATTTTTCTTCATTCCATGTGCAATTTCTCTCTCTCAAATATTTTAATACTTTTTCACTCCTATTAGAAATTTATCATATTCAGACTCACATTATGCATTTTTATGTATCAATATTTTTTTCTCATTAGATTGCAAATCCTTGAGAATGGAAAATGGAGAGAAACCTGATTTTGATTTTCAGGTAGAAACCTTTGTAACTATTCATTTGTCTCATTAATACAATTGCTACCTTCATTTAGATAATAGGAACTGGAACTACATGGTGGTGGTAATATATATACATGGTGAAATTATACATATCTGAGATAAAAAATAATTTGGATCATTATGTACGCACTTTGTTTGTTTTGCTCTACATTCATCATCCACACAAAAATAATTTGCATTTATGTCTAAATGTCAAGTGTTATGACAGTGTCACAGAGAGTGGTATCAAAGACAGACAAGCTACCATGGCTCCCAGAATAGCTGTGATTGTGATTTTCAAAAGCCATCACATTGATTGGCTCTAAGATACTACAATTATCTAAGAAAGGTGAATAGAGATTTTTTGTCTGTACATTATAAACCAAAAGAAAAGGAAGTTAACTGGTTTGTAATGTAAAAAGTACATTGTACATTAAACAATTTTCCCAATAAAATATTTTCTATTTTTAGCTTTATAATGGAAGCATCTTAATTTTATTCACTGTATCTCTATTAATAATAATTTTTATAGAGATACAGTGAATGATAATTTGGTTGATTGTATTTACTGTGTAGTGCCTAAATATTAAACATTTAGGATACTATTTTATTAATTTGAAACATTGTAGATTGAATCTAGATATACATTTAACATAGGTATGGCACTTCCTAAGCAATAATGACATACTCAACTGAATATATATCACCTTATGTATTTGATTACATTTATCCTCACAGCAACATTAATTTTAGTTTTTAAGTTAAGCAATCAAAAATAAGGGAATTTACAGTATTTTTTTTGTTGAGCTGACTAATAAATGTCAAAGCTTACCTCGATGCAAATTCAGGTATGTCTAGTATCAAAGTTGGTGAAAGATTTTACACACACACAAATACACAGTTTAACTCAGTGTGAATGTAATTACCATTATTGCTTTATCAGACTTTAAAAAAAAATTGTATTTATTTATTTTATTTTGTGTCATTGGTTTTAAGAGGGAGAGAATAGAGAAGAAGGGAGAGAGAGAAACATCGATGTGAAAGAGAAATACCAATGGGTTGCCTCCCCCATGTGCCCAGACCAGGTGTCTTATATACCTGGACTGGGGATCAGGGATAAAACCATCAACCTAGGTGCTCTGACTGGGAAGCAAACCCACAAGCTTTCAGTTATGGGATGATGCTCCAACCCACGGAGCCACACTGGCCAGCACTATCTGCCTTTATATTATACTCACATGAAGCACAAGTATTTATATAATGTGGATTGTCATGTCTTATATAGACATAGTCAGGGAGAAAAAAATATACATTTTTATGTTTAAAATAAGTTCACATGTAATATGGACTAGTATAGAATTATATGCTCATGATATGTCAGTTATAAGTATGTCAATAATACAATATTACTTTTGGCTTTGAGTTTCCCATTTAAAAGTATGTAATTCATGTTCAGAAAAAACATCAATTGGATGGATTATTCATTTTATTTGTGTACATATGTCAGGTATCTGACACAAGATAATGAAAACAAAACACAGCAATTGAATAAGAAAATATAGTAGGCTTTATTTCCTGATCTCTAAATGAATATAAAATTTTATTGTTTGTTTAACAAAAAAGCAAATTCTAATGTAATAAACTAACTGCATAAGAAAGTTGTGTTTTATTAGTTCTCTACTTTCCTTACAACACATTACATTTATAAGTTGTATTCCTTTTTAATGATTTGGTACTAATAGTATATTTTATATTCACAAAATATTATAAATTGCTACTTACAGATATGACTTAAATATATATAATGTATTTGTATTCTTGTAAAATCAAATGCAAAATAATATATCAAAACCACTGCTAAAATCCTAGATTCATATAGATAATTGACTTAGCTTTGAAGAATAAGCAGCAACTTACATTATTCATGCAAATATGATGCCACTTAGAAATGAATAAAGAGGTAGAAATGAGATTTGTTCTATAGATTTAAATTTGTATGCATTATTTACATTCTAGGTGTCTTTGACTGAAAATAATTTTAGATTATTGTACAATAAATAAATATAAAACTGTAATTTTCATGAATGGTATCTCAAACATAATTAACATAAAACAGGTGTGATACCTTTTCAAAATTAGTGCAAACACTCAAGCATAGTTATCTGCAAATGCCATACTGTTATTTTCTTATTTATTTATTTAGTAAAAACCAACTTAAATTATGCTATACAAAATCACATGGACATTTGAAAATTTCCATTGCCTGAAGGATGTTTATATACCTTTACTTAATTTGAAAATCATTTATTTTTTTGCACAAAAATGTCATCAGTTTATTACATTTTGATAAAAACAAATACATAGTTGAAACTGATTTTTATACAAGTAGTTTTATTTTTATATATTTTTCATTTGTTTACAAATGTATCTTACGAATCCTAATACCACACTCATTTAAAGGATTTAAAACACATGGGGGTATATAAAATCCTTAGTTATTATCTGTAAAAAGTAAATTTTTCAATATTTAAAATTAATTTAATACATTTTTTAGATATATGTGTTTTATAAAATATTTTATGGGTGTTTAAAACATGTTCAGTACAGTGGTAAATTTAATAAGTACAATAAAATGTTTCATGTTTAAAACATGGGACATTACCATTTTATATGTGTGTATATATATATATATATATATATACCATAAACCAAATATAATGACTTATTTAAATAATTAAGTTTTTCCTCTCAGGGGAATATAAATTTAAATCTTTTAGCTAAAAATAGAATATCTCATATCTATCTCTTACTTTCCTTCATTATTAAATTTATTTCTACATTTAAAGGCAGTTTAAAGCCCATCTCTTCCAGATATTCTACAAAGAAAAAGAAAAATAGAACTTCCAGTCAAGAGGGAGGCACAGATAGTCATGCTTTGCCTCCTTGCACAACCATAAGAAGAATCACAACTACCAAACTAAAAATACCCAGAACTCCCAGAAAATTGAACTGTATGGAAGTCCAACAAACAAGGATTTAAAGAGGCCATATTCATCTGGACAGGTGGGTGGGGCAGAGATGGAGAACCGGGGCAGGAAGGATGTGGCATGGTGGCAATGAGGCAGTGGTGGCAGCCAGCAGAACAGCAGTCCCACATTCATGTGTGTTGAATAAAAATTGGGAAGGATACCTGGGGAGCCATCAATCCAAGCCCAAAGCCAGATCATGCAAACCAGTGTTCCAGTGCCAGGAAATAGAGCCTTATCACTTTTGACTATAAAAACCAGTGGGGATGGGACAGTGGAAGTACCTTCCAGGCTCTTAGGAGAGTCAATTTAAAGGGCCCCCATGGTCCTAGAACGCACACAAACCCACCCACTCTGGGAACCAATACCAGGGCAATATCTAGAAGGGTGCCAGTGATGTACCCAAAATGGGTGAAGTTACTGGAAGCAGACTGAGTGCCAAGAAAGCCTCCAGCAGCCAGGCAGTGGCATGATCCCCTCTCTGACACCCCCCCTGCTTGCGGAGACATAAAACTGAAGCAGATCGTCCCAGCCTGGCAAAAAAGCTAAAGCTCTGAGCTTTAGGTATCTGCCAGGTACAATTTAATAGGTGTGTTAAGGCAGGATTCAAGGCAGCTCTACCTAATACATAGAAACAAACACAGGGAGCCTACCAAATTCAGGAAACAAAGAAATATGACCCAAATGAAAGAACAGAACAAAATGCCAGAAAAAGAAGTAAAGGAAACAGAAAACAGATAATGAACCTATCAGATACAAAGTTCAAAACACTGGTGATAAGGATGCTCAGAAAACTCACTGAGTATGGCAAAATCATAAGGGAAGAAATGAAGGTTACACTAAGTGAAATAAAGAGAAGTCCACAGGGAACCAACAGTGAAGGGAAGGAAACTGGGG
Organism: Trachops cirrhosus; assembly: GCA_028533065.1. Lineage (NCBI taxonomy): Eukaryota > Metazoa > Chordata > Mammalia > Chiroptera > Phyllostomidae > Trachops > Trachops cirrhosus. The sequence goes on along the minus strand of CM052548.1, from coordinate 35,853,766 downwards.
TTCAAATGAACAATTTGGAACATGAGGAAGAAATAAACAGCCAGCCAAAACATAATGAAGAAACAAGAATTAAAAAAAAAAAAAAAGAAACAAGGAGAGAATAAGAAGACTCTGAGACATCTCTAAAAGTGCCAACATCCAAAACACAGGGGTGCCAGAAGAAGAGGAAGAGCAAGAAATTGAAAGTGTAATTGAAAAAATAATGAAAGAAAACTTTCCCAAATTTTGGTAAAGGAAATAGACATACAAGCCCAGGAAGCACAGGGAATCCAAAACAGGTTGGACCCAAAGACAATCACACCAAGACACATCATAATTAAAATGCCAGTTGTTAAAGATAAAGAGAGAATCTTCAAAGCAGCAGGAGAAAAGAAGACAGTTACCTACAAAGGAGTTCCCATAAGACAGTCTGTTGATTTCTCAAAAGAAAATTTACAGACAAGAAGGGACTGACAAGAAGTATTCAAAGTGATGAAAAGCAGAACCTAAAACCAAGATTACTGTACCCAGAAAAAACTATCATTTAGAATGGAAGGGCAGATAAAGTGCTGCCTAGACAAGGCAAAGTTAAAGGAGTTCATCATCACTGAGCTCTTATTATATGAAATGTTAAAGTGACTTATTTAAGAAAAAGAAATAGATCAAAACTATGAACATTAAAATGGTAACAAATACACAATTATCAACAACTGAAAACTAAAAAACAAAAACTAAAAAAATCTAGAACAGGATCAGAATGATAGATATGGAGATCAGTTGGAAGGTTATTTGTGGGGAGAGAGAAGGGAGAGAATGGGGGAAAAGGTGCAGGGATGAACAAATTAGGCGCTGGCTGGTGTGGTTCAGTGGATTGAGTGCTGGCCTGTGAACCAAAGGTTCACCGCTTCGATTCCCAGTCAGGGCATATGCCTGTGTTGCTAGTAGGCCCCAGTAGGGAGAGCTCATGAGGCAACTGCACGTTAATGGTTCTTTCCCTACCTTTCCTCAATCTCAAAAAAAAAAGTACAAATTAGACACAAAATAGACAGGGGTATGTTAAAAAAAGTATAGGTAATGGAGAAGCCAAAGAATTTATATGGACAACCCATGGACATGCACTAAGGGAGAGATTACTGGAGGGAAGGGCAGTACCAGGTACAAGGGGTCCAAGGAGGAAAAATTGGGACAACTGTAATTGCATAATGAATAATACTTAAAAAAAGAAAAAAACTGATGGATATGAACAACAATGTACTAATTGTTGAGGGAACAGGTTGAATGGAGGTGGAAGAGGATGTAGGGGAATACATGGTAATGGATAAAATATAATAAACATGAAAAAGTAATTTGCCTACTTTATTAGATTATATATTTGCCTTTCACACAAATCATTTACAAGCATCAGCTGCTTACTATGACTGATATTAACCACTCATTGTGATTGTGTAGTCCCACTCACTATACTAAGGCTTAAGAGTTAGCAAACCTTTGCTTTAGTTAAAAAAAAAAGTTAGCCTTGACTAGTGTCACTCAGTAGGTTGGGTGTAATCCTCCAACCCAAAAGGCTGCTAGTTCAGTTCCCGGTCAAGGTTCATGACTGGGTTGCAGGCCAGGTCCCTGGTTCAGTGCAACCAATGTTTCTCTCACAGATCAATGTTTTGCTTCTCTTATATTCCTTCCTTTCCACTCTCTAAAAATAAATAAATAAAATATTATTCATTTATTTTTAGAGAGGAAGGGAGGGAGAAAGAGAGGGAAAGAAACATTAGTGTGTGATTGCCTCTCGTATACCCCCTAATATGAACTGGGCTCACCACCCAGGCTTGCGCCCTGACTGTGAATCAAACCAGTGACTCTTTGATTCACAGGCCTGTACTCAATCCACTGAGCCATACGAGCCAGGGCTAAATAAATAAAATCTTTAAAAAGAAAAGTTTAAGCAGGTCAATAAAAATTTTAAAAAAACAATTAATTAAAAGCTATGAACCTCTAATCTTGCTTTCTGTATTTGTAGTTACTAAAATTAGAGTTTACTGTTAATCTAAATAAAACATAGAATAAAAAAATGTATTCACCAAATTAACCACAAAAATATTGATAATGATAATTTGGGGGGGACTTGCTACCTCTTGGTTACAGTGTTAATTTCCTGCCATAGAGTTTCTCATTTAAATGGATCAAATTAAGGACAATTATATTGTTGCAATATCATATATTTATTTATATTTATGTATATAATGGAAGGCAAAATAATATATCAATACTGCTACCATAAACACACCTGCATTTGTATATATATTCTGTACATACATACTATATCTATTTAAGGGAATTTCAAGGCACCCAGCTAGAAGACAAGCAATAGAGGTTGCCTGACTTTTAGGTTTGTGTTCATTTCCACTACAATTCAATCTTACTGGAACAGGGTGCAGCCAAGAGGGGTGCCCCAAACTGGGATTTGGAATGGGGTCCAGAACTCAAGGTGTCCAGGAAATATTAGAAAGATATATAAGATGTCCTCCCCCGTCCCCCCACAGGTGTGAGTTGGGGGAAGGGGCACATGGTGCAGGAACATGGAGAGCGGTTTTGCATAGCAACAGTCTTGCAGCTAACCTCTGGCATGGTCATTTAACATATCTATAACTTTTAACTGGTTGCACAGATATGTTAAATAGCTGTGGCCATGCTTTGAGCCAGGGGGATGGAAGTGACTTCTACCCAAGACTTAACTGGGAGGCAACTCCTCCTGGTTACAGTGCCTGCATGAGAGCTTGGAGATGATTGGCTCCACGCCATGGGGCCACGTCTGCCCAGACTCACGATGGCAGCCCAGTAAAGCTGGAAGGATATGGGAGTGTTGGCAAGTGTAGCTGATTGTGGGAGGAGCTGGAAATGGGGCTGCAGAGGAAGATTGGCTTGGGGATTAAACCCAGATGCCACAGCCATTGAGGAGAGAACCACGCAGCTTTGGCCAGAGTGGGGATCCCCGCAGCCAGGTGAGGGAGAATCACCATGTGGTTTTAGCAGAGAACTGCCACTCAGCTTTGTCAGAGTGGTGACCCCACTCCCACTCCCGCAACTTTGGCAGAGGACCACGTGTCTGTGGCAGTGTGGGGAGAACTATGCAGTTTCGCCAGAGGCAGACCCCTGCAGCTCTGGTGGAAGGGAGAACCACGTGGCTTGATTCTGGCCAATGACACAGCTGATGGTGTCAGGAGCCTGACTCTACTTCTTTCCCTGAGATATGGTACCCCAAATTAGGGCAGAGGGGAAGGAAGGACTGTGTGCATCTGTGGGTATCCTAAAGGACTTTGATATTTTAATGAAGACATAAGGTCACTACTTTAAGTCCGTATAGCTTTAAATAAACATTTCCTTTCCTTTGCACAAATCTCTGGCATTGAGAAGCATCTTTCCTCTGGCGGCGGACAAGTGAACCTAGTGGGCAGTACTTTTGGTAATAATATATTGTACCCGCCTTGGCCTTGTGTTCTGTAACATTACCACTACAATATAATCATTTAAAAAATCTGTTGAGTACCAACTGACGAACCGCAAATAAGACACCACTCTCGAGGAAGGGTGAATGGCCAAGAGGCACTGTTTATTGTAATTCCTTGACTTTTATATAGTTCATTATATAACTGGTTATACAACATCAATTTTATGTTTACATATGATTCCTTATTTGTAGCTTTATGTAATGGTTTCCATAGCGGTTTCCATGGTTTATATTATGTTTGTTGATTCATTGCTGTAGCTACGTTGTTGATTCTTTGCAAAGGTTACGGAGCATGTGGTGTTCCGCAGCTTCCCAAGTAACCAGTCTACCACACCAACCATGCTTGAAAATGTCCAAATATATTGGGATATCTATTCAAAAATGATGAAATAAATATATAATCTTCAAAATCTTACCAGGTACATTTGAAAATATCACCACCTACTAACTTTGGTGACTGCAATGACGATCCCTTAATGAAACAAAAGTAAAACGCATCCCTACTTACTAAACTCAGATGAGAGTCCCCTCTGTGAAGCCCACAATGTTCTAAAAATATCATATTGCTAATATGAAATAATTATATTAATTTAAATTATTATCTTATAATATTCAAAATACTACAAGGTTTAGCACGCCCAGTACACAGGGTGGGGAGCAAAAAATGGAATTTATTTATTTAAACATTTTGCATTTATTCATACATGTTTAAACATCATTCACCTTCAATGTACTCTATTTGATGCAATACACCAATTGAGATTTATTTTTTGACTGCTCACATCGGTTTTTGAACTTGCCAATTTTGATGCCTTTTAGTGCTTCTGCCATTTTTTTTCACCTCTTCCACATTGGCAAACCCCTTTGAGGACTTTTTTCATCTGGGAAAAAAAAATGTCACTTGGGGCAAGATCTTGGTGAATAGGGAGGGTGGGGTAAGGAGGTCATGCCATTTTTGGTCAAAAACTGCTGAATACTCAACACAGTGTGGGCAGGTGCACTTGTAAACCACTCCTGATAAAATGGGCAAGTGCATTGAAAGAGTCTTCAAAAAATTTCACTGAAGCTGAAAGCAGCTTTTCACAACAACGCCAGCTGGTGCACTGATATAGATGGGTTTCTAGAACACTCACCTAGCCAGGGAATCCCGTATTACAAGGGGCCTACCATTCAGAAGATACTTCCATCTTTTTGGGGGGAGGGTCTCCTCTCTTACTCTATATTTTCTGTTTTCTTATTTTTATCTATATTCTGGAGAACAGGGATAGAACTTGTCTACATATCTCCACATGTGTATTATTAAGTGCAGAACCTGCCACATAATATTACTAGGATCTTTATAAATAAGTGAACATGTCATTAATCATGTTTTGCATTCTGTAAAAATGGAAGAACTGGTACAAAAGAAGGAGAGATCAATTGAGCCAATGTAATCAAATATAACTTTATAAAGTAACTGAAACAAAGATACATTTGGACAACAGTTGAAATTTGAATAAATACAAAAAAGGGAAAAAAAGAAAAGAGAAGGGATGGAAAGAATATCTAGAATAGGAAAGAAACTGCATGAGAACATATTTTTTAAAAAGCATAAACAAAGGATGGAAGTCTTTCTTAAGAAAACACATTGTACAGAAAACATAAGTAAATAATAATAAAATTATAAGGGTCAGAAAATGGACAGCCTCTAAAGTTAAAAAAGTTTAATCATATTCTCATAAGGATTAAATTCACTAAAGAAACTACTTGATCATAAGTGCCAAATACTTAAAGTAGTGGCTCAGGAAAATTATCTAAGACAGACACTACAAATTTAAGTCAGTGAGACCAATCTGAAGGAGCTCAATTGTTTAAGCTTGAATTGGGGAAGATCTTCATTAGGAGAATAGTAATGATGATGAAGATCAAAGCAGATCACTTTAACGAAATTGTAAAACATATTTTAAAAGCAAAAGTTAAATGACACATAGCCATTTGGATGAGCAAATGAGAAAAAGAGATGAATCAAATCAAAGACTACAAGGTAGATAACTGAGGGAATGGTCATGGTAATGGTCAAGTAAAATATATATTAATATTTCATATATGTGTTTATAATATGTCAACTTAAAATGTTTTACTATTTTAATTGAGGCACTATGGACATATAGAAGAGTGAACAAATCACAAGTGTGCAGTTGAATGAGCAGAGTAAATACATTTGTGTAGCTGCCATGCATATTTGTGAAATTGTTAGGTCACTTGAGTGCATGCATGTTTAAATTTAATAAATAATGTCAAGTAGTATTCCAAAGTCCTTGTAGTAGTTTATACTCATTATCTGTATTGTATGAAAGTTCCCTTTTTCTTCTTTCTCCTGCACTTGTAAGACTTTTGAGACATTCAGGAACTGTATATTATTCTAGGTAAGCTATATATTACTCTAGGTATAACAATAAAACCAGTCCATGACTAATCCCACATAATGAACTTAATCTACTTTTGTAGTTAAGATTAAACAATATGTAAAAGAAAAGAATATTATATATAAAAAGACTCAATATACTTTTCAAACAAGACTTTACAGTTGAATAATATCCTAACAGTCGGTGAAAACTTTCTACCACTGAGCTTTCTAAAGCATTAACAAGCAGCTGTCCAGCAGTTCAAAGTATTAAAGGAGACCATAAAGAGCTTTGGATCGCCACTGAAGCCATTCATACGTGAAATCTGAGAAGGCTTTTGTGCGCTGGATATAGTAGGTAATTAATTTGGGAAAATTCCAGAGGTTAAGACCAGATGAGCTGTTCCAGTTTTTCTGGTCCTGCTGCTGCTGATAAATGGTTGAGAAGTTTCTGTTTATCATCAGCATTCTATGAAACTTCCCTAAGAGTTTTGCATCTTGAATAGAAAAACCAAAAACCATTGTGCAACATGAGTTAAATTTCACACCACAAATAGCATGGTTGCCATTACAATGTGAAGCTTTTTAAATGACTAATTTTCCATCTGAAATGAGGAGATTTTCAGCTCAGAGAATCAGAAATTGGTTGTCATAGAACATTAATGAGACTGAAGGGGGTAAGTATATAGTATATGAAGTACCATCACATTCTCTAAATTGTAATTGGTCTAAAGACCATGTATATGTAGTGAAACTCATAAGACTTTAAAGTCAATGACCATTGTTACTTAAGGGGAAAAAGGCACTGGCCTCAAAGTGACAATGATTTAATGCCTGCACTGGTGAGATACTAAAGAAAATATTGTTAAATTTCTGTAGAAGACAATGCTGATTATTAAAAATTAACCAGTCAATCTCTATACAGATAAAAATAAAATTAATGTAAAATTTAGCTAAATAGTGATACACCTTTGATTGTTATAATAATTTTAAAAATATCCTAAAAGTTCTAATGTCACATATCCTAGGAAATTTGTTTAGAAACTGCAATTAAATAATTCAGAAATAATTAATTCAGAAGACAATCCATTAAATTATAACCCTCCCCACAGGTTAACTTGGTGCCAAATGTATTGTTTAATTTATCATTCTTAGTATTTTTAGGTGGCCTCAAGGCAGAGAATGAAGTGATAATAAATAGGGAATAGTGGGTAATTAGAGAAGGAAATGTGGAACAAAATTACTAAGGGCTTTAGGTGAAGTTCATTATTACTATTTAATAGTGCCCAAGAGCATTCGATCAAATTATGGATCAAGTTTAAAAGTGGGCTGAATGAAATCCTTGTGGAGGAGAGTTTTCTTACTTTTTTTCTCTCAGAATTCAGCTAAATGTTATAAAATATAGTCAAAGTCTCTTTTGCAAACAATATTTGACCAAGCCTTATGGAGAATCACTTAGAGGAGTAATGTGTGTATTTGGTCAGGGGCAGGGGGCATTACTCTTATTAGAATGAGAGAGTATGAAAAAAATGGAAACAATGAGAGGGAGAAAGTAAAAGTAAAGAACCTGAATTTGTTTTGCAATAGGCTGTGTCCCACACAGACTGAGGCCACTGCATGATTAAGCAGGAAGGCACTTCAGGGGTGACTGGTTAAGTGACATCTCATAAGTACAGCCCTCAGGCCATTTAATGCATGGGGAAATCTTACATTTCTAACTATACAGATTTTCTCTTTTCTTTTGTCTCACACGAGAGCATCAAATTTCCATGATTAAACTTTTAAAGGGTGTAAATGCATAATTTATTTGTTTTTCTTATTTTGTTTCATTTCATTTCCATAGTCATGACTGTGCAACTCATGAATACTAATCAGCCGACAAGTTATAGAGGTATGCCCTCCAGTTCCTTAAGCAGAGCCAGTATATTTAGGTACTGAGTTAGAGGTGTGCAGTTTCTGAATATGCTGAACAGAATGAAAACTTGTGGTCAGGGAAGGAAAACATGTTAGGCCTTTTTATTCAATGATATGCTGCAAAGTGACATGCTTGGAAATTCTATTGGTGTAATAATGATCTTAATATCAACAATAGCATGTGCTTACTTCATGAATTCTGCGTAATCTATGCCTTATTCATGTACAGCTTGACTTCATTGGTAATGTTTATTATGGTTCTAAGTAGCAGAGACTAATTCCCAAATTTCAGCATGTTTGACATACAAAGGAAATAAATAGCACTATTTCAAATGTCCTTTATACTAATGGTAGCTACACTATTGAACACATTAAAAAATTATTGTGAAAATGATTTCATAGTTGTTATCTAACCTGTATTGGAAAATATATTTTTGTTACTTATTTACCACAGTAGCATTTGGGGTTCATAAGCACTCAAAATTAAAAAAGAGTTGACAATAGCATTTAATGAGTACAAAATCTCAAGAAAAAATTACCCAACTTTATCAATCTCCTATTAGTTGGTAATCAGTATTATCTCAATGTGATTGAATCAACAGTTCTAAAATATTCACCTCTGACCAGGCACTTTACTGGGACCTGAGGATATGTGAATTGTTAAGTATTATAAAGTGAGGGAGCCAAAATAAATGGAAACATACAAATGGTAGATACAAACTCATCTGTTTATAAATTATATGAGCTATGAAAGGGTATCATCAAAAAAGAGATTATAGAAGAAAAAGGTTTGCTTTCTTTTTCAATAAACATGGTGCCAAAATTGAAGAAGGAAGGCTCTCATCCCCCCAAAGCAAAGGATTTGAAAGCAAAGAAAGCAGTGCTAAAGGGTGGTGTCCAGAGCTATTGAACAGTACATTGCCTACCTTCCGACACCGAGGACACTGAGACTCAAAAGGCAGTCTAAATATCCCCAGAACAGTGTTCCCAGGAGAAACAGGCTTGACCACTACACCATCATCAAGTTCTCCCTGACTACTTAGTCAGCCATGAAGAAGATAGAAGACAACAATACACTTGTGTTCATTGTGGGTGTCAAGGCCAACAAGTACCAGATCAGACAGGCTGTGAAGAAGCTCTATGACATTGATATGGCCATGGTCAACACCCTGAACAGGCCGGATGAAGAGAAGGCATAGGTTAGACTGGCTGCCAACAATGATGCTTTGAATGTTGCCAACAAAATTGGGATCATCTAAGCTTTGCCTAGTTTTCTAATTCTAAATATACGATTTTATACTGAAAAAAATAAAAGAAAGAAGAAGAAGGCTTTATTAAAGAGTTATCTTTTGAGTTAGGACTTGAGTTCCTTGGCTTATATTTTTTCCTCATTGAGATAAAAGGACAGAGATTCTAAGAAGCAATATTACAAAATATTCAACTTATTGGTATCAATTGTAAGAAGTTGCTTGCACATAGGTTAGAGACTGAATATTGATGAAATTGAGGATGAGAGGAAGTAGGGTCATGTTTTGGAGAACTGTAAATTAAATGCTAAATTATCATAAAATATCTGTTAATAATAATAAGTTTGGGGATGATTTTTAAGAAGAGAAAAGCAAGATTTACTTCCCTCTTTATAAAAAGATCAATCTAATTTTTGGAAAATGAATTATGAGATAGAAAAGAGTAGACCTTACAGAGTCATCATATGAATTGAAATATAATTCTATTAGATCAGAACATTTTGAGTGTAATGAATAGGATTGTCTGGAGGGAAATAATCATTGGAAATAGATCTGATAAATGTTTATTACACTTTTAAAAACCGAGGTGATGACAGTTTGAGACAAATTTATAGAATCTCTGTACATGGATTGAATGTGAGTGAGCATGGTGAGTCATCAGGGCAGGAAACAAAGGAAAAATGACTCACGAGTCTGGAATGGAAGATCTGAATTAACTGGGATACCATGTAATATGAAGGAGATAACTGAAATGTGAACAGCTTTGGGGGAGGATGAAGATAGTGAACTTTAAAAATCATAAACCCGAGGTTTGGTCTAGACAACTTGTATAGACAAAAGTGTCAAGTAGATGCTTAATGGATTTTTAGTCTGATGGACCTTCTGAAACAAAGGATTGGGTAAAAAATTTAAGGAATATATATGTGTAAACTGCCTTTAATATTAAGATCATAGGACTAGATGACTCTCTGGGAGTACAAGATAAAACAGAGACTGAGAACCAAACTTTGGACCCTCAAATTTTAGAGTTTAGAGTCTGGGTAAAGGAGAAAACTTCAATAAAATAAACTGAGATATGTTGATGAAGTTTATCGAAACTAAGAAAATAAAGCATATCATAAAGAAAACAATGACCAAACTTCAAATGGCAACAGTTTAGATAAGAAAGCTTAGCAACATGGAGATACTCTAAATTTTTTTTTTTAAAGTTCAGTAGAGTTTTCGTAATAAAAGCTAAATTGGAATACATTGCTAGAGGAGTGAGAAAGTGGAAGTGGCACATGTAGGTAACCTTTTCCAGATATTTGGACAAGGAATAGAAAAATTAGATAGTGGCTAGAGCATACTGTCAGGGCTTATAGTGTCAATCCGTAATATGCTTTCCACACAAACACATATTAATTTAGACATAGATACAGGGACCAAATCGATGGAATAGTAATTATGAAACAAAGTATTATTGCTTTTAGGTTGGAGTCTATGTCTACAGTGTGCTTCCAAATTGACGTGATAACATGCTCTGCCCCACTTGAAAAAGATTAAATTTTGAAGAAGAGCTCCTGAGGGAAATTTTTGTTTCCTCTACAGACAGCCTTATCCAAAGTGTTGCTTCATCCCAGTAGGAGGTGGGTAGGATAGTCCAAACACTCAGTCAGTGATAGATTGGTTCCACCCAATCAGGAAACCAGAGCAAAGACCAGTCACCAGAAGTATGACTCCGTTTAATGATTTCTGCCCACATCCATACTCAGCACTGGATTCTTTTACCTGTTGGTTACAAATTTTGATCATCCAGGATAGACAGAAGTCTATCCTGGTAATACTACTCTTAGCTCCATCAGATGTCTTCATATCACAAATACTCCGTAAGTGTAGAATCTTCCTTAAGAAAGCAAATAGCACATTGAATTCATCTCAATCCCACCTTGTATCCAGGGCAGAAAATCTACTTCTTGTCTGTTATCCATCCAAAATATCTCCAACCATGCTCTTCTGTTACTTTGATCAGTTGTCTCCAATGAGATTAAGTGATGTTAGCTATATAATGCTAGCAATGTAAAAGTATACCTCATTTGATTAACTCTTTTATTACTCCAAGAGAGATAAAATGTATATCACTGTCTTACTTTATTGCTGTCTCCCCTTCATTTACTGGATATGCCTTACTTTTCCAGCCCAATTAATGTAAAACCAGTAAGAACAAGCCTGTAGTCCCACAAATCCAAATTTATGGGCCTATCTCAGTGAGAAAGACTGCACACTGTAGGAACTATGAGAAGTCTCCACACACAAAAAGAAAGAGGTATTATAAGATTTGGGGCAAGTGGCATTGGGTGAAATCTAATGAAGCAGGGTGGCAGGCTCACAACAAAGCTGGGCTTTGCGTAAAGGGGTTGTTACTATGAGGTCTGAATTGAAAAGTGGATCCTGGATCCTGTTTTCATGGAAACTATGAAGTTAATTTAAATGTGGAATATTGTATGCAGAAAACCATTATCTGCGTCTTTGCACCTGGATTGAAAATTGATGTTGCCACTCTGTATAATAATGACTTACATACCCACATAATTGTGGCATGTCTTATTCTTAGTGATATGCTTGCAAACCACAGTGTTTCTGATAGTATGACTTTCAGGTGACAAAGTTTTTCAGTGATTAAGAGGGTTGTTTTGACACTTTAAAACCCTGGCATATCCTCAGTGACATAATGTTTCATGTTAGCTTTGAACTGGCCTTGTCTGATATCCCAGTCTAATGAATAAGAGAGCCAATTTCAATTGGCTCACTATGTACTAATTTTTATTTTCATTTTTGGCACTGATTTGATATCAGGATATCTTTATTTGCTATTTCTCAATCTGGAATGGTCTTGCCTCACATAGTCACATTTGTCACTTTCCCTTTAATTTTCCCAAGTGTCATTGCCAATGCAGCTTCCTCATCCTAAAATTTCAACTTTTTCACCTCAAACTTATTTCTTCTGAATTACTTTTCTTCTTCGCCCTTATCACTATTGATTTACTTACTGCAAGAATCAGCCTCTAAAATGCCCCCCAATGATCCTCACCTCATGACCTTGTGTGATCCCCCTGTACTTTAAATGTGAGCAGTACTCACTGATTCACTTCTGATAACTGTGGTGTGGTGCAAGTTATGGGATGCCACTTCTGAGATTAGATTTCAAAAAGATGATGGCTTCCACCTCTCACGTTGGGGGAAGCAAATTGCTGATTTGTGAGTAACCCTATGGCAAGGAAGGACATCTCCAACCAATAGCCAATGGTCATGTGAGGGAGCTTGTTAGTGGGACTTCTGGATCTCTGACTGCACCTGTGAGTGAAAGATTGATAGCAACCGTATGAAAGACTGAGTTAGAAACACTTTGAATAGCTGCACCTGGATTTGTAAACCACACAAATTGATATAGTAGATGTTTTAAGTTACTTTTGGCATAATTGGTTATGATACTAGATAACTGTTACATATTTAGCTTGATTATTATTTCACCAACTACAATGTTAACCCATAGAGGCAGTGATTTGTTTTGTTTCTCATTGTTTTATCATAATCCTTAGAATTCAGAATGGCACTATAGTTGTATATTAGTATGTAATTATAAGGTGTCCATAATTTGGTATCCTGATAAAGAAATAGAATTTGTAATCTTAATATTTTGTACGTATTTAGTATGAGGGTCACTTGCCTGGTCACGTAAGAGAATGGCACGAAGAAGAGAGTGGGCTGGAAATTTGTAAGTCCTTTTGACGTGCATGCCTCACATTCAAAATGGCAGGTAATATTTAATTTTATATCTGAATGAAAAAACGAACAGTACAAGAGTTTATCCGCTTTCCCTTGACCTTCTCCTCAAATTATCAAGGCTATTTAAAAGAATGAGCCTTAAACAGGTTTTGTAATACCAATTTGCTGAGATATAAGAATGATTTAATAATTATACAGTAATGATGAACCACAAGTTGTATTTGTTACTGAATTTTTGCTTAGCTATATCTACCACTTATTAAACAAAATGGTTTTATAAGCTGATGTATACTATAAAAAATAGCATATATTTTTGATTATAGTAAGTTTTTAAATATTCAAGTTCTAATCCCTTCAGTTCTCATTAATCACATTTTTCGTATGTATATTGAATAAATTCTAGGACCTCCACTATATTGAATTAGTCCATTTTATATCACTATCTCAATATATGCTATCTTAATAATTTTAGCTTTATTATAATTCTTAATAATTATTAGGACAAGTCCTTCTTCTTTATTTTTCTTCTTAAAGAATTTATATATTCTTGGGTACAAGTTCTTCAGAAAGGGCTTTTTGACCTCTCTTTACAAAGTTGTGATGATTAAAATAACTTAGTGATCAGATGAAAAGGAAAAATCTTAAAAATACTGGGTCTTATCCTTACCTAAACTCCTTTACATATTTAATTTCTTTCTAGATGCTGTATGTTTTTGTTTTTATAAGCAGTATCACATTTTAAATATATATTTTCCATTCTATATCAGTAGTGAATAAAATTGTAAATGACAAAATGTCCTATATAAAGAGAAATCTTGTGTTTTAATGGAAGTAATTTTATCAATTCTTGTCTTGTCATTTTGCTCTGTGAAAGTTTTATCCAAGAAGTTTCTTTTTTTGCCCCTAGCGCACAATAAAGTGTTACATAATTTTCCCTTAATAATTTTATAGTTTAACCTTCAAAATTACACATTCAATCCATCTAGGTTCTGTTTATGTATGTCATCTTTGATCAAGATTTTTACTCTCTATAAGAAGAGTGAGGTTTCCTGATGCTATCTACTTAAAGTCTCCATCTTTCCCCAATGATTATGGTAACACTTTATTGTATAGGAAATGGCTATATATATATATATATATATATATATAGTCTGTTTCTAGCTTTCTATTCTTTCACTTGGTGTATCTGTGTGTTCTTAGCCATGACAAATTTAAAAACACATGACTTATACTCTAGGTTTGTCTTTCTGTTATCTTTGTTTTTTAAAAAAGTCTTCTTTATGTATGCATGTTTATAATTTTTAATACATATTAGAGTATTTTTCAAGCTTATCAAAAAAAGAAAAAACACTGGAGTTGGAATTTCATGGAATTTATATATACATTTAAAAATAATGGGAAGATTTGGCTATTTTAATAGCAAAAAATAGATTATCTAGAATATACAAATCATGTCTTCAAATTAACAACAAAGTTTCCAAAACTGTAAGAGAATGTGAGTAAAAAAATATGTACACAGGCCACTTACAGAATAGGAAACCAAGAGTCAAAAAGCAGTGCTCAAAATCAATTACTTTTAAAATGGAGAATAAAGCAATGCTGGGATATCATTTTATACCATAATTGCTGTCAAATTAGAATCAAGCCCCCCCCCCCACCAAAAATGAAAGTATCTTCTGGAGTTTGGGCCCCTTGTAGTATAGGCTTCCCCAGCTAGGTGAGTGGGAACCCATCTGTATCAGTGTGCCAGCTGGTGTTGTTGTGAGAGGCTGTGTTTAGCTTTAGTGAATTTTTTTGAAGACTCAGCACATTAGCCCATTTCATTATGTGTGATTTTTTAGCACACCTGCCCACACTATGCTGAGTGTTCAACAGTTTTTGACCAAAAATGGTATAATCTGTGTGCCCCAACTGTCCTATTCATCTGATGTCACCCTGAGCAACCTTTTGTTTGTTTGTTTGTTTGTTTCCCTGGATGGGCAAATTCTTCAAGGGGACACATTTTGCTAGTGCAGAGGAGGTGAAACAAAAAATGGCAGAAGCTAAAAGACTTGAAAATCGACCAGTTCAAAACTGTTTTGAGCAGTGGAAAAATGTTTCAGTATGTGCACTGCATCAAATGGAGAGTACTTTGAAGGTGACTGGAGTTTAAACATGTAAATATAAATAGACATTTAAAAAAAATAAGTTCTGTTTTTTTTGGTCCCTTCTCATACTTTACTATTCCAAATGTTCATGGGGATATGTGAAATTATAAAACCCCCTGTGCTGTAAAAATATATTTGAAACTCTCCCAGATTATCCTAGCAGAAAATAAGTGTTCATTATATTGTGTTCACAAACTAACTTAGATAATCAAGCTCATGAAAAATCACGTAATACGAAAACATGTTCACTTGAACAGTGACATAATTTTACCTTATCTTGCTCAATAAAGGTAATAAGACACAAATATCATTGAATTCCTAAAACCCATACATACATTAAACACATAACTTGTTATACATACATTATTCTTTATAAACAATTTGGGACAACTTTACAATGCAAAAATAATAAGTATGCAATATTTTCTATATACACTGAGGGAAAATGAACAGCAAGTAAAATACAGACTTACATCTATTAGTGATGGTACTTTTCTATTTTCTGGTCTCTCATTTAAATTTTCTACTTAATAAAAACTAATTTTATACTGTACCATACATTATTTCTTTATATGCAACACTAAAAACACATATTCACTTGCACTAAAGCAACAAAGCATATTCTATCTTCAACATTATAGACTTTCATGTCATTATGTAATGTGGAAGAGGCAGCAAAGTAATGAATACGGAATCAGAGTACAGATCAGAGTGACCTAGACTACAGGAAAAAGTGGGCATGACGAGAGGATGACAACGCAAACAGAGTGGAATGGAACTATGTAAAAATCAAAGCAATAAGGAATTTCACGAGACACAAGTAGCCCCTATCATCAGTAGATGAATTGAAATATCTTTTTTTTTGAGGGGCAAGAGTAGAAAATGAAAATGACAAAAGACAAGTAAAACTTAGGTATAAAAAGCATACTTCTTTGCAGACAGTTTCTTCTTACAAATTCCATTTTATTTCAATGAATATTTCATGTTTTCTCAGATGTTTCATCTTCCAATATTCTGTCTACTTATTATAACTACTAAATTCCAAAAGTAATATTGATAATAATTATTTTTCCTAGTTTATATAATGATTTTAAAGATGTGTTATTTCCCAAGCTAACTAAAGTAGTTAGGTCAGGTATATGGTATTGTTAGTAAACCTACACTGTACTTTAAAAAGTTAAATTTCACTCATATGTGGAATCTAATGAACAAATGAACTATCAAGCTAAATAGAGACGGACCCAAAGACAGAGAGCATGCAGACAGCTGTTGTGTGGGTGATGGAGGACTGGGAGGGGGGAGAAAAATGGAAAAAACTCATAGATACAGACAAGAGAGTGGGGATTGCTGAGGTGGGGTGTGAGGTGGAGAAGGGCATGGGGGGAATAGATGGTGATGGATGCAGACCTGACTCGGGGTAGTGAGCACATAATAAAGTGTACAGATGGTATGTTGTAGACTTGTGCAATCAGAAACTGTATAATTTTGTTATCCAGTGTCACTTCAATAAATCCAATAAAAAGGGAAGAAAGGTAAATTGAAAGATCTAAATACAGGAATGCGTGAACAAAAGCTTATTTCCTCAAATGCTGTGTTTCTGCAATGACTACAAGTATTATGGTATCGTCATAGAATTGGTAGCAATTCAGCTAATTCAGCAGACACAAAATGAACCTCATTTAGGTTTGCATTTTTAGGTCACAGAGCAGTGATTATTATTGCTAAATCTGGAATCTTCCAATGGTTTTGACAATGTTCTGTAAAGCAGTTCAAAAATACAATCATGTATGCTTAAGAACATATATTTATGTTTATATTCTTTAGACAGAACAGTTCTAGAATTATTTGAGACAAAAATTAAGGGATGGTAACATGTGAAACTTCATTTTTGCAAATACTGAGCAAAGTAAAAGATATTTAGGTTCTTTAGTAGAATGAGTAACAAAAAGGAAAATGGTAAGGGGGACAGTTTTAGCAAAATGGCAAGAGATTTATAAAGAAATTTTAAATATACCAGCAGATGAAACTGTAAAACAGTTTGTATATAAACAAGAAATTTATTTTGGGGGAAGGAAGGGGAGAAAAAATCACATTGGCAGAAAGAAAGAAAGAGAAATGCTAAATAACAAAAGAGGAGAAACAGTGCAGGAAGAGTAAAAGTTCTGATAAGGGAACTAATCAGATTCTTCCTTCACTGAAGCAAAGTGACAAGTATCTGTGATGCTTGACCGGTGGCAAGGTGTTGAAGATGTTCAGAACCTAATCACTGGCAGGATCAAATCCACCAAAGGAACTTATTTCTTTCTCTTATCTTTCCTCCAGAACCACACATTTATATACACAGGTTAAGACCTTTCTTTTTTAATAATATGCTCATGTCTTACCATGGTTCTCATTATATATGAATTATTTATGTTTTAATGTATTGCATGTGCAAAACTGTTGTATTTGTTGTTCAGTCTTAAAATGGGAAAGAAATAATAATTACAATTTTATATTCTTGCCCTTCTAATTAATTTCCAATTTTCCCTTCTAAGATTAAGGAGAATCAGTAAAATGAACCCTGTAAAATTAACTATACTTTGTTTTTATAAGTTTACTTGAATGGCAATTTATTTTATTTTGTTGTTTTTAAAAACTTTACCTGAGTATATTTTTATTGATTTTTGAGAGGAAGGGAAAGAACAAGAGAAACATTGATCACTTGCCTCCCATATTCACAACCTAGGTATGTGCCCTGACCAGGGATGAAACCTGCAGCCTTTTGGTGTATGAGATGATGCTCTAGCACAGTGAGTCTCCAGGCCAGGGTTATTTGCATGGTATTTTAGAAATATTTATTATATATGATATCAAATTTGGTACTTTAACAATTTTAAGTGTAAATTCTACGGCATTAATTACCTTCACAATGTTGTGCAACAATCAGCACTATTTTTTAAAAAATTATTACCTTAACCAAAACTTTTGACCAAATAAAAAACAATTAAAAATATGGAAAATTAAAATTCCATGTTTTTCTTAACAGGTACCATGTTAAGCTTTTCTGTATTGTCCTAGTTTTAGTATGTGCACTGCTACAACAAGAACAAGTGGCTTTTCTCAGAATAATTTTCATGTACAGCTTTAGGAAATCTACCAGTGAAATGATGACATTCTAGTGATACTATATGTTGCCATGTATAATGCGCAATGTTCTGCCCTCAAAGAGAGGAAAAATAAGGATGCGCATTATACATGGGTAGTACTAATTCTGTATCTATATAAATACTTCTTTAAAGGTCTTGTAACTTGTATATGTTCTTGTACTTTGTAATTATTTGTTACATAAAATTTCTTGTACCATATGTTCAAAAATAAATTGTAAAATTCCTTTATTATACAAAAAACAAGGATCTAAATATAAATAATAAAAAAATTAATAAAAATTTAATAAAAAGTGAATGAGTTTTTTTCCTGAAAGTTTGGGCCACAAATATGGGTGCGCATTATACATGCCAAAAAACAGAATTAATAATAAGGAAAATATAGGTAGTGTTTGAGCTCCTGCCCCCCTTCATCTGTTTGTCATTGAATTTTGAATTGTTAAAATTCTTCACCTATCTTTATATTTCTTGGATTGGGTAGCACAAGTCTGAGATCTGAAAGTGATGAAAGACACCAATATAGAGAATTACATTTTCTCTGTCACATGGGGTTTGGGGCTTTGGTTGATGTCATTGTTTGTGTGTATGTGGGTATGTGTTTGTGTCTTTTTTAAAGAATTATTATTCACTGTGATTAAAGAGAAAAGAGAATATATTGACTTAAGAAGGGTCTCATTTTACTTCAATATGTGAAATTACTGATAAAATAGGAATTTGAGAATGTCTATACAGGAACTTCAGAAATACAATATGATTTTTGTTTTAAAATTTAAAAAGATATAATGATAATAAATATAAATACAAACATAGTTAATGACGAATTACTATTTGATTTAATCTGTATATTTCTAATAAAAATGCATTACCCAGCTACTCCTATGGTTGATTCTTTGAATCTAATATGCAATAGTCAATATTAAATAAGAAAAAATATATTTGAAACACATGAACTGAATTGTATGAAATGACTTAAATATAAAAACTGAATTGGTGGGAAAATGTTCATAGGTAAACTAAACTATGCTTTTAGAACTTCCAAGCAAAATGAACCAAAATTATCACAATTACTTAAAAATTGCTCTGAGAAATTTCTTAGCAACTCTGATAGTGTTAATTTCAATCCAACAGTGACAAATTTACTGATACAAGTTAATATGTTAGCAGGTTCACTTTGTTATTTGGACCACAGAGAGAGAGATAGTTGCATCATTGGAACGTGGAAGGACTTTTTTTAATTTACTGAAATTTACCCTTTTATTCATATAAACCATTGCATTCTTTCACTTTCATCAACATAATTATTTTGTTTATATATGTTTAGATAATGAATGATTTGAATATTTTGTCTCATTTTGCTTTATTTTTCACTCAGCATTAGTTTCTCAAACTTGATGTATGTTGATATGTATATAGGAAATGTGTGTAATATAATTTATCTATACACTTTTCAAGTGATAGGTACCTAAGCTGACTTTCATCCTTGAAAAATTTATTACACATGTGTACATATACCTATATAATGTATGTATGCACATAAACACATACTAACAACAAACATATACACAAATATGCATAGATACATACATATAGTAAACACCTATATATTATATATATAGTTAGAAATCAAAAAAGTTGCCAAAATAAAATTGAGGTAATTTGCTGAAAAGCTGAATAAAAAGATAAAATGAGAAATGCAAAAAAAAAAGGGGATCCAAAGTTTCAAAGCCTAATTAATAGGAGGTTCTAGAAGCAAAAACAGAAAATACTGAGAGAGAGAAAAAACAATTTATAGAAAATAAAGCTTCAATATTAAAGGACATATGTTCATTTTGAAAGACTAAATGAAATGACTAAAATGAAAAATACAAAATAATCAGAAAATTCTAATTAATAAAACAATCCTAAAAACCCAATGACTGTTATAAAAAGTTATTTACAAAACAAAATCAGTGGAATTAAACCAGACTTTCTCTTGAGAAAAACAGTATCCATAGACATGTAGTCTTTCAGTCCCCACTTGGCTGCATAACACCGGGCCTGGGCTTGGGAAATTTCCTTCCCAAGAGAAAAAGGACCTGCACAGTCTGTGCCTAGTTTTTCACCTTCTGTGCAAATATCATTTTCCTGTTTCAGTCTAAGTGAATGTTGTTTTACTTTGCTTGAAGCATATGCGTTATGTGGCACCTGGCCTACCTACTGCTATATCTGCCCTCAGTGGGGAGGGCACAGTGTTTTTTAGGGTGTATATAGAAAATTGCCCTAGATTGGCCTCCAAAAGATACCTGCTGATCTTGGGGTGCTAATGCCCATTATTGACACTGATCTTGCTTGTTCTCTTCTCTGTGTGAGGAAGCATTGTTCTATCAGTGTTTGACTGCACTTTGTTCTTGTTAGTGACACTGATACCAAGATGCAATGGGCAGAAGTGTTTAGAATTTGCACCTAGGACTGGTAATCAGTGCACACTAATCTGTTTGACAATTTCCAATAACAACATTGAATAACAGTAGAAAATGGAACAGTGATTTCAAAGTTCAGAATTTTAAGACTTCCCATCAAGATGACAGTATAGGTAGACATGGTTTCTGTCCTCACACAACCACACCAAAATTACAACTAAAATATAGAACAACCATCACTCACAACTATCAAAAAGAGAATTGAATGAAAGTCTGACAACTACAGAATGAAAGAAACCACATTCATTCAGTCTGGTAGGAGGGGCACAGATGCCGAATGGGCTGGTCCCATAGCCATGTGTGGTGGTTAAAAATTTGGGGGCGATATCTCAGGAGCAAGGAACCCCAACCCCACACTGGGCCTACCAGCCCAGGATTCCAGAGCCAGGAAGCTAAGTCTTCACAACTTCTGTCTGCAAAAACCAGATAGGATTGAGTCGGTGGAAGAAACTGCAGAAGCCCCAAGCAGTTCCTTTTAGAGAACCCCCACATAGACACACCTACTCAGACTCACTCCCTCTGAGCTCCAGCACTGGGGTAGCAACCTGAAAGGCACCAGTGGCATTCAGGGAAGAACTGAAGTCTCTGGCATCAAGGCCAGCAGAGGCCATTGGCCATTTTCTAAACCCTTCCCCCACAGAGCCACAGAGACAGTAAACTGGCCTTGAGACTCTGTCAACCTGGCTAACATGGTTTGACTCACCTTGGAGATTCCCAGAGACTCTGCCCTACCCAACTTACAGGCCCACCCAAGCTGCTTTTCCTTATGAATCGGTGGTATTGGCTCATGCTTCACAACTTCCTAAATAATCTCAAACAAGCAACAGCTGGCTTCAGTGAGCCCCAGGCCAGGCATTATTAGTAGCAGCCAGCAGAGATTCACAGCTTGCCTTTGCCTGGGAATCTTCAAGCCCAGCACAAGTAGCAGCCATCTCAGATTGCTTGGCAGTTCAGGCAGGGCGGCCTCAGGAAAAACACAGGTGGGGGCTGATCTTGACCTACACCACCTGGGAGATCCCAGAGCCTACGCACACAGTGGGCAGCTACAGAACACATCAGAGCGCCATCACCTTGCCTCTGCATAGCTGACCCACCACAGAGGAGAGAGGTTGGTGGTCAGTGGACACAGACAGTCCTTGCAGCCGACTGACCTGGGTCAATGCCTCCTTTGACCTTCCAAGACTAACCAAGGCTTAACTACAGGAGGAAGGTGTGCCCAGATCACACCAAGGCCACACTTCAAGTACCCAGCTTCTGTGACAGGGGAGGGTGTGCCACAGTATTGTACAGAACACCTACTGCATTAGGTTACTCTACCAAGACATGGATCAAAGCAGATCTACCTAATACATAGAAACAAACACAGGAAGGCTGCCAAAATGAGACAAGGATGCATAGCCCAAATGAAAGAGCAGATCAAACCTTTAGAAAAAGAGCTAAACGAACTGAAGATAAGCAATCTATCAGATGCAAAGTTCAAAACACAGGTTATAAGCATGCTCAAAGAACTTAGTGAGGACCTCAACAAAATAAAAAAGATCCAGTCAAAAATGAAGGATATACTAATTGAAATAAGGAACAATATACAGGAAAACAACAGTAAAGTGGATGAAACTGAGAATCAAATCAATGATTTGGAACATAAGGAAGCAAAAAACAACTAATCAAAACAACAAGAAAAAATAACCCAAAGAAAATGAGGACAGTATAAACAGCCTCTGGGACAACTCAAGAGCCCCAGCATTTGCATCATAGGGGTAGCAGAAGGAGAAGAGAAATAGTAAGAAACTGGAAATCTATTTGAAAAAATAATGAAAGAAAACATCCCTAATTTGGTGAAGGACACAGACATGTAATCCAGGAAGCATAGATAGTTCCAAACAAAATGGATGCAAAGAAGCCCACTCCAAGACACATCATAATCAAAATGCCAAAGTGTAAAGATAAGGTGAGATTCTTAAAAGCAGCAAGAAAAAAGAAGTTACTTAACTACAAGGGAGTTCCCACAAGACTGTTAGCTGATTTCTCAAAAGAAACTTTGTAGGCTAGAAGAGATTGACAAAAAATATTCAAAATCATGAAAAGCAGGGGCCTACAGTTAAGATTGTTCTATCCAACAGAGATAACATTTAGAATGGAAGGGCAAATAAAGACCATCCCAGACAAGCAAAAAGTAAAGGAGTTCATCACCACCATTATATGAAATGTTAGAGGGACTTATTTTAGAAAAAGAAGATCAAAATATGAACAATAAATGACAATAATTACATATCTATCAATAATTGAATCTAAGAAACAAACTAACCAAACAAGAAGAACAGAGACAAAATCATGGATACAGAGAACATTTTGATAGTTGCCAGGTGGAAGGGACTGTGGGGGAATGGGTGAAGAAGTGAGGGCATTAAGAAGTACAAATAGGTAGTTACAGAATAGCCATGGGGATGTAAAGTACAGTATAGGGAATGAAGTAGCCAAAGAACTTACAAGCATGACTGGTGGACATGAACAATGGTGGAGGGATTGCCTCAGTGAAGGGGGGCAAAGGACGATAACGAAGACAACTGTAATAGAATAATCAATAAAATATAATTTAAAAAAGCAAAGTTTAGAATTTTATTTCACTATAATTCTAGGAAAATATATACATATCCGTGGCCTAAATGTAAGATTATTATTGACCTAAAAATGTAAAATGTAAAAAACATGTAAATATGTCAGCCAATTTTATTAGAGAAGAAAATGTAGAATAATAAAGGGAGACATATATTTATCTTAATATTCTAAGAGGTATGAGATATGTTGAATATGTATTTCTAGAGAAATATATGTTTAGTGCAATATTTAAATTTATAATATTCAACTCCTACCAAAAGTAAAACTGAAACAGTAATAATTTTTTTAAATTTTATTTATTTGTTTTTAGAGAGAGGGGAGGGGAGGTAGAAAGAAAGGGAGAGAAATATCAACATGTAGTTGCCTCTCACACGCCCCCTACTGGGGACCTGACACACAACACAGGCATGTGCCTGGACTGGGAATCAAACCACTGACCTCTTCATTCACAGGCCAGCACTCAATCTACTGAGCCACACCAGCCAGGGCAGAAGCAATAATTTATTTATCAAACATTAGATTGATGGAATAGTGTGAAATATCTAAATCCTCAATATTTATATGATATCCACTAGGTATTGTTTAAAGTTGTTAAGATTCTTCATCCTACCCTAACCAGATAGCTCAGTTGGTTAGTGCATCCTCCTGACACACCAAAGTTGTGGGTTAAATTTCTAGTCAAGCCCATACAAGAGTCAACCAGTGAATGCATAAATATGTGGAACAACAAATCTCTCTCTTTCTCAACTCTCTCTAAAATCAATTTTAAAAAAAGATTCTGCACCCAATTTGAATTGGTATTTAATTTCAATGTGTATGTTGCGGGGCAGGGGTGTTTTTCCATACCACCATCTGAGTCTCAGACACTAGATGGGTGTTGTACAATTCAACTAAATTTGGACACTACCCAGATAGCATTGGGTCCCATAGGTTAATGGCTCAGTATTTAGGAGACTAAGCCCCTCCACTTCAGCAAAAAATATATATATCAGGTATATATTTTTTATATTCAGATGTCAATTTTAAGTACAAATTGTCACCTGTGCTTCTGACCAACTAGCTAAAAATTGAAGGTTATAATGACCTCCTCTTTGGATTTCATTAATTTTCACGGAACTTAGGGAAACATTTTACTTACTAGTTTACTGGTTTATTATAAAATGATATAACTGAGGAACAGCCAAATGAAAGAGATGCATACAGCAAGGTAATGGGGGGAGCAGGTTTTTTCCGTATCCAGCAAGTACATTGCTCTCTCTCTTCAAATCTCCATGCATTCATCAACCTGGATTCTCTCCAACTTCTGGGGTTTTTTTGTTTGTTTGTTTTTTATGGAGGCTTTGACCAATAGTTATTGATTTCACTTGTAGCCCCTATTCCCTCTTAGGGAAGTCAGGGGGTGAAAATGGATGTCTCAACCTTCTAATCTTATGGTTGAATCCCTGGCAATCAAGCCCAATCCTTAAGTATTGGCCAAAAATCACCTTATTAAAATAAAAAAAAAAAAGACACTTATAGCTGTCATCATTTAGGAAACTCAAAGGATTTTAAGAGTTCTGTATCAGGAATGGAGATGAACATCAAATATGTATATATTTTTATGAATTGCAATGTCACAGATGTTAAATCAAGAAGTAAGTGTGACTATTTTATATAGTTATTGAGAGGAACACCAGAAGAAATAAAATGGAGAAGAATTAAATTAAGAAGTAGAATCTGAAGAGTCAAAAAGATTAGAATTCAAAAGCCTATTAGATTCTAGCTTTTCATTGTAATTTCTTATCATTTTTATTTCTTACTATACGCATATATTTAGAGAAAAATGTAATTAAAATAACACTAAAGCAGAAAAAAGTGTATGTCCTGTTGACCTGAAGTCCAAGCAAATTAAGTAAAGCAGCATAAAAAATCGCATAGGGAAGGTGGTAGGTCTATGTACTTGTCTGCAGTCTAGAATACTACTAAATCTCTATAAACCTATTTAAATTCCATCATATTTAATTTCTTAACATCTCTGTATTTAAATTTTATTTATCCAATTTTTATAACAACATAAAACAGAATCATAACTAAAGCAGTGCTACTTGAATTACATGGACATTTGAAAATATAAAAATCAATTTTTAGTATCTTTTTTAGTTTATAACATAAACATTTTTATTTGTTTTCCTGATAAATTTCTTAAATATATACATATCTAGTGATAAGCTAAAGGATTATTAAAATTGATTTTTAAAAGTGGTGATATATTTTATTATAATATTTTCTTATCAGTTAGCATCTTTTTTATAATTTTTTATTTTTGTTCAAATACTGTTGTTTCCATTTTCCCACCACCACTTTTCCTGCCCCATGCACCCTCACCTCCCACCCTCAGTCCTACTCCCTTTGACTTTGTATCTTTTCAAAGTACTTGTTATGAAAGAATATAGTTTCCTTAGTAATAAATTTAAAATCATTGTATGTCTAGCTAATGAAGTGTTACTTCACATCAAGGAAATTCCTTGATTTTTGACAATGTATATAACATATCTTCCTGGATAAGACTCATTTATGCCTAAAAGTGAAATATATATTGAACACAGTAAAACAACTATCACTGAGTTTCTTTTGTTTGGTCCAAACTTTTATGTCTGGAATTGTAACATTCCAAAATGCTAACTATTCTTTTATTACTTTACTTTCTGGTTTTGTTCTGTATTCTTTACAACTTTCCTTAGGGTTGATGCTTCTCAAACTTCCACATTTACCCTGTCTCAAGATCATGTGGATACACTCATTTTTTTTTTACCAACATTGTTTTCCAGTCTTATCATCTACCCATACTCATCTCCCAGAAGAACACTTTTTCATAAAATCAATCATATTTATCAAACCATTATCAAGTAACCAGCTATAACCCAGCCCACAACCTTAACTTGGAGGCTTTCTTTTTTTAACTTTGTTTTTGTTTTTGACACTATCACAGATGTCCCTATTTTCTCCTCTTTGACCCCCTCTATACAGTCCCCCTGGCCCCCTTCCCTCTGGCCATCTCCACACTGTTGTCTCTGTCTATGAGTTGTGCAAATATGTTCTTTGGCCAATCCTTTCACCTTCTTCATTCAGTAACATCCTCCCTTCTCCTCACTGACAGTTGTCAGTCTGTTTCATGTACCCAAGTCTCTGTTGCTATTTTGTTCTTTAGATTCCACATATAAGTGAGATATGGTGTTTGTCTTTCTCTCACTCAAATATTTCACTTAGCATAATAATCTCCAGGTTCATCCATGTTGTCACCAAAGGCAAAACAGTTCTTTCTTTTTTACAACCACTTAGTATTCCATTATACCACAGATTTTTAATCCAATCACACACTGATGGACACTTAGAGTGCTTCCAGATCTAGGCTATTTTAAGTAACACTGCTATGAATGTGGTATGCATATATTCTTTTAAATGGGTGTTTTGAGATTCTTAGTACATATTCCCAGAAGTAGAATCCTGGGTCAGAAGGCAGTTCTATTTTTAAATTTTTGAGGAAATTCCATACTGATTTCCACAACTTCCAAGAGTTTCCAAAGGGAACTCTGGGGTTCCCTTTTCTCCATATCCTCACCTTTTTAATACAGTTCAGCTTGTCTCTAGTATCCTGGACAACATGAATTAATTTTAAGTTAAATCTATGTTTATTTTTATTAGTCCTATATTTTTAAAATAACTCTTATCTCAATGATCTAACGGTCGACTTTTCTCCACTATATTCTCACAATATCATCACCAAGAAACTGCTAGGATCTTAACCTGCTTTATTTATAAAATTTTAAATGTGAAATGTTATTCTATGACTGAACTCTCATTGCTGGAACATCCTACTCCACAATATACTGGAAATTGAATAGGCTTTGAAGTTTGTAAGTTTTACTTTTATTAACTATGTGAGTTTTGGAATAATATTTAGGCTCTGAGCCTCACTTTTTCTCACATAAGAATGTTTTAAATGATACTCATTCCAGGGTTTGTTTTAAATATATGTTTAAATATATCTTTAACTGTGTATATCCATTTTTATTATTTCAAAAAGCAGTTGACTATATATATTCTTATACTTTGATAAAATAACCAACAAGGTGGAAATACTGCTTTTGGCCCTTACACACCAGGTGTAATATTTATTAACCTATATTAATTTCCTTAACTACTATCTGAGAGAAAGAAGGTAATTTCCCTATTTTTGGGCTCTTTTATTGAGGGTTTTTTTTATTTTTTACCTGTAAGATCCTAGTTTCAAGATTATCATCTCTTTCTCTTAAATGTTATTTCCTTGCACGTTTGTGAGATAAGGAGAATAGGATTGATAACCAGTTAGAACCAAACAGAGTCTGGCTGAAAGATATCTAACCTTGTGGAATATGGAAACACATAATTGATAATTATGACTGACATCTTTGATTTTTAAATAGATTGGCAACACACACACAACCATCAGAAATTATTTCTGGATCTGATTGCATAATTCTTGAAATCATTATTTAAAGAAAGAAGTTGATATAATTGTTCATTCAATAGTGGAAGGATTTATCATAAAAATGGAGTAAATTTTCTGCTGTTTTTACATAATTATCAGAAGAAAAGTAGGATGTGGAAAATAGTTTAATGACTTTATATTTTGGAAGAAATTCAAGTACCGCTTTTGTCGGACCATAAGACGCATCTAGATTTTAGAGGAGGAAAATAGGAAAAAAAATGTGAAGCAAAAAAATGTGGTAAAATATTTAGCAACATAAATAACATAATATTTCACCAGTGTAAATATAAACAGAGCTCAACAGCAGCATTAACAACCATTATTCCTCCCAAATTTGGAGGGGGTAAAGGTATGTCTTATAGTCCAAAAATATGGTAGCTTCACTATAAGATGTTCAAAAGCAATCTTTATATCATCAATATTTAAAGTTGAATAGGGAATTTGGTAACAAATTTTTATTGTTTGAATCTTTAGAATGTTTAGCAATGTAATTAATGCCAACAAATCTCCATAGATTAATCTAATATATTTATTTTGTAAATATTAGCAATTAATTTTACTCTATAAAATGATTTCATTCTTTATTATATTTTACTTGTTTCTTTGTTTTGTCATTCTGTAGGGCTGTCAGTCTTTGAAATACAGCTTTAAACAAAGCAACAGGTCATTTCTGGTGCTTTAGCTGGAAATTTGTCTCTGAATGTGTCCTCAGTTCTACAACACACAATTTTCCAGTACGTTCTTTAACTACTAAAACAGCATATAGCAAGACAACAGATTTTCATTTTACATTGTCACATTTGATTCCCTCTATTTCAAGTCTTGATTGAACTCTGACACATACATGAATAATTATTGTTTGTCTTATTTAAAAGCAAGGAGACAACAAGTTTTTTTTTTATTAAAAGGTTTTAGTGCTTTTGTAGGCAGTGTTTGTGTGCACACTTTTTTTACTTGCCAAGAGACTGAAAACAATACTCAGGATAGGCAGTACAAGTGCTTGCTAAAATAGCCTAATGAGAAAGTTTACACAATATTTGCAGAAACATCTACAGGGATTTAGAATCTTTGCCTTGCATTAGTAATCCAGACAAACCAAGGCCAAACCAGAAACAATCAAACTGACATACTAGGGAAACCTAAGAATGAGTGCTATATCTACAAGTATGTGTAAAATATAGACTTCTCAGATTTATAAGCCTTTAT
This sequence comes from Trachops cirrhosus, assembly GCA_028533065.1. Classification (NCBI taxonomy): domain Eukaryota; kingdom Metazoa; phylum Chordata; class Mammalia; order Chiroptera; family Phyllostomidae; genus Trachops; species Trachops cirrhosus. The sequence goes on along the minus strand of CM052548.1, from coordinate 35,824,898 downwards.
GAGCCTTAATTAAAATTATTTTTAAACAATTACAATCGTCATGTTACATAAAATTTAAAATTATTGAAAATTTATAATATGTGGAATATTACATGAGGTTCTTTATAAACATTATTATCTTCATTTGTGTGAAGTTAAGCATGATTTCTATAGTAACATACATATATTTAAATAGCAATTGGGTAATGATTATGCTATTATCATTTATAAATTAAGATTTACTTTATTGCAGTTATGAGGGAGACAATAAGTAAAAGTGAATCAAACATTGATGAAATAAACTTAATCTAAATCATATAAACCTGAGCCTAATACATAAGTCAACGTGTTTGTGAAATAGTAAGCAGGGAAGATGCCTTTCTTCCCAGAACACAAGCATCTGCAAATAAGACTCTCACAGCCATCCACATAAGAGAGCTATATTTCTATTACTTAAATAGAATCAAGACAAAGAATTAAAATCTTCTTATATAGCACTTTTTGCATAACTTAACTGGTTGATTAAATGTTTTTAGTTTAATCCAACATTGTCTTTTTTATTTTTTAATTTGGAGATAAGGAACACAGTTGGAGAATTTTTGCTGATTCCAAATTAACAGAGATGCTTGTAATATTAACTTCTAATTTTACTCTAGATTAATAAATACATCAACATTAATTATATCTTATTGTTCACATTCTAATCCATTATTATATGTGTGTCTTTGTATAAGAATCAATATAATTAACCTATAAACACTAAGGTTGGAAAACATATTTACTGCTTAAAAATTCTAGAAGTATTAATAATTTTAATTGTGCTACAATAGAAAAAATTGATAAGTTGCTTTATTATGTAATATATACAAGGTTTGCTTAACTTATAGTCACTTCATTTTAAATAAAGATGGCTTAAATTCTCAGTCTTTGTTGTGAATGTTAGGCTATGCATCCCTGAATGTTAGCTTGGTTCAGTGTCCATGGAGACAAATCTCAGATTCCACAATAGCAACAGAATTTATATGGTACTATTTCTACAGTGTATCACTGTGGACTTCATCATATTCTGTAACGTAACAGACAAAAGTTTAAACTACCAGACCATTCAGATCTATGCTTAAAAGAATAGAATTCAATTTATCCTAAAAGTATAACATAACTCATTTCCAAATGACATAAAGAAAGCAGCAGGCATCAAATAAGTTTATTGCTATTTGTGTGAACTGTCAGGGAAAAAAGAGAATTACCCAGTTGAGCACACTGAGAGACTTACTATCACATACAAATCATGAAATTTGGTACAGGAAAGTGTTCGGAATCATGTGTCAAAGAAAGAAGGGGATCAAGATGTTTGCCTTCTATTTTGACCAGTTGAAATTTGAGGGACTCTTTTAATCATTTTTATTCTTACACTCACCTGAATGCACACATGTATATACACAGTCCCTTGTCAAGCTAGTCAGATTGGTTATGTTAAAACAAAATCATCATATTTCAATTCCCTGACCACAATCTTTGGAAGATCTATGCTTAATAATAAAAAAACTTAGTATGTTACTAGAGCCCTTCATAGTTTAGATTTGTTTTTCATTTTATATTTCAAAATTATTGATCACTCAGTGTGTATGGATCAATCAATTTCCTGAAAGCCTATGTCAAAGCACACCTAAAAGTCAAATGGAGTTAACATTGATTGAGTAGCAACCATGTACTCGGCTGGGTATTTTAACGTCTCTTACTAATACTTATAACAATGCTACCAAAGCATACTGGTGATGAAACCATGGTCACAGTAGAATAGAGGAAAGGTATCTAGTCCTTTAATTTTATAGGATAGGTTTTTTTTTTTTTTTGCCATTTAAGTCTTTTTGATTTTTACCAAAATCAAACATTAGAAGATTATCTCATTATTAAAAATAAATGTAACCAAATTTATTCTTAGAAAATTAGAAGAAAATGCAATTTAAAACAGGAAAGTGCTTTATTCCTTAAAGGCAAGTATTTTATGTGAAATAGTATTAAGAACAGTATACCTAATTATAAATGGGCAAAGGGCCTGAATATACACATGTCCAAAGAGGACATAGGATGGCCAAAAGACATATGAAAAGCTATTGAATGTCACTAATCATCAGATAATGCAACTTGAATCCATGATGAGGTTTCATCTCATACCTGTCAAAATGGTTATCATCAAAAAATCAACAATCAATAAGTGCTGGCAAAAATGTGGAGAAAAGGGAACACTTTGGTGCTGTTAGTGGGAATGCAGACTGGTGCAGTCACTGTGAAAAGCAGTATGGAGATACCTCAAATAATTAAAAATGGATCTGCCTTTTGAACAGTGATCCCACATCTGGGATTATATCTGAACTAAGGAACACAAAACACTAATTTGAAAGAACATGGGCACCTCTGTGCTCATTGCAATGTTATTTACAATTGTCAAGATATGGGAACAGCCCAAGTGTCCATCAGTAGATGAGGGGATAAAACTATGGGGCATATATACAATGGGATACTAATCTTCCATTAAAAAAAGAAAGTTTTTTCCTCTGTAACAGTATGGATGGACCTGGAGAATACTTTGCTAAGTGAAATAAGCTAGGCACAGAAAGACAAATACTATATAATTTCACTCATATGTGGAATCTAATGAACAAACTGAACTAAGAAGTAAAACACAGACATATTCAAAGAAAGCAAAATGACCACTAAGTGTGGGGAAGGGGGTGGAGGGATTGAGCAAAAAGGAAAAATGACTCATGGACATGGACAACTGCGTGGTGACTGCAATGGGGATGAGTGTATAAGGAGACTAAATGACAATGGAAAAATACAATAAAAAACAAAAATCAAAGAAGAATATTATGTTATATTTGATATTTTTTTATTGACCAGTCTGTGGTTTGATCCATATCTTCTGTAACCTACTTGACTCAGTTTCATCACTTTCTGCAATTAGCAGAAAAACATGTCATCTGTATCAAAGACAAAATTCATATGTTTTCCCCATCTTTTCATGTAAAATACAGTTTTAGCCATAGCTTGTAACTATTTTAACCTTGCAGAAGTTGCAGCTGATCTGAGAAACACAAACTCTTTTCTTAAACATTGTTACATGTATTGAGTGTGCAGGTTCAAGATCGTGACTAGTTGCGCATTTGTACATGTCTAATGTTAGGCCATAGCGTTTAATCCTTCATTTTGGTTATCCTATGTGTTTCATAAGGGTGTGTGACAGTCAGTAGTAAATTGTAGTTGAGAGATACTGCAAACTCCAAAGTCAGTGTTGGCATAGGTTTTTAATTTCTTTTAACTTTAGAGTAAGTTTTGTGTGTGTATATGCTTAATTTACCATTGAAAATGAATGGAAATATATATCTTTTGATAATTCAAGAGATGATGAAGAAGTTCAGCAAATGTTACATGAGTTCAATGATGAGACTTATAGAGTTTAACATAAAAATAAAATTGATTTAGAAGATGAAGATGTGGATGTTTATTCAGAAGAGTCAGATACTGAGCAAAGTATTTCTAGTAAAGAAAGTGAAGATGGATTACACATGAATAAAAAGTATTTTTTTGGAAAGGATAAAGAATCAAAATAGATTTCTGAGTACAGGTTTTTTTACCTCCTTGGTTAGGTTTATTCTTAGGTACTTTTTTTTCCTTTTGTTGAACAGACACTTCTCTAAGGAGGACATGCAGAAGTCCCAGAGACATATTACAAGATACTCAGCATCACTAGCCATTATAGAAGTACAAATTAAGACTGCAATGAGATACCACTTCACACCAGTCAGAATGGCCATCATTAACAAATCAACAAACAATAAGTGCTGGCAAGGATGTGAAGAAAAGGGAACCCTAGTACATTGTTGGTGGGAATGCAGACTGGTGCAGCCACTATGAAAAACAGTATGAAATTTCCTTTAAAAAAAATCCCTAAAAATAGAACTGCTTTTGATCTAGCAATCCCCTTGCTGGGATTATACCCTACAAATCCTGCATTACCAATTCAAAAGAATTTATGCATCCTAATGTTCACAGCAGCACAATTTACAATAGCCAAGGGTTGGAAGCAACCTAAGTGCTCATCAGTAAATGAGTGGATCAGAAACTGTGGTACATTTACACAATGGAATGAATACTATACAGCAGAAAGAAAGAAGGAGCGCAGAAAGAAATAAGGAGCTCCTATGCTTCACAACAGCATTGATGGAACTGGAGGGCATTACACTAAGTGAAATAACCCAGACAATGATAAACAAATACCATATGATCTCACCTGTAAGTGGAACCTAATCAACAAAATAAACAAGCAAGCAAAATACTACCAGAGACGTTGAAATAAAGAACAAACTCACAGTAACCAGAGGGCAGGGGGGAGTGGGGAAGGCTGTAACACGGGAAAGAAAGGGAAGGCTTGTCAAGGAACATGTATAAAGGTCCCATGGACAATGACAAAGGGAGGAAGGATTGTGGGTGGGTCGAGGGAAAATGGTGGTGGAAAAATGGAGACAATCGTACATGAACAACAATCAAAAATAATAATAAATCATAAAAAAGAATCAGTAAGAAGGCAAATTAGAAAAGAGCTGTAAAATATTTTGTGTCTACTTCTGTTAGTTCAGCTGAACACACACACGCACACACACAGCCAACACAGAACTTTAAACTTGGAACTGCTTTATCACAAGTGATATATTATATCTAATCTTATTATATACAAATAAATACATCAATTCTATCTCAAGCTGGTTTTCACAAGAAAGAGATGCTGAACAAATAGAAAAAATGAATTGAAAGCATTTCTAGGCCTCATATGTAGCTGGTTTACATTGCAGCAGTCAGCTAAATTTGCAGGATTTATGAGCTACATATGGTAGTGGGATTGATCTTTTTAGACTTACAGTATCTTCATGGAGATTTAAATTTATTCATAATTGTATCAGGTTTCATGACAAACTTATCCTATTAGAATGCCTGAAAGTGGACAAATTTGTAGCAATGAGACATTTTCTCAGTATTTATAGAAAATTGTAAACTTTGTTACTCAATGGGACAAACTAACAATAAATGAAATGTTACCTGGATTAAAGAGTAAATGTGGGTTTAGACAATATATTCCATCCAACCGAACAAATGTGGTATATATAATTTTTTGCTATGGTCAATTTAAGGTATTTTACACAGGAAATCTTGAAATATATGCCAGTAAGCAGCCCAAATTTCCTTATTTGATGAATAATGAACCAGCAGATGTAATCAAGTGACTTGTAGAACCCATTTTCTCCTCAGGACATAATATTACAACAGATAACTGCTTCACTGATATAAATCTTATCTCCCACTTGAAACACAAGTGACTTTCATGAGTAGGTACCATTTGTAAGGATAAACACCAACTACCCCCTGAATTTTTATCTTCTAAAAACAGGCCCGAAAAATCCAACTTATTTGCTTTTGGTACAGACTGCACACTTATATCTCATATATCCAAAGAGGAAAAAATGCATAATTTTAGTTTCCTGTATGCATTTTGATGACACGGTAAATTTAGATTCACAAAAACCTGACATAATAGAATATTACAACCAAATGAAGTCAGGACTTGACACTGTGGACTAAATGGTACATATGATGTGGCCAGGAACACCAGAAATTGGCCTATGGTTACATTCTACACAGTGAATATTGAAGAAAAATGCTCAGACTGAACATTTGCTGAATATTTCCATGAAATATGCTGAACAGTAATGTGAAAATAAGGTATAGAATATTTATTAGAAATCTCCTAATGAAGTTAGTGACAGAACAAATGAAAAGGCATGCAGAAATCCCTACAGGTGTGCAAAAGCCTTTACACCTGAAATTTCACCAATTTCGAACATAAATTGAAGGAAATTCTAATCATGACACAGGTACAGCTCCCTCAACCAACAGAAATGAAAAAGAGGTGTTAGGTGGTATGCTTCCAAAATGAATCACTTATTTAAATATTTCTGGAAGTGTTTTGAAAAGTATTTTTGCCTTGAGCAAAGCAATGTGGTTGTTTGTGATGACTGTTATAAATGATTGCAAAGCCAACAATTGAAGATTCTGATTAATTCATGTTAAAGAGTTTTTTATTATAATTTTTAACAATATCCATGTTTATGTTATTTGAAAAGACAAATATTTATTCTTTATATTTTTGTTTAGATATTTCTAGATTGTAACTGAAAATAAACATCATATATTTTATTATATAAATATAATAAATGCAAATTTCCAGTGTTTTTATTTTATTTTACTTTTTTTTGCATTTTAGCACATACTAGTAATGAATCTCTCAGATATATGCAACCCGCACTGTAAATTTTCAGCCATGACATCTGCAGTGTTAAATAATACTTAAAGTGTAAATGTAAATACCCTAAAATGATTTTAAATAAATCCTTAAAGAAGAAATATAAGTAAATATGCAGGTAACAAAAAAGTACATGAAAAGATGCTCCAAATCATATATCATTAGAGAAATATAAATTAAAACAAGACACACAACTACAAGAAGAGCCACATTCCACAACACAGACAACAAATGCTAGAGAGCATGTGGAGCAACAGGAACACTCACTCATCGTTGGCAGAAATCCAAAGTTGTACAGCCCCTTTAGAAGGCAATTTGGCAGTTTCGTACAAAACTAGATGTAGTCTTGCCACCTAATCTAGCAATCGTGATTGTCTTGCAGTCTTTCAAGGCCAGGAAGAGTCACACAGGATTCAGGCAAATGGAAGAAAATTCGTGGAGCCCTGGGAAATCTTGACATGCCTTTACTCAAGGGTGGGGCAATTCACACATGTTGGCAGGGAGTCCCAACTCCCTAATATACTAAATGCACACAAAGGCAGCAGGGTGCCAAGATATTATATTACAAAGTGTGAGTCTGCGTATGTGGGCCCAGTCTCAGGGTTATGGGAATACTACTTATCGGGCTGGTGAGGGAGCCTGTTGACTCCATTTACTCTACAGTGCTCCTTGGTATTTACCCAAAGTTATCGAAAACTTTATATTTACACAAAAATGTGCACACAGATATTGACAGCAGCTTTATTTGTAATTGTCAAACTTGGAAACAATCAACATGTTCTTCAGTACTGGATAAATAAACTATTGTACATTCAAATAGTGGAATATTATATAGCATTGGAAAGAAATGAGCTCTTGAGACATGAAAAGATATGGAGCATACTTAAAAGCTTATTACTAAGTGAAATAAGCCAACCTGAGAAGGCTATAAATTATTATGATTCCAACTACATGGCATTCTGGAAAAGGCAAAACTATAGAAAACATAAATAGATCAGTTGTTGCAAGAGGGTGCACATTTAAATAAGTAGAGTGCAGAGGATTTTTATTGCAATAAAAATATCTTGTATGATATTATAATGATGATTTTTCCAAACCCACAGAATGTACAACATCAAGAGTAAGCCCTGATATAAAGAGTGGATTTTGGCTGATTATGATGTGTTGATGTAGGTTTATCCTTGGTTAAAAGAAAGTACCATTCTGATGAAAGATATTAATAATGGGAGAGACTATGCATGTCTCAGATCAGTGGGTATGTGAGAAACCTCTTATATTTCATAGTAAATATACATTTTATAGTAAATCTTAATCTCTCTTTTATAGTAAGTGTAAAACTGCTCTAAAATGATCTTAATTTTTTAAATGCCTTTTTTGTATCCTTCAATAAAACAAAAGTTTTTTCCTGACTTTACCAGCCAATTAAATTAACAACTGAAATGCTCACCTTGTCAGGAAGATTTAATCAGTATGAATTTACTGCCTAAAATGCAACAACATTGAGCATAAAATTACCATTCACCTAATTTATGTGTTCTGAAGTAAATCTACTAGAGTTCAAATTGTTCTTAAAAATAAATAAGGGAAAAATGAAAAACTAAAGGTGGAGACAGTATCGCATATTTTCATGCTTTTAGTCCACAAATGAATTGTATTTAAGCTGTCAGCTACTCACCACTCAGTATTTGAACAGGCACATTATAGAAAACAGGGGACCCTGTGGAAAACGGAGGAGTAAAAACAATGTTATTTTCCAAATTCAAGAATGCAACACAGTTTGCCTTCATTAAACATTTGCCAACTGCCAGTCAAGATGGCAGCGTACATAAAAATGGCCACCCCCTCTCACAACCACATCAAAATTATAAGTAAGCTGTAGAATAGTCATCATTTAGAATCATAATAAATTGAGGTGAATGGAAGTCTTAAAACTACAGAATTAAAGAAGAAACTACAACAAGGCTGGTAGGATGGGTGGTGACATGGCATGGGCTGGTCCCACATCCACATGTGGTGGATAAAAATCAGGAGGAATATCTCAGGAGAGAAGGGTCTCAGACCCAAAACAGACACACAGCTTAGGGTTGCACTGTTAGGAGAAGAAGTCTGCATAACTCCTTACTGCAAAAACTAGCAGGGATTGAAGCTATGGAAAACAAAAACTACTGGAATCCCTGGAAGTTCCTCTTAAAGGGTCCACACATAGACTTACTTGGACTCACTCCCCCTGAGCTCCAATGCAAGGGCAGCAGATTGAAAGGCATCAGGGGCATACAGAGAGGAACTGAATTGTCCAACATCAAGGCCAGAGCTAGGAGGTGGCTTTCTCCCAGACAGAAGTGGTGGCAAAGGCTCTGTTCCTTTTCTGAGCCCTCCGTCTACAGAGCCACAGAGCCTACAGGCAGGCACAGGATCTGAGATTATCAACCTGGATCACACTGTTTGCCCTTCTCTGGTGATTCTCTGAGGCACTGCCCCACGCAACTTTCAGGCCCACCCAACAGTTTCCATTGGCTTTTCCACCTGATAGGCTTGTCTAGGCCCATGCTTCAGATTTTACTAAATTCTATCAAACAAGAAGCACCTGCTTTCAGTGAGTCCCATACCTCTGTTTCTGATGCCCCAGGCCCAGCACTAGCAGCAGCTGCAGCAGCTTTGCTTAGTTCAGAGCTTGGCTTTATCTGGGCACCCTCAAGGCCAGGAGAATTAGCAGACATCTGCAGATTTCTTTGTAGCTCATGATGTGTGACCCTGGACATAACACAGGCAGAAGCTGACCATGTATGTGCCGATAGCAATCAAGGCTCAAATACAACAGTAGGGTGTACACAGCCCACGTAGTGGGCGCACCTCAATCAACCAGCTTGGTAATAGGGAAGACTGTGTCACTAGACCCTTCAGAAAACCTACTACATTAGGCCACTCTACAAAGCCTGAGAGATCTAGCAGCTGTATCTAATGTTTACATAGAAACAAACACAGGGAGGCTGCCAAAATGATGAGACAAAGAAACATGGCCCAAATGAAAGAAGAGAACAAACTCTAGAAAAGTGAACTAGATAAAAGGGAGATAAGCAATCTATCAGATGCAGAGTTCAAAATACTGGTTATAAGGATGCTCAATGAACTTAGTGAGAACCACAACAGCATAAAAAATCCAGTCAAAAGTAAAGGATACACTAACTGAAATAAAGAACAGTTTACAAGGAATCAACAGTAGAGTGGATGAAGCTGAGAATCAAATCAATGATATGAAATATAAGGACGCAAAAAACAACCAATCATAACAGCATAAAGAAAATAATAAAAAAATGAGGATAGTGTAAGGAGACTGGGATAACTTCAAGAGTACCAACATTCACATCATAGCAGTGCTGGAAGAAGAGAGAGAGCAAGAAATTGGAAACCTATTTGAAAAACTAATGAACAATAAAATGGCAAGAAATACATATATATCAACAATTAAATCTAAAAAACAAAATAAACAAACAGAACAGAAGCAGAGTCATAGATACAGAGAACATTTTGATGGTTTCTAGATGGAATGGTATAGGGGAATGGGCAAAAAGGTGAAGGGTTTAAGAAGTACAAATTGGTAGTTACAGAAGAGTCATGGGGATGTAAAGCACAGCATAGGGAACATATATGCATGACTCCTGGGCATGTACAATGGGGTGGACATTGCCTAAAGGAGTAGGGGGAGGGAAAAATTGGGACAACTGTAATAGAATAATCAACAAAATGTAACTTTAAAAATGTTAAAAATAAAAAAATAAAAGCAGATGGTATGTGAAAAAACACACAAACATAACATACAACGTTAACTATAGTCATCATATTGTCCATATATCCCTAGTACTTATTTATTTTATAAGTGGAAGTTTGTACCTTTTGTATTTTTTAACTCCATCCAATCCTCCCTTATCACCACCTCCCAATAAATACTTTTTTTCTTAACAAAATTGTCACCTTTTTTAGAAACACAAATAGAAAGCTGATTTTCAATATTTTACATACTCTCACATTGTTATTTAACATCATTTTGATTACTTGAAACATTTATAAATGATCTCTAAACAAAATTTAATATTTGGCCATTATTCCTTTCCACAATCTCATTGGAATTTATTTAAATATCCTACCATTAATATAATATGTCCAAAACTGACATGTTGCAATCTATTTTTTAAATTTTTTTTCCAATCCCAATCCCTTAGATATTACCTGACATTTGGTGCTTGTACTTTCAGGTATTTTATTGTATAATTTATTCAATAATTTATAGTACCCAGATTTTATTTAATAAACATTTTAAATCTAAGCTATTATTAAAATGTGAGTCGTGTTGATTGATATTGACAATTCATTTAAAATATGATGGCATCTTCTTTTAAGGATTGTATTTCTTTTGGAATCAACACATTTTATTTTTCAGGTACCTTTTTCCATATTACACATTATAGACTTTTTATAATTATAACATTACTCTAACACAATCAATAGTACAGCTTAATTACTACTTGCTATGAAGTATCCGACTTGGCTACCCTACATGTTTCACAAATTTTGCATTACCTGTAATGTTCCAGTATTGTGTTAAAATGCTATGCTTGTAGACCAAGTTACCTAAAGGAGTTTTCAAGTTCATTTTCTTTAGATCGTTGGATCAACTCAATTGACACAGATCTCTCATTTCTTTAGGTTTGAAGTGTGTCATTTTGAGTGATTGTTCTATTTGCTGTTATGCACCTGCTTTGTGGAACTCATCACTGCTTATTGACACCCTTTCCTTGGGTAAATTTTAAAATTAGAGCAGATCTCCTGTCACTGACTAGGTTAATGATTTTGCTTCAGTGTTTTTTTTTCTTTTGAAGTATATGACATTTTAAAAGCCTTAATTCTCAAAGTCAAAATAAATGTTTAGGTCATTTAAGGTATAAATAAATCTGAGCCCTGGCTGGATTGCTTGGTTGGTTAGGATGTCATCCCATGCACCAAGAGGTTTCAGGTTCAATTCCTTTTCAGGGTGCATACCTATGTTATGGGTTTGATGCCCGGTCAGAGCATATGGGAGGTAACTGATCTACGTTTCTCTCTCATGTTGATCTCTCTCTCTCTGTGTCTCTCTCTCTAAAGAAAAGCCAATAAACATATTCTTGGGTGAGGATTAAAAAAAAGATATAGCCCTGGCTGGTATGGCTCAGTGGATTGAGTGCTGGCCTGCAAACCAAAGGGCTGTCAGTTTGATTCCCAGTCATGGTACCTGCTTCGGTTGCAGGCCAGGTGCCCAGTGTGGGAGGACAGGAGAGGCAACCACACATTGATGTTTCTCTCCCTCCATTCCACACTCTCTAAAAAATTTAAAAAATTAAATATAAAAAATTTTTAAAAAGATATAAATCTAAGAAATGATGTTAACATAAGCATCATAAAAATGTCTCTGGTATTTAAGCTTTATATAATACTATATTTTACAGTAAATTTTATCTTAACATTGTTGGACCCAAACTAATAAGCAGGGATAAATCCTAGACTGAATAATGAGATGAATAAAATATTAGACTATTATATACAAATGTACCACCAGGAGATTTTAAAAGGATACAATGGTGAAGAGCCCATTGTGAAGCTGCTATAGGCTTCTCTTCTTCATTTGTATAATAGTTCATTCAGAAATGAAACCAGGCCAGGAACAGTGAAATGCAACCTGATGATCCTCATGTACCTTAGTTAGTGTGGCCTCTGAGCCTATGTGTGTGTGTGCATGTGACCCTGAAGCAAATATATTAAATAGAAAAGAAACCTAGACAAACAGTAAGATCTTGCCTAAAATTTTGTACTACACATGAACAATTTTTTGTATTATGTGTTATACTGATTTGCATATGAACTAAAAGAATAAAGTTTAGTGCTGTTTCAATAAAGACTGCTGAAGAACACGCTCATCATCATATGCTTGGAGTATGCAATAACAAGTAGCAAAACTCATCATCTTTGTATTCATTGTGACACTAAACTAGATTTCCAGAAAAACAATAAAGAAAATATTGTGTCTGGGTGTATAAAATTGGGGATTGGAAAACAGTGAAGGAAAACAAAGAATTTAGTGAGAAGAAATGTTCTGTCTATGATACAAGAGATATATAATAAAATTATTGCTTCATTAATTTCACTGAGAAAAAATACCCTAAACAAACTGATTAGAGTAAAATATGTGTAAAATCATACCACAGCACCTGGAGTTTCTGTTATAGAAAAGGGCTATTTTTCAACAGTTTCTGTAATATGAATGTTGCCCTTTTCTCTTGCAAAAGAAACCCTGGGCTTAATTAAAATATATCTCTGAGAACAAGAGTTTATTAATATAAATTTATTATTAATAGAAAGGTTTAAAAATATTATATGCCAACTTCAGATTATATATATAAATACATAAAAATATATATGTATGTTCTCTCTATATATCTATATATCTATATCTCTATATATCTATATCCATATACCTATGTCTCTCTCTCTCTATATATATATATACACACATATGTGAGAGAGAGAGAGAAGAAAGGGAGGTTCTCCTGGTATCAAGAAATTCTATCAAGTTTCCAAGAAGTTTATATCTACAAGTAATGTTAGAACCCATTATGTTAGAGTCTTTCTATTATGATATTGTCCTGGAAGACTTTAAAGAGAACAACATATATACCAGGACCATCAAAACAAAAATGTATACAGCAGTATCAATGGCATCTATAGATTTTTAGGGATATGGTTTTGACATAAAGTCATTTTGAGATTCCATAATTTAAGAAATATATTTAACAATACCCTGCCTCCTACCTATAAGTAAAAAAGGAAAAGTCAGTAAACATGCACACATTTTGTACTCATAATTAGGAATTTACTATATAATCTTAGATATTTTAATATCTTCCTAGGTTTGATTTATAAGTAATTTTTCAAGAATTTTGTTAAATATCTATCTATCTAATCTATCTAATTAATCTATTTATTTATCTATCTATATATATACATACATATTTCAATAGTGGAATCAGAGCCAAAACATTATAGCATAAGCAAATAATTTGAAGGAGACTTGAAGATTAAATGAAATGCACTAGTATTTAGAGAAAAAGTGGAAAAGATACTGGGGTGGCCAAAAGTCCATTTAGTTTTTTCATAAGGGACGCATTTTTTTCATTTTCACCAATGACTCATTAATTTGGATATTTTGGGTGTGTCAGCCATCTCCTGTATAGAATATTGATTGTTGTTAATTAATGTCTCAATTCGATTGCTATTTACTTCAAATAATCTACCTGACCATGGAGCATCATCCAGAGAGAAATCTCCAGCATGAGACTTGACAAATCACTTTTGACACATTCGATCAGTTAGAGCACCTTCTTCATGCACTGCACAAATCTTTGTGTGTGTGTGTTTCATTGCATTTTACTTTTCTTGAAATAATAAAGCACAATATGCTGAAAGTCTTGCATATATTCTCCTGTCTTCAGCATTAAAATGGCTACACAAAAATTCACCAATTTTGATAAGTTTTTTAAATACATAGTGATATGACCGCTGCTACAATATAATCTAACAAAACTGTTTTGAATGAAGTTAAACCCAACTAAGAACTACTAGAGCCATCTTACAGAAAAAATCAAACAACGTTTTGAGCCAACCCTTAGACTGAAAGGACTTCATGAAGGATTTTGCAATGTAGGCAAAGAGCCTTAGGTTCTATACTATAATAATAGAATGTTCATTGCAGGTCCTAGAAGAGACATATACTCACTGGGCCTCTAATATTTGTCATAAATATGTAAGTTAGATGTATGTGTAATTATTATGTTATTTTACATGCCTGAAGGTAGTGGAAACAGCGTGTGGAAAAATATTACCGAAATTTGTTTTAAAACAAGAGTCATAACTAAGAAAACATGTTTGAGATTACTCAAGTTCACATCTAATTAGAAGGAGAATCAAGAGTAAGAAAACATCAGAGGGAATGAGGGCATGAAGCTAAATAAATACATGATAATTCCAGAGCACTAATGTGGGGTCTAGGTTAAAGAACAGATTTGATAGGAAAAATGTCAAAATGACACATAGATATAATGACATAGGAAATTTGACTTGCCTATATTAAGATAAAGTAAAAATTCTATTTAATATGATCTATTGATTTAATAAGATCTGTTTGAATTATAACATAAACTTGAAAATACCTCTCACTAGAGCTTGCTTTCACATACAAATCATGATTCAAGCAAAAAAAAAAAAAAAGAAAGAAGCAAGGAAACTAATCCAAGGGAAAGAGTAAATGTTCCAACATGTGATGTATGGGCATGTGGCCATCTCTTAAAAGTATTATAAAGTAATTCTCAATACCATATAAGTAATAAAGAGTTGGTAGCACTTACTAAGATTTTACAGAAAGATAATTTTGAAGAAAAATATAAATTTCTATAACAACTATTGTATTTCAATAAGAGACAAAATAGTACCTGCTATTTCTGGCAGCAAAGTGGATACTTTATTCACTTAATCAAATTTTTTATCTGCAAACATAATTTTACTGTAGGGAATACAGGTTCTTAAAGATTCTTGCAATATTTCATTGAACATTCCTATTTAATACAAATATCTGCAGAGGAAATGTTTTAATGAGTTTCTTTAAGTTGCTATGAATAAATGAATCAAAGAGGTTTATTCATTTGTTGTATTTATTCCATGAAGAAATATTTTAGAGCTAAAGCCAATTAAAATTTTAGTAGCTTATCATAGAAATTATATTAAGCAGCATGCCAGTCTTTAATGACTGCACTAAGGGAGTGCTTAGAATATTTCCAACACAGTTATATTACCTGGATCACTATCACTATGTTAAACTGTATACTAGGACATTTTTATTTTTATTTTGGGTAAATTTTTCATTAACTCAATTATATTAATACTTTAAATTTCATTCTATTCATTTAAGACTAACAATTACAAGAAAATATTTTGTTCAGAAAATTATGAGTGATGAAGCAGAGATATATAATAATTTCTCCTTTTTTTAAGGCAAAAAATTAAGGACCAGCTTTTTCTAAACAGATGTTGCTTGCTCCAATATATTTCTCAGCTGTGATTATGTTTACTGTTAACAATCAAGTTATTGCTTTTATTTATTTATAGCAATAGTTAGCATAAGACAAACTGATATGTATTCCTTCATAAATCAAACTGTCAGAAAACAGATGTGTCCTATGTAATCATTTGCCAAGCTGATGAAGAGCAGTCCTCTCTCTGGGATGTGGTGTTCTTTGGGATATAGCTAGTTCTTCATAGATATGGCTGTGAACTTGAGTGAATAAAAAGGAATATTGAAGGGACAAATTGAACCATTCTAGAAAAGTGTCACATACACATATCTAGATTCTAGGCTATCATCTCTTGAAGTGAAGAAAGACTATAAAGGAAAACTACTGGCTAGCATGACTTCCCACACAATAGTTCATGGACATGAACAGTTACTTTTACTTGTTTTCCTGGCATTGTTATCAAATTCCTCATGTTCTTACTGTTATGCACACATTTCTAGAGAAAAAACTATTAATTTTATACTCATAGAACAACTCCCTATTTTTCCTACCCTTCAGCCCCTGAAAACCATTCTACTCTCTGCTTCTATGAGTTTGACTATTTTAGATTCCTCGTATAATTGGGATCATGCAATATTTGTTCTTCCCTGACAGACTTGTTTTATTGAATATAATGTCCTGTGGTAACATTCATGTTGTTGCATTAGCAAAATTTTATCCTTTCTTAAAGGCTGAAGAATATTGCATCATATGTCTACTATAAGAACATTTTCTTTACTTATGTGTCAATATACATTTAGGTTTTTTCCATACTTGGGCTATAGCCAACAGATCTGTGAAAAATTGTTCAACATCAGTGATGATAAGAGAAATGTAAAATAAAGTCACAATGAGAGATCACCTCACACTTGTTCATATGGCTATTATCAAATGGCAGGAGATAATTGTTGGTGAGGATGTGGAGAAATTGGATCCTTGACCACTGTTGAGGGGAATTTAACATGGTGCAGCACCTATTAAAACAATGTGGAGGCTCCTCAAAAAATTAAAAATAGAACTACCACATGATCCTGCAATCCCATATCTGAGTATATATCCATTTTAAATATAAAATATTTGAAATCAGGATGTTAAAGAGATACATGCACTCCGAGTCTCATTGCAAAGTTTTATGTTTTTAATGAAATAAAGGAATGAGATGTTTACCATTATGGTAATAATCTATGTTAGTGAATATAATTACTCAAAGTCCATAACTATTTGCTTGTAATTTAATATTGAACACTTAAAATATTTGAATCTGGGTCTGAATGAGGTACTGCCTCAAATGGTTTAATTTGTTTCTACAGTTTCAGAGGTGTGTGTGTATGGCATTACTAGATTAAGTTAACAGGGTCAGGGATTTGTTTTAGGCTTTGTTGGGCTGAATAGATATATAGACCTTAGTAAAATTATATTTTATGAATACATTTTATAATATATAACATGTACATAAAATTCTGTTAAAATTTATGTATATACCAAAATATGTTCATATTTGTGAAAATTTAAGTATATATGTATTATAAAATTTCTACATAAAATAAAAATTTAATTCATTTGTTAAGTAAACATACTGAATTAAATAATATATTAATATTTTTGTCAGTACAAAAAATTGCTCAAGGCCTAATTAAGGGAATTTAGTGATTTTTCCAAAAATTTAGTTTAAAACATTATTTGCTTAGTTACTACTTATTTTTGAGAGTATAGATTTTGACCAAGAAAAAGATTTTAATGTGAAATAGTTAAAATGCACATCATTTAAGGCTACAAATTCCTTTTGTGTAAATGGGAGTGTTTTTGTTTCCTTACTATGTATGGAAATCAAAGGAAATTAAATTATTTCATTACAATAAGATGGGTATACTTCTTAAAGGTTATTTATTAAGTATTTACTTCCAAAACTATTAGGTATATTTTAATTTGTTGTATAAACAAAAATCTACAGTATTTAGGAAAAAATAGATCTAAGTAGTCCTGATGCTTGTACAGTAGCAGAAGGAGGCTCAAGCCCCAGTTGTTCTGGAATTTATACCCTTTCATGGAAGGAAAATATGCACAGGAAGCAAAGATAAACAATTTTCATAAAGAAATGTCACGGCAATCCCTTGTTAGTATTGATTCTAAAAGACTGTGAAGTGTCTAGATCTTATCTCTTTTAGAAGTATAGAAAAATAAAAAGGAGATAGCATCATTCATTGAAAGAGTTGGTATCAGAGATGGGAGACAAAATCTTGTATGAACAATTCTGTTAACCTACTCAAAGTGACATAATATTAAATCTCTGTGCCTCAAAGCATATATTCAAAATAAATGACAGACACAGATTTTCATCATTCCTATTAAAGTTTTCATGAATAACTTCTTGTTAAGGGAAGGCCACCCAGTATTTTTCAGTCCCATGCCTAAACTGAGATGAATCCACAAACTATTTACTCACCTCGATTCTGCTACAGTAATATAATGTCTCTCACTATATTACTTATAAATAGGGCAAAGACTTGATCTTTGCTTTTTAAGTACTTTTTAGCTAGTTTTGATGATAAATATGTCAGAATCAGTAATATTTATAAAGGGTTCTGTATACCAGCATAAGGTTGCATATACAAAAATATGTCTAAGTTGAAACAAAAACTCATGATGATGTCCACCAATGCACATTGACTGTGGCAATGCTAAACTACCTGAGGTTTATATTCTTGAAAATCAGCACGAATTCAGATACCTTTGACCTTTTTTGTTCTAAGAAAGGCTCACTTAAAAAAGTCTTAGATAAACTCCTATTTACTTCTGACAAGGTCAGAGAAAGACCTACCAGTTGTTTTGCCTTTAAGGTATTTGTTGAAGTGTTGGTACTCACTGACCAACCTTGACAAAATAACTGCAAGTTTGACTTGACCAAAGTTTAGTTTAAACATCTCACCTTTCCCCTGAGGTTCTTGAACTTTGGCCAGCCCTACCACTGGGTTAGCAGTGGAAAATGGAACAAACCTTCCTTTACAGCCACTGTTGGGAATAGGCTAACCTCAAAGAAAGAAATTTCCTCTTCAAATTTCTAGTCATACCACTGGCTTATTCCTCTCCTTCATACCCGGTTATTTTAGCCTCATTTTTTCCTCCCTGTAAATGAAAATTCCTTTCTGCCTGACACTTGGAATTCTTGTCAGTCTTATGGTCAGAATACTCACTCGATAACAAGTTTCTCTCTCTGACTTTGATAATTCTTTTGAATAAAAGTAAGCTCACACTTAGTTTTTTACTATCTGTTTCTCTCAGAATATCTTAATTAAATTTTTTGAATTGGTAGCCACCCATATTTTCAAGGTGAAATTCTTAAAATCACATTAAGTTTATTGATTGAGTTTTACACAAACATTTAACAAGATTTTTGGCTATATTGATTTAAAGGTATTAAATAATTTTGATATTGATTAGTAAGCATTAAATATAACCTCTATGAGACACATAAAAAGAAAAATATTTATTTGTGTGATCAGTCTATAAAGTCTCTTGGGATTATTTAGTGAGAACAATCACTAAACAATTCTATGTGAATGGAACATATTATAACTTTAAAAAAGCAAGACTAAAAAATCTAAAATAAATAATGAATATGTATTTATAATGTTCCTTAGCACACATAAACACACATGCCTTATATGTACATACACCATGTATTCATACAATATATGCATAGTATTGATGTATTTATATATTTAATGTTTATATATCAACTGTTATGGTTGTGCCTCTCCAAAAGTAGTATGTTGAAGCCTTAAAACTCAATGTGATCTTTTTTGGAGATAGGAATTTTAAAGAGATAATTAAGGTTAAATGAGATTGTATGTGCAGGTCCTAACTCAATGTGACTCTTGTCCTTATAACAAAAGAAAGAGCCCTGGGATGGATGCATAAAGAAAAGGCCATTTGAGGACAACAAAACAGTAGCCACCTTCAAGCCAAGTACAGAGGCCTCAAGAGATATCATATCTGCCAACATCTTAAACCTGGGACTTCCACTCTCCAAAACTATAAAAAATAAATTTCTGCTGTTTAAGCCAACTAAAATGGAAGTATTTTTTATGACAGTCCCTGCAAACTAATACAAAGATTATAGCTGTCCTTCCATAAGCCATATGAGATCATAGCCCTAATTTCTTATTGGTTATCAAATAATAATTATATAAAAACTCTCTTGAATATTAACTTAAATTGTTAGCTAACATCATTAAAGAATTTATTTATATTTATAAGAAACTGTACCTCAGTACTTCTGCTCTGACAGGAATCAGAGAAGCAGCATCATTTGACTATACTTCAGAACATATTGCCTACATTCAAGTACATGTGTTATCTTTTATTACCTGGATGGCCTTTGACAGGTTACTTAAATATGCCATGCCTTAGTTTCTACATATGGAAAATGATGATAACAGTAGTACCTAAACTCAAGGTCATTATAAACATTTATAACATATTTCATATAATAAAGCTTAGAACACACTGTTCCTGGCTCTTAAAAATTCCTCACTTGATCTTAACTCTTCTTCCCTCTTTCCTGCCCTCTGCCCATTCTTTACTTGTGCCTGTCCATATCCTTGACCCCAGCATTTTCTATTATTTTTTGAAGATTTTATTTATTTTTTATTTTTAGAGAAAATGGGGAAGAAAGAGAAGGAGAGAAACATCAATGTGTGGTTGCCTCTCACGCACCTCCTACTGGGGACCTTGCCTGCAACCCAGGCATGTGCCTTTACTGGGAATCGAAGCAGAGATCCTTTCTTTTGCAGGCTGGCACTCAATCCACTGAACCACACTAGCCAGGGCCATTTTCCATTATTAAATCCTCAGTTTAAGCAAATGGCCATTATTCTTGGAAACATAAGGGTTCTCTCCATTTTTCTTTTCTCACAAAATTCAGATAATATGCTTCCATAGAAATCAAAGCAGATGGAAAAAGCATTAATAGTGTTCTTCCTAATATTGTACACCTTAAACCTAAACAATATGTATCTTAATTACATCTAAGTAAAACTAGAAAAGTACTTTAATAAAGTTCAGTAAACTGTGAATTATTAAGGACATTATTTTTGGTGAGGATTTCAAAAACTAATGATGATGATGATGGTGATGATGATGATGATGTTCTTCCTGGCCAAATGATAACTGAGCTGTAAAAGAATAAATGTGCTTGCATTTTTTTCTATAATATAACATAAAACTAAAATAAGCAAAGATCCAATACTTGGGATTTGACATGCTTCTTATCTCCAGAAAATACTTCCTCCTCAACAGCTTCAATGTAAGACTTTAGTACTACCTTTATAAAAAATTGTCATAAGATACAGATTTTCTCCCTGGTGTCATACCTGAAAAGGTATATCTAGCATTATGAGTCAGTTTTTCCTGCCATGGATTAACAGACAATCTAAAGAAGACAAAGGTTGTGTATTAAATTGCACCAGATGCAAACTACATGCACAAAAACAAAATCTTTTTTGGCAACACCTCTCTGAAAGTTGTCACTGAATTTTGCTACTCAGCAGCATGCTGTCAAAAAATTTATTAATAGACAGGGATCAGAGAAGTGAATCAAAAATCTCAGCATGACCTTTGGAAGGCCAACAATCTGACATTCATGTTATATTAAACTCCAGACAAAATTAAAGGTTTACAGAAGGACGATGATATTCACCCCTGTTTGCATGAACCTCAAATTTACCTTATCCTCTAGTAGTTTTACCAGTGTGCTATAGATAATATTGTATTAAACAGTAAGAAAGCATCCATTGTAAAGACATCACCAGTTGGAGTTTGGCATTAGTGTTCCTGAGTTTGCTGGGCTGTAAAATGTTTAAAAGAATGTAAGAAATTGGAAGGAAAGATAAATTCTGTGGTGAACTTCGAAAAACAAAAAGGAAAGTGTGTAAGTTCAGTAGGAACGGAAATGCCTTGGAAAGTAATGAATCTTTATGGTCATCTGAAAATTTGGACAGAAGCTATTATTATGGAGCATGTGAAAATGGCATGATTTCCTTTCAGTAATGAAACAAACACAAAAAGAAATGGAAGATAACCAACTCAACATGTTTATCAAGCACAGTGGAAGCAAAGATGAGATCAATGAGTGGTGTTGGCGTCTGTTTTTAAATACAATATAGTTTTCCATCATATATACAGTAGCTTCTGTTCAGTTAAAACCAAAAAATAATTACTTTGGTAGAAATAATGTGTTTAAATACCAATATAAAAATAGATAGATACATAAAAATAGGAATTAAATAATAAAGCTGGTAAATGTCTATTTTTATACAACTAAAATAAGTGTTCATTTCTTTTATATAGATATGCTTGTGCTTTTGACTACTGCTAAGTAGCCACAATTGCAATTTGAATAAATCATATAGAAATCCCATGCCCTTTATAAAACAAAAGATTTAATCAAACAAAACCTCAGAAAAAATTAAAACTCACCAATTTATAAAATGGAGCTAATGAAACAGTATACAATATTTAAAGGGTCTTTTCTCTGTTCTCAATCAGAAATACAGTGATGATACTGAGTGCTTCGTACATTTTATATTTTTAGATACTTCCATTTCTATTCTGATTTAGTCATAAATTCATATTAAAATGGTCAAATTTGGTAAGCACACATTCCAGAAAATCAAAAGTTGAGGTGTAAATTAGAAATTAGAATATGTGAGTTGCCATTACTTTATAGGAAAGAAAAATTAAAATAATGGCAGGAATTGAAAAACTGAAGATGCAAGCTATTTATAGTTCCATCTTATAATTAATTAAGTGCTAACTTTTCACTTATATTTAGTTTTTATATATTTGTTGTAGGATAAAATGTTGTAGGAACCTTTTATGTTTCACATTGTTAGCTACCATAATAGGATGCATAATTCCTTTCTTCATTTTAAGTCAGGCCCTTGGTATGTCTAAGTCTGGATTTATTTTTATTAATATTACAATGATTCACTGTGCTTTGTGAATGTATAAATTATTTTATTTCATCACTTTTGGAAAACTCTTGACATATATGTTCCAGTGATATCCATGACAATAACTTTTTTGTTTTTATAAAATTTCCATTTCTCTGATTATTCTCCATGTCTCTTAAGCTTATTCATTGTTTTTTCATATTTTTAAATCTCTCTGATGGATCCTGGATAATTTCTGAACATTTATCTTCTGGTTTACTATTTTCTCCTATAATTTCAATAGGTGATTAAAATAATACATTGGATTTTACACTTCAATTATTTTATTTAATGTGTATTTTGTAAGTTGTGTTTATTTGTATGTTGTAGTATTTGTGCATGTGTGAGAGAGAGAGAAAGAGAAATAGAGTTAGACAGAAAGACAGAGATTGAAAGAGAGAATGAGAGACAGACAAAAAGAGAGAGACAGAAGACAGAGATTCATTTTCTCTGGAGCTTTATCTACAGGTTCTCTGTGAGGCCTAATGTCCATTAGGTTTTGTTCTAAGAAACTGTACTTGCACTTGTCAGACTCATCAAGACACTAAAGGTCTTGGATGATTTTTAACAGAATTATCAGCTCAATGTTTTTTGAAACATAACTGTTTACTTCTAGTTCTCACACTGCACTGATGATATAACCATCTGTAAGAATCTGCTTAATGTTCTCTTATTAAGTTAAATTACTTTGGTAGCTTGGAGGCCCAATGAGATCATGAATCCAAAGCTACTATTCACCTGGCTACGGAAACACCTTCAAGGCAAACAGACTTACAAACGAATAAAGTGAGACTAAGAGTCACTTTAGAAAGTGAGCACTTAGAGTCAGAACAAAATAAGCTATGTGCTGTTAATGTTGAAAAGCAAAGTAGTAAACTATGAGAATAGCTGATGCTAAAACTTATTTATAAAGGCATTATAGTACATATTTATAAAGGGAATGCCATTGTCTTAATATTTATATTAATGATTATTTTCTCAGTTTATATTAAATGTACAAATTATTATTTTTTATGGCAAATGCAGAGTAATAAAGCAGCTCTTCTATAGGCAGAGCACAAAGGCAATAGGCCTAAGCACAGAATACTTAAATTACTAGGCACTGGGAAATAATGGCATCTCTCTCTATAAAGAAGAAAGAAAGTTATCTCCTCAGAGTAGAGGATTACTGGAAGCCATTTTCTGATTAGAGAGAAGAAAAAAAATAAAGTACTTGATAGGGTATTTTTGTTACTGTTGTTAAATAAATGTGTAGAAACAAATGACTATTTGTAAAACAATGTTAATACCTGAAAATCAGAAGTCATTCCAAATCAGTTATGAATCATGTAAAAACCCCAAAAGATTATTATCAGAACATGGGGAGCACATGGAAAAGTTCAAGGCTGACAAAAGTAGGATAAATGTAATGCCTGGCCATACTCAATTAAAAGTTTTTACATGGCTCACTAAAGGGAAGAAATAAGTTAATAATGTTTTTTTATTTAATATTATACATAAACTATTGAATATATTTGATTCAATCATTCTTGTGTTCTTGAATTCATAAAATCTTAGGTTAAAGATTCTTCCATTTCAGTGATAGCTAAATTTGGAGAAGCTATAAATGTATTTGATAATCTAAAGATATTTGATAATCTAAAGTAAAAGATATATATACTCTTCAATAAAGGTATGTATGTGTGCATGTATATTTATATGTACTATTTTAGGAATCCCTACTCTGTGCTTTAGAGCAACATGACTTACATCTGACAGTTGTAGTCAAGGTGAAACTTGAAGTCCTACCTGGCCCTCATAGAATGTAGACTCAATGAGGATAGATTCATTTTGAGTGTTATATCTACAAAGCTTCATCTAGTGAATGAATTATAGCCTTCATTAGGATTTATTTATTCTGTGGCTTTGTCCAGTACTAATTATACTATATCACACTGTTTGTAAGATTTAAAGATTTGATAGCAGGACATACCCAATGTTTTTTAGATAGCTGAAAGGCAGACTTTTTTGTTAGTTATAGCCCCAAAAAGGATAAGGCTGCCAGGCAACGTCACATAGGGGACTGTACCCAGAAATAGGATAATAGCAAGCTGGAGCTGTAGGGGGCAGCTAATATATCACAATCAGGGTGGCATTGGCTCTTTCAAATAATTCCCTGAGCTCTGAGATATAGGTTTTATCCCTAAGTGTCTGACCCTTGGCCTTAGTTCTGATTAAGATGGTTGTATGCTGGCCCTGAAATGTGAGAGCCTGATCAGAGAAGAGGCTGGGGCATGGACTTAACCGGCTGCTCAAGAAGAGGAACTGACCTGCCACGACCCAGGGTGTCAAAATGGGATAGAACACAATTTTTAACAACTATGTAGTACATGCAATGCATGTTTATTACAATTTAATATCTAATGATTTTTATTGTATTTTATCCCTTTTCCTCAATTTTAACATTTTAGCTCTCTTATATTGTTCTTTATGTTTCTAACTGGAAAATATTTTTCCTTGTTCTATCAAACTCTAGAATACCTTTAATAACTTATGCAATAAACAATGTCTAAGGTTTCTGTGAAAAAAATTTTCAACTTTGACATAACACTACAAAGCTATATAACAGAATTTAACCTCTTGGTGGACACTGAGAATTATGTGTGGCATGCTATGTACCTTGTTCCTTGTTTGTTGATATATCAGCTTGTCTCAGAGTTTGACTTTGGTGTTTCCTTTCTGAAATGTCTTTATTATATCAATGTGAGGGAACACCTAGTATTGAATATTTTAAAGCCTATACAAGTTCATTGTGATAAATACTGATATCACTTTTATAATACTATCTGAGAACTCTATAAAATAATATTCAGATAAATACTGAATTTTGTACCATCTATGAATGGAAGTAACTAGAACTTGCAATTTGCTTATACCTCTACCTCCCTATTTACATAAGAAATAGAACAATCCAGCGGGAGAAACTGGATCAAATAGAGAATTAGCTAAAAGAAATTTCACTTCTTATGGAATTGATGTTTCTGCAATTCTTATTCAAAATTAACTGTATTTGTTCTAAGCAGAACAATGCACGGCAGAAAAACACTCTTTTTTCAAACTTAACACAGTTTTATACCATCTGCAGATATGATTTTTCTTTTACTTTTTAGAACATGTTTGTTCTACATTATGACCAAAGTCTGCACAATGTGTTTTAGGTCAATTAAATAGATGAACAGGAGGATGTGCTATTTATTCATCAGTGAGCAATTTCACCCCTAGACATTTCCTGAAGATGTTCTGTTCTCACAAATGAATTCATAAAAAAATGGACCTTTTTAAACATATGATTACCTAAATTCTGAAAAATGCCTAAGAAAATCATTCTCTTATTACCTTTTTTCCTAACAAAATAGTATAATGAGAATTTTGACAAAGTTAACCAGAAAGCATAAAAATCTTGATAGATATGAATAATGGGCCACAAACCAGGGGTTCACTTAAAGTAATGTGAATATTCTGATCTTAACAGCAAAAGATAGCAAAGACAGAAGTGAAGTTCTGATTTCAGGGTCATTATGGACTTCAGCTACTTGAGTGATTTGAACTTCGGTTTTCTCACCTAGAAATAAAAGTCATAACAAATTTTCTATGTATTAAGAAAGGTTCTTTGACTTTTGAATGAGATACTGTTGTCAAATGACTTCTGAAGTTTTTGAAAATTTATAAAATGTAATAGTGATGGATATGTATTAAGTAAACTCAGATTATTATTTATATCTGATTTGGATATTCTAAGATGAAAATATACTTTTATTTAATGCTCAAACCACTTTAAGAATAAATATAATTTTAATACAAAATTAATTATAAAATAGTATTCTATTATATTATTTGCTGATATTATTGGGATTTTTAAAACAGTCTCAAATGTTACTATGTCTTTCACTGTTTTAAATTCTGAATGCAGTTTAACTTGCTGAATCCTCATCACAACCTAGGAAGTAGGTATTCTGGAATGAATGTGAGAGTAATTTTTGTATTGACATTGTAACCAGTAAGGGACTCTTCATCTTATTATCTTCAATGTTTCTTGTTACATGTTGCAAATGTACAATAATTTTAATAGTAGAACATAGATATTCATGCTCAATAAATAATGAAAAACTTTTAGACTATTAGTGGATAAAAGTTAAGGTTATTGACATATTCTCATAGTTACATGTTTAGTTACTGATACACTAGTTCTTTCAAATTTTACCCAGGTTACCAAATAGGTTTCTGCCCATGAATTTAATTACTACATTTTTTTCATATTTTATTTGGAAACTCTATTTTTTCCATTTATATTTACAGGGAGAAGTTAATGGAAGTATCCCCTGCTTTTTCAGATATTCTCATTCCTATGAAAACCAAACAAAAATTGTGTATTATAGAGAATATTGCAATGGAAATAAATCTTCAGCTTCTTTGCCTGGAAACTAAAGGATTTAAACTCAATCAGTTCTATCCTGCCATAGAAATCTGTGGGGTTGTACACATATGGTTTCTTCACTGGTACCAGATGAATTTGTGGAGTCATCACTAACTCACAACTCAAGAGTTGAAACCTTGAACTCTGCTTTACAGAGAATTCTCCAAGAGAAGAAACATTTTAATCATCATCTTCTGTGAATATACTGTTACAAACTGAAACTGCCCACAAATTTACTTGCTTTGTCATTTATTATGTGTTAATAATATATTTGGACATATTTTCATAGTCATTGAGAGGCAATTTGTCTGGTCACTACTTATTACATCTCATTGAACATACTTCTCTTTTTGACATAATTTGCTTCATCTGTGTTGCCATCTAAAATTAAACCCTTATTTAAAATGAAGGAAATTAAAGCAAAATTAAAAAAAACCTCTTTACCCTCCATAAAAAAGTCACCAAATATGATTAATGGACAGGAATCTAGTGAGAGATGCTACTGTTTTATTATGATTAACATATATAATCCCCTTTCTAACTCTAAATTACCAATCTAATCTGAGAACATTTGCTGCCAAAATTGGACCTACAATAACCAGTATATGTAGTCATTGTATGGTGACTAATTATTTGAACAACTTACTATTTTAGATGGAAGTTAATTATATAATTGATGTTAGTTACAAAGCTTATCTGAGTTAAAAGGCAGTCTAGAAAATAATTTATGAGAAAATCTGGGCCATTCTTTACACAGCAGTTTTACAAAGTTCTTAAACATTAAACTTATCTTGTTCTTTTTCTCTGATATACAGTCTTTTTCCTTTTTATTTAACAGTGATAAAAATAGAACATTTACCATGTCCTACAAGGTCCTAACTGAGCTGGAACAATCCCCTCTGGTCTCATTTGGCCACTCTTTACATGGCCACTGTGCTTCAGTGATAGAGGTTTTGCTCTTCTTTACATATGGAAAATTCGTTTCCATCTCCAGCATTACTTGCTTGTAATTCATTCACTTTCTCAATAAACAATTCTTTCAAATTATGAGGAAGATAGTCTATGTTTTATATCTTTCTCACTAAGATCCCTTCCAGAAGGTGCATGGTGATGAGAAAGTAGTGATGGGTCCCTCAGAGCATTTGAGGAGGTGCTGTTTACCAACACTGCTATGGAAATATTGCAGTATTTTATCAACTGGTCATATTATATGCAATCCCTTGAACCCAGAATATGCATACAAAGAGTTGATGTTCTAAATTACTCTTGCTTATCGCCTCTTGAACAATGAAGAGTGAAACTTCATTAATCATTGTTACCATCTGCTGCTTTAAATGAAACAGAGAAATAGAGAGATCATGATTTGATTTTTAATCCCTTGCTGTTTTCTATTTCCATTAATATCAGTCAATATAGACTAATATAGTGATATAAAATAAAAACAGCCAGAGATACCTTAATTGCATATACTCTTATGATTGTATCTATATTGATGTCAGTTTTCCTTAATTTTTCAAAGATTTTATTTATTTATTTTTAGACAGAGGGGAAGGGAGGGAGAAAGAGAGGGAGAGAAACATCAATGTGTGGTTGCTTTTCACGTGGCACCCCCTGACCTGGCCCCCAACTTAGGCATGCGCCCTGACTGGGAATTGAACCAGCAACCCTTTGATTCACAGCCCGTGCTCAATCCACTGAACTACACCAGCCAGGGCAGTTTTCTTTAATTTTTAAGTAAAAGTATATCATTTTTGAAATTCTGTACAAAATACACATATATGATTGTATTTATCCAGTTATTCACTTACTTCCTATTACATTTTTTGCAAATATCCCTATTTTAGATTTTTACTTACTTCATTTTTCTAATAAGCCCAATTACATCTCTTAAAAAGAAAAAATGATAAAATATCTAACATAAATTGTGTGTGGTGTCTTTATGTTTGTATATAGAGAAGAGGGTTGCCCAAAAAACTGGATTATCTTCTGGAGGGTGGGCTCCTTGTAGTACTGGCTTCCCCTATTAGGTGAGTGTTCCAGAAACCCTTCTATATCAATGTACCAGCTGGCATTATTCAGAGAGGCTGTGTTTGGCTTCAGTGAGTTTTTTTGAAGACTTTCAATGCATCTGCCCATTTTATGATATATGATTAATTAGTGCACCTGCCCACACAATGCTGAGTGTATTCAGCAGTTTTTGACCAAAAACATCATGATGCCTGTGCCCCACCCTCCCTATTCACCAGATCTCATCTGGGGTAATATTTTTTTTCCCAGATGAAGAAAGTCCTCAAAGGGAAACATTTTGCCAGTGTGGGAGAGGTGAAACAAAAAATGTCAGAAGCACTAAAAGGCATCAAAATCAATGAGGTCAAAAACTGTTTTGAGCTGTGGAAGAAACATCTCTAAGATTTATTGCATCAAATGAAGAGTACTTTGAAGATGACTAAAGTTTAAACATGTAAGAATACACAATTCTGTATAAATAAGGTTCATTTTTGGGTCCCCCTTGTGTATGTATACATGTGCATATGTGTGTATGTATATATATATACACACACACACTCACAAACATACATATATAGAAAGAGAGAGAGAGAAATATGTAAATGGAAAAATATGTTTTATTTCCTAATTAAGCAAATTAAATCAGTAAAACATAAATAGAATTTAAAAAAAATTAGATGACTCTTTTTTTCTTAAATTTCTACAGTTTTGGTATTCTGTTCATAGTTTTAGTGTGTATAGTGATATTATATACATATATGCAGACATTATGCATGTATATCTATATATATTTACATATAATGTATAAAACTGTGTATATATAAAGTTTAAACAAAACATTATTTTAGGAAATTTTATTGGTTCTTTTTCCACCCTAATGCTAAGAGAAATACTTAAGGAACTACAAAAAATGTAATGAAAAATTTTAAACACATCTTCTAGAATGTATACTATGATAAATAATTGATTTAAGTGATTTGAACTTTTCACATACTTAGCTCTTTATATCACATTCTGTAACTTCTGACCATTTGTCTCTAGGATCTGTAATAGTTCTTCAAATATCAGAAACCCTTCATCCTATTTCTGAACCAGTGCAGTGTTCACTCTTCCACTATCCTGTCATAATGCTCTTTTAGGACTCAGACTCATTCTTTCCTTCATTGTTATGCTTAAAGCCTCCATTAGTTCCTTTCTAACTGCCAACAATATAAACACCAAAATTCTCAGCTTGTTTTTCCACACCTTTCACAGCCTAGCCACTACCAATACAGTGCACCATGGATTTACATTTACTAGAATCACACCCTGCTTCTGAGAACAATCCAGGCACTTTACTGGCTCCAGAGCTGATTCTAGCCATTACTGCTGTTCCCCTGCTTCCCTTAAAATCTTTCCTAACTCTGAAAGGACTTTAAGAATAACATTGCCACTCAGTAGCCAATTTGTTTTAAACAGACTCTATTTGTTTCAGCAGATATATTGTAGAACATTAAAAAACAAAGGTGTGCAAAATATAGTGCTCCTTCAAACTGAATTAATCTTAACGAATTTGCCAATGCCTATGTTTTATCATTTAGACTTTATATTTTCATGTAGCTGTCAAATATATTTGGAGTTTTATTTTATTTGAAACAGCAACAATTAAAAAGGAATGAAGAGGGCTGCAGAAGTGGAATAATGACATTACGATCTTTCTGATAGCAAAATCTTGTACTTGTTGATGGTAAAATATATTTCATAGACCTATAGGTTGTGTAATTGGTTTATTTGTAAGACTGTGTTAGAGTCCTTAACAACTTGAACATTCATCTTATCCATTTTGGTAAGTGATCTATGGACATGATTGTAAAGCCTGTTCCAATTGTCTTCTGTTTTGTTCATAATACTAACTTTTAAATGTTTTTTTAAATCACCTAGATAGTCTCTTTCTATTTTAGAAATTGTGATAGCTTGGATATTCAATATCTTTATTTTAAACATGTGTAGACATATATTTATAAATGCCTAGAAAGATTACTTTTTCCCATATACTAATATTTAGGGCATATATGCATGTTAAATAAATAAATTATGATGATTTGTGAATAATATGTTGAGCTACATTAAAAATAGCACTGTTATATGTGCACATTTAGAGAATGTGACTTATTTTCATATTACACCCTTATGCCAAATTAAAAACATATAAAGTTACTCTTACTGAAGTTTTTATTGTAAGACTGAAAATAAACAGTTTTTGCTTTATACTCAGAAGTTACAGATAAAATCTTTAAACAGTTGAACTGTGGCAGTTTAAAGGGGAAAATGCAAATATGTTTTGACAAATCCATGAAGCTTATCAGTTTGAGTCACTGAAACTCAAAACAAAGATTTGTGTTTCAGAGAAATCCATTGAATACAGTAATGGTAACATTCCACAGGGAATGGTTTGTTACATCTTACTGAACATATGACTTCAGTCATATCGTTTTGTACTTAACACTTTCAACATATTTCAGCCTAAAGGAAATGAAAAAAAGAAATTCAAATATCTTACTTGCTTTTTAACTGAATTAATTTGGAAAATTTGATTTGTAATGAAATGATTATTTTCATCAAAGACATAAAAAAGAAAATTAACATGGAAGCATTTGAAAAAAATTATTTGAAGCTATTAATTACATCTCCAAAAATAAATTAGAAGAAATAATTTACCTACTAACTCAAAAATGAATTGATATATTGATTGTTGCTTCCTCTTAGTCTTAAATAAATTAGAGAAAAAGTAAATAACCACACAAAATTATATAAAAGTATGATAAATTTATTATTGATCTACTTATCTACCTATTTCTTTTCACAATTCCATACATCCATCTATCTAGTTATCATATGTTTAATGCATCTATCACACCACGGAAAAGAAAACAAGTCCTATTCAGAACAGGTAAGACTCAAAATAAAACCTTCAAAATGTATCATTAGTGGTCATATTTCATGAAAAGTGACTTACAATTTCTACTGTGGAAAGAATACACTTCTTTTATATTCTCTTAGCTTTATTGTAAATAAGGGTCACATGTTATAGGCTAAAATTTATGTAAAAAAGAAATATAGTCCTGAATAATCAGCAAGGTATAATTATACATTTTAAAATACTAAGTGTTCTTTGTGTCATATACAGTGAGTGTTTCTTTTCATTTTGTAAAGTACAAACAAAAGAAAGAACAGGAAAAATACCTCTAAAGATAAGTGGAGATATAGCTATTAAAATACTTCATCATTTTGTACTAAGTTATTCAAGGAAGAAAGAATATTTTTTGAAGGAGATGGAGTGTTAGGCAATTTTCTTTGTAATTATTCAAATATTTGGTCAGTAGTCTCTCATCAACAACAGAAAATAATGCCTACTTGCTGGGTCAACATTTCCAAATGACAAATATAATTTGTTAAGTCACTTAATTGGTATCCTTATTAGCTTTAATAATTTTCACTGCTCCAATAGTAGTCAATAGAATGAAGTGTTAGGAATTCAATATTTGCTGCCTAAGCACACGCTCATTGGTCATAGAAAGATTGGTTTTAAGGTTCTCAGAGTTTAAGATGTAGAGTTCCGATGTATCACCATGCCAAAAGATGATGATGTTCGGTAAATTCTGAAATGAATTCTGAGATGCAGGTTGATTCCATAAATAAGAATGACTTATTTCACCCATTTTGACCTAAGATTAGTTTCCAATAGTATTAATGGATCAGTTAAACATATTTATACTCACAATTCATTTGGCAGAATATAGCAGAATATAACATTATCATTGGCTAAATACACAAAGGAATAAAAGGACCAACAATTAGAATTAGCTAAGTATATACATATTATCACTTTTCCACAAATATTGTTTTTCATAACAGTTTATGCCATCAAAATGATTCATCATTAGATTTATAATTTCTCAAATTTATATAATGATAATCAATGCAACTGCTCATTTTACTTATTTATTTATTTTTTAATTTGAGTGACCTTTGAGTCTTTACTAGAGAGGACTATTTCACCTATATTGAATTAGTGAGTAAAACAAAGTCACTGGAAATCTCATACCCTAGTAGGCTACTCTTTGGGATTGATGAATAGTTTCAATTTTCTCAGTTCCATTGCAAAGAGAATTGGAACAGTTCTGTGGAGATCCATAAGAAGCTGGCTGTAGCCAGATGAAAAATGACATTTTTTGTACTGTTATTGGCAAGGTTAAAGCTCTTTACAAATAAAAAGCTTAAATTTTTCTCAGAATTCAGTTTAGTTTCTCAGTCATATTGTCTCATTGAATTGGACATTTGGGGAAACTCTATGAAGTGTTAACTACATTTGGAGATTTCTTGAAATAAACCCCAAATTTCTTTATTGTGACAAATACACAGAAACTTTTTGAGATTTATTTCCTGCATTGACATAATAGAGATATAAAAACTATTTGCTTCATGTAACAGGTTGTTACGATCATCATATTGGATGATTGTACAAAGATACTCAAATGTGAAGAAATTAATGCAAATGCAAAGTGATCTAATTAGAAAGAAAGAAATAAGAAACGTAGAATTTGGAATTTGTCTTGACTTAAAGAATAACAGCTTCCTTTACATAAGGAACCCACATATTAGAGCCTAAGTTCCTACTCTACAAAGTTACATTTTTTGAATAAATTATTTTCCAGTTTCTTCCCAGAAAAATTTCTCTAAAAATATTTGCAAAAACAACAGTTTTACTGTGGCAGTTGTAGGACCTTGCCAAAAAGAGGGTGGTGTTCTTCTCTAGCTTGTGTAATATATAGCTAATTAAAGTCTGAGGATATCAAATCATAGAAATCAATCCAAGAATGCTCTATCGTTCATACTTTTCACTATCCATGACTTTTTAAGCAATATTCAGCTCTTATACACTCCTCTCCTGATGAGTTAAATTTATTTTCAAGGGAATGAATAGTTACAAAACTTCTCTTTCTCAACACTAGCCAAGCTCTGTTGCTAAAAGTGTTTATGTTTTCTGCTTTTTGCTCTATCAAAAGACAAAAATTTTGGATCATGATGATAATACATCCAATCACAATTTCTTTAATTTATAAAGCTTTCACAAAAAGGCAACTTTATTCTATAATTGAAAAAAAATGAAGTGCAATAGTCTCCTTTTATCTGTGGGGTACATGATCCAAGACCCCCCATGAATGCCTAAAAACATGGGTAGAGTCCTGAACCCTACATATACTATATTCTTTCTTATACATACATACCTATGATAATGTTTAATTTATAAATTAGGAATAGTAAGAGATTAGCAACCAAAAATAAGAAAATAGAACAATTATAGCAATGTACTGTAATAAAAATTATGTAAATCTGGTTTATCCCTCTGAACATATCTTATTGTACTCACCTTTCCACTTGAAAGGAACATTTTACGGCTTCTTTTTAGAATATCTGAATTGCCAGTATCATTATTCTTCTGCTTTGGGGTCATTGTTAGGGAAAATAAGGGTTTCTTGAACACAATTTGCTATATTTTTTCAGAATTTTTTAAATCACTGATATTGCTAATATTAGAAATGACTCTGATCCAGGGAAAGTTTCCTAAGATGATCTGGCAGAGGAGTTTAAAAAAAGTCATTTGTGTTTAAGTGTGTATTAATTATCAAGATTTCTAGGCATATTTGATTTTGGTTCTTGGGTTTCTATTTCTAAGATAGTTTTTACTTAGTAAAGAGTAATTTGAACTTCTTTTAAAACTTCAAAGTAATGTTTTGTGCGTTAGATTTATTTTGAGCATTTAGAAATCACTAAAAAATTAAAGTTAGGGTTCAGAGAGAAATGTTTTTGACTTACTATTTAATATTCATAGCAAATATAGCCTTTTAAATTTACTTCTTATTTTAGCACTGTTTTTAATGTGTAATTTTGGATTTGGTTAATCATGCTGACTACCTAGTATTATTCATGTAATAAATACTTGCTATGTTTTAGCCATCAATCATAGCTGTCATATACTAACATTTTTATATTTTAAGGATTAGCAATTAAACTTGAGATGTTTAAGTGCATACAGACTGGTTTTCAAAATTGTGTGACCTTTGATATTATTTCTTATAAAGAAAATTTCAGATCAGACAGACATTCCAATAAGGTAATGCTAAGGGATCATCTACACTGAATTAGGACTGGTGCTTAGTGCTTTCACATGTTAATGAGTATTTAGAGAGGTTAACCTGCAGATTGATAAAACCAGGCCTTTTCCATGCTAACTCTGATTAGATTCACTGTCTTTAATTAGACACACAGTGTCACACCAGCAAGTGCTCCCTCTCACTGAAACCGAAAGGAAAACCTGGAGATTAGAGTCAAAGATTATGTCTTGATATTAGATACCAAACAATAAATAGAGGACCAGATACAGGATATTGGAGTCAGTGGTTACTTAATATTAGATAATGAACAATTGAAGAGAGGATCAGACATAGGAAAGTGGATAATTTTATTAAAATAGAATTATATTATATTTGATTATACATATGATTATAATGCTAGTTATTTATTTGATTCTAGCATATGTTGGGAACTATATTTTTATTTAATCTTCAATGGATGTTTAGATTACATTAGACTGTAGCGTTTATACCTGTGCTCCCCATCACATGAAGTATATCTGTAGCAAAATACTATTTATTACTTTAGACAATTGATTTACCTAAGTGTCATCTTATCCTTGAAATAAAGCAGTTAGTTTTTCATTTTTAACTTATAATTCTCTAACCTGAAATTTGCAGTCATATGTTTCTCCTTATGATTTAAAAACTATAAGAAAAAATGAGTTGAATTTAAAGATGATTATTTCTTTCACTGTTGTTTTTCTTTAATAATTTCACAGTACAAAATTTTATTATATTGTACTTCAGATACTGCCAAAAATTAGTTTTTCTTATTAGTGAGATTTTATTTTCCTCTCTTAATTACATTATAATTATGCTGTTGCCCCAGATATCTCTCCAGTGACCAGGAAAAATACTTAACGACTATTTACTAGTGACCAAGAATAAAGAGTGTTTCGTGAAGAAACAAAACAAAGATCTTTCTTTTTTTTGTTCATCTTTCATTGCTTTTTCTAATAGAAACTGAGATTTCTTACTGATCATTGTCCCCACTAATAT
The DNA here is from genome assembly GCA_028533065.1 of Trachops cirrhosus. NCBI lineage: Eukaryota > Metazoa > Chordata > Mammalia > Chiroptera > Phyllostomidae > Trachops > Trachops cirrhosus. Next base: position 35,788,806 of record CM052548.1, on the reverse strand, counting down.
GAGCACACTTTCTTAAATTTCTTCTGCAAAATAAATTCACTAAGTTTTCTGATATTTTTAAGTGAAAAGATATTACCAAGAGAACAACGTTGCATTTTTAAATGTTAAATCAAAAGTATTAGTTATTTTTCTGGATAGGAAACACATTTTCTCAAAGGTAGGTTACTTCAGCATAATTTTCCTGTGGAATACGGTAAATAGAGTTTGTGGGTACTAATAACCATATCACATTTCAAAAACTGCATTAATATCTAATATTTCAAATTTGTTTCCCATTGAAAAACAAAATTGCTATATGAATAATGTAATGCAAAATGTAAAATCTAAATTAAAACTGTTATCAAGACATTATTATCCTGATATTACCACTGATAGCACAGATATTTCAAATGGATTTACTGAAAGTTTCAATTAACTAAAGAAGGTCAAGGCTTATGGACACAAAAGGAACTAATCAAATCTCCAGATCCATTTGCCATAGCCAAGCAACTAGACCACTGAGGAGTGCTGTGTAGTAATCGTTCTACACTTATTGCCACTGTCCACAGGCTTTTATAAACTGTGCTATTGGCCTCATTGACTGAAAGGCAGCAAAGCTGGGTCTGCAAAGCAGTATATGAGTCTCAACAAGAGTCTCTTTTCCATAAGTATACATGATCAAGAAACCACGTTCTTTTATAATCAGTATTTAGACTGCGCCAGGAAACTCATTTCACTCCCCCTCCCACACTCAATAAAGGTTAAGCATGTCTTCTCTTATTCCCATAAGCTAAAGCCTTTTATAAAAATAATAAGTGGGCATGAGGGCATTTGTCATCTTTACAAAGATCCCTGTGAATGACAAACACTAATGTGCTTGGGAGAGCAGATCCCATAAAACCACAACTGTCTCTCCATCTGTAGAACACCTGTCCTGTGTGCCAAAAAAGAAAATTACAGATATGCAATATAATTTTGTAATGAAGAAATTCAAAGCTATTAAACCAGAGATCTGTGTCCAAATCATTTAAACAATAAAAAATTCTCTTCTGTTTTAGAATATCACATTTTAGTCACCTTAATACTAGTATTTCCTCTTTAATTCCAGGTAAATTGCTTAATCGATCATCAAATTGGTAGTATAACACATTAAAATTACAAAATTTTGTTTTTAGAATACTTTTATGCCTATATTCTGATCTTTAAAGATAAATTAGAATTTCACTTCTTGAAAATTTGAACATCATGATATAATAAAGAAAATAACAGAATCATTTTCAAATATACTGACCTATAAAAATAAAAATTTAGGAATTTTGTGAAGGATGTTTCAATATTTAAAAGAAATGGTTTACATGTCATCCGTTAATTATTAACTTAAACATTAAATTAAAATATTAAAAACTAGTATGTTTTATATAACTCAAATATCTAAAATGAATGCAGGTTTGAACATTCCTAACATTCTGTGTCAGATAAAACAAGAAAAAGCATAGATAGCTTCAAAGTAAATTTATAATATCCAAATCTTAAGTTTCATTTTAGAATTAATGGTCCTGGACTACAAAAAGTTTAAGTAATTTGTTTTAATATACCTGATTATCTAAGCCACCAATACTAAAACCAGTATTCTGAAGTATTTCCAACATAAATCTTAATATAAGCTGTACTATATACTGACTTTAAACCCCTAGGTAAATTGAAAAATGGAGAATTATATCTAAAAATAGCAACTGGTATTAAATCAGTATAATTGATGAGTAGTCCAGAAATATCTCGGCATTTTATGTTGCTTTAGGATTTCAAGAGAACATTCTGCATCAAGAAGTGACCCAGATGGGGAAAAAGGCTGTTCCACAGATACTCTATGCCTTACAAGCACATCACTGCAGGAGTATTTAATTCTTAAAATCAAATAGGGCCAGAAGTCAAATCACCCCACTTCACTACAATCTTCTTTCAAACTAAATTATTTCATATATATTTTCCTTTCTTTGGGGAAATATCTTTATAGAAGTATTTTATAATATGTTAGTAGAAAAGGAGGACCTCTATTTTTAAAAGGTGACTCAGGAAAAATTGAGTCTAACAAAATTTCATCAAAGTTTAGCAGGTGGTGAGTGCAGTAGTGACTTGAGGAATGCACACACACTCACAAACCTGGGATCAGAGCAAGCAGGGGCAATCGGAACCCATTTCTTCTGCTTTTGTAAATTCCTACCTTTGTTCCATCTCATGTTCCTTCTCTGTGTCAAAATAAAACTATTTGCTGTGAACACATTTCTGTTCTCTTCTTCTCCTTCTTCTTTCTGTTTTTAGTCTTCTGGTTTGGTAAGTGTCTGCTTCTGTGTTGCCCAAAAGGGGTTATAAAGTAAAATGGAGAAAAAGATTAAACAATCTGTTAGTCCTCATCCTTGCTTTTTTTTAGCTTCCACTGTCCCCACACTCTGAACCTCAATAAAGTGAACCAACACATAGGAAAAAAGAAAGAAGAATATAGTTCATAGGAATTTACTATGTAGGGAAGAATATTGAAGTAGAGAGAGAAAACTCAATTGCAATGTTTTCTCTAACCATTTCTACATACGACAGACTTAAAATGTGCATAATAACTTGTCACTGTTCTTAGACTGGATGATGATCATTAGCTGATGGTGGAGGGAAACATAATAGTGAAACTCTGCCTTACTAAAAGAAACATATAGATGACTGACCTGACCATCCTTAGTGAGTCAGTGGATGTCTTGAGTTGAATGGAAGATCAACATTTGGGTTGAAGAGTGTGACCTATAATGCCTTTTCTTGTTTAGAGAGATGTATAGGTACATGAGGAAAAATGAATAGTCACTTCTAATTATAGCCTCTTGTTTTGGACTAGTCTCTTATAAAATTTGTGTAAAAATGCGGCAAAAATTTTTGAAAAAAGGGATGGTGTGTTCCAACAGGTTTAGATAGATCCTTATTTAATCTTCCTGTGGTTAAAAATTGATAACAGAAAAACTGAGGTACTCCAGAATATATCACAATTATTTATTCTTTCTGATTTGCTGGCTGTTTATGTTATTTCCACTTTTTTCTAAAGAAGGAAAACTAAAATAAATATATTCTGTGTTTTTTGTAGGCATAAGGGGTAAAAATTCTCTGAAATCTGCACTTAAAAGGGAATTTCTAGATTATTGGGTGTTGAGAACTGCCCTTCCTGGTTTCAGAAGCTGTAATCCCCCATGGCTAAGGCTGAGTAAAGGACCTTGGGACCATAAGCCACTTAGGAGACAAAGTTTATCTTCCTTGGAGGACATAATCTTCCTTGGAGGATATTATTTTCCTTGGAGCTTATAATTTATAAGAGTTTTCAAAAATATAACCTGCATAAATATTGGGTTAACCAAAACATAATGGCCAAAAGTTCATTACATTTTTTCTGTTAAAAAAAGATACATTTTTCATTTTCACCAATAACTTTATTGATTTGGATATTCTGAGTTTGTCTTCCATCTCCCACTATTGGATTCCAGTAGGTAGAGGCCAGGGGTTCTGATAAACATCTTCCAATGTGTAAGACAGCCCCATAGAAAATAATTATGTAGCAAAAATGTCAGCATAGCAAGAAATTTTGCCAACTACTTTTGACATGTTTGATCAGTAACAACACCTTCTCCATACACTGCACAAATTTTTTGTTGTGTTTCAGTTGCATTTTTACTTTTTTTGAAAAAATAAAGCATAATACACTGAAAATGTTGCATATATTCCATCTTCAAAATTAAAACGTCTATGCAAAAATTCACAAATCTTGATAAGTTTTTCTAAATGCATGCTGAGCCTGTGGCTAAGTGAACTGAGTGCTAGCCTGTGAATCAAAGGGTTGCCAGTTGGATTCCCAGTTGGGGCACATGTCTGGGTTGCAGGCCAGGTCCCCAGTTGGAGACAAACAAAAGGCAACCACACATTGACCTCTCTCTTTCTTTATCCCTCTCTTCCCCTCTCTCTAAAAATAAATAAATGAAATATTTTAAAAAATAAAATAAATACATGCTGGTATGACAGTTGTCACAATACAATCTAACAAAATTGTTTCAGATGAAATTAAAGACAATTAAGTAGTACTAGAGTCAACATATGGAAAAAACATAATAAACCTTTTAGCCAAACCAATAGAACAAAAATCACCACTACATGGTCAGAACAACTGAAAAAAAAATCTTAATAAGGTCCAAAGAGCAGACAAATTATCTTCAACGGTCTCATCATGAGTAATGAAAGCCAGAAAAGAAAGGGATCATAGTTTGAAAGAGCTTTCAAATTAGAATTCTATGCCCTAAGTCTATCAAAATGTCAGAGATAAATTAAAACATTCTTAAGAAATAAACAAATAAACAAAAGATAAAAAAATTCAAAGTATTTTCCAGAGCAACAAAGATTTAAAAAATCATAAATTGTTGTCTCTAGACAAAAAAAATATCCCAAATGAAAATATGAATATGCAGGAAAAAGTGAAGAACAATAGAAAGTCTAAATGTCTGAGTTAAATGAATAGTAAATAATATTAATGCATTTTGGGAATCTAAACTATATATCAAATTAAAATATACAAAAACAATAGAATATAGATTAGTAGGCAATAAAAGATTTTAAGTTATTTGCATTTCTAAGAAGTGGTAAAACTGTTCATTTATATTAACTCTGATATGTCAACATAATGTAATCGCTAGTAGGAAAAACAAACAATTCAATTTAAGAAATATAATAATACTTATTCAATTCATAAAACTGAACCTATGTAGAAATAGAAAGAAAAGGAGCGATATATATGCCAAGGGGTAACATGACAGATTAAGCATAAGTATATAAATAATCACAGTACCTGTTAATGAACTAAATATTCCAATTATAGAAAAATTTTATACTGGATAAGATAAAAGCAAAATCATATATATGTATGTGTGTATGTATGTGTATATATATATATATATCACTAAAGAGTATGAATATATATAACACTACAGAGATACTTTTATTATACAATTAATGAGCAGTTGAAATAAGAGGTAAAATCATGAGGCAAAAAACAATTAAAAAGTTGCATAAATACACTAATATCAGATAAAGTAAAATTAAAAGTATGAAAAATTACTGATGATTATAAGGAGAATCTTACTATGTTAAATACTCAGTTCTTTATAAATAATTTAGAGTTCTAAATTTACATATAATTGGTAAAGTTACCTTATATAAAGCAATAGGTAGTTAACAGAACTAAGAGAAGAAATATGCAAATTTACCACCAGACTAGGAAATATTAACTCGGATTTTGTGTATCTGAATTAATATACAACAATAAATGTCAAAGAAATAAAATAATGATAAGAAAATGACAAAATAGAAAACATTATACTTAAAACTAATAAATATGTTTTTCATTAATAAATTAGAAGGAGAATGCTATCTCTATTTGACAAATGTTTTGTCAAAAACTAATTGAAAATATAAATAAACTGGACAAAAGTCTAAGAAAAAGGCAATTTGTCCAAATATAAAATCTGAACACTCATATAACTTAAAATATTAAATTCACAATTACAAATATCCTCCCTCCCCAGAAAATAAGAAAAATAATTTCAGTAATGTTCACTTTTCCAGAGAAGATAAAGGGATCATATCCCAGTTCATACTGAGTCCAGTTTAAATGTGATGCCATTAAATATATGGCCCAGGACATCCAGTCAAGATGAAGGCATAGGAAAATATGGCTCATCTCCTCACACAGCCACAGCAAAAATTACAACTCAACTACAAAACAACTATCACCCAGAGTTGTCAGAAAATTGAGCTATATGGAAGTTCGACAACCTAGGAATTAGAGAAGTCACATTCATCCAGACTTGTAAGAGGGGGACAGAAGCCAGGATGAGTAGAAAGGCGAGAAACCTGAAGACACAGAATAAGCAGTCCCAAGACCATGTGTGGTGTAGAAAAATCAGGAGAGGTGCCTCAAAAGCAAGGGATCCGAATCTAACACTACATTACCCAGCCCAGGGTTCCATTGCCAGGAAGATAAGTTGCTATAACTTCTGGTTGTCAAAACCAGTGGGGGTTGGGGCAGTGGAAGAAACTGCAAGATTCCTAGGAGTCCTTCTTAAAGGACTTAGGACTCAGGCAGACTCAATGCCTCTGGGCTTCAGCCCCAGAGCAACAGCTGGAAGGACATCAGTGACATGTGGGAAGAAATTGAAGGGTCTGGGGAACCCAGACCTGAACAAAACTTCTTCCTGAACAAAACTGCACAGCCCAGGCAGCGGCATTGTTTGCTGCCTAAGCCCTCCATTGCACAGAGTCACAGAGTAGTGACACCATATTGGAGACTCCATCAACCTGGTTCACATGGATAGTCCACCCCAGCAATTACCTAAGGCTCTATCCCATCCAAATTACCAATGCACTTTTCTACAACAGGCCACACTACTAAGACAGGGAGTTGAAGCAACTCTACCTAACACAGAAACAAACACAGGAAAGCTGGCAAAATGAGGAGACAAAAAAATATGGCCCAAATGAAAAAATAGAACAAAACTCCAGAAAAAAGAACGAAATAAAATGGAGAAATCCATGAGATGAAAAATTCAAAACTGTGGTTATTAGGATGCTCAAACAACTCCCTGGGTACTTCAACAGCATAAAAAATACCTAGGAAGAAGTGAAGGTTATGCTAAGTAAAATAAAGAAAAAAATTACACTATGTCAACAGTGGAATGGAAGAAGCTGAAAATCAAATGAATCATTTGGAACATAAGGAATAAAAATGTTCAATCAGACTAGCAAGAAGAAAAAAAATTCAGAAAAAACAAGGATAGTCTAAGGAACTTGTAGGACAACTTCAAACATACCAGCATTCAAATCATGGGGGGTGCCAGAAGGAGAAGAGAGAGGGTAAGAAATTAAAAAGTTATTTGACAAAATAATGAAAGAAAACTTCCCTAATTTGGTGAGGGAAATAGACATACAAGCCAGGAAGCACAGAGAGTCCCAAAACAAGATAAACACAAAAGGAACCACACCAAGACACATTATAATTAAAATGTCAAAAGTTAATGATTAAGAGAGAATCCTAAAAGCAGCAAGAGAAAAGCAGATAGTAACCTACAAAGGAGTTCCCAGAATATTGTCTGCTGATTTTTCAAAAGAAATGTTGCAGGCCAGAAGGGACAGCCAAGAAGCAGTCAAAATGATGAAAAGCAAGGACCTACCACCTAGATTACTCTACCCAGCAAAGCTATCACTTAGAATGGAAGGGCAGATAAAGTGTTTCCCAGATAAGGTAAAGCTAAAGGCGTTCATCAGCACGAAGCCATTGTTATATGAAATGTAAAAGGGATTTATTTGAGAAAAATAAGATCAAAACTATGAATATTTAAATGGCAACAAGTTCACAACAATTAACAATTGAATCTAAAAAGCAAACTAAGCAAACAAGCAAAATAGAAATGGAATCATAGATATGGAGTATGTTTGGAGGAAAATCAGTTGGGAGGGGGAAAGTGGAGACATGGGAAAATGTGGAGGGATTAAGAAGTAAAAATTGTTAGGTATAGAATAGGCAGGGGGATGTTAAGAACAGTATAAGAAATGCAGTAGCCAAAGAATTTATATGTTTGAATCATGGACATGAACTAAGGGGTGATTGCACTGGGGGAAGGGGGTACCAGATGAATGGGGGCAAGCAGGGAAGTATTGAGACAACTGTAATAGCATAATCAAAATATATTAAAACATATAGGGCCCTACATCTCTTATATGTTTATATGTAAAAACTTAATGAAATACTAGTAAATGGAATCTTTATCATTGGAATAATGTTTACTAGGAATATTAGCAAAATCCTTTTCTCATTACCAATTTTAGGAAAACTGTTTTTATTATTTTATCATTAAATGATGACATTTGCTGTAGAATTTTAATAGTTTCCTGTCATTGGATTAATTTTCCTTCAACTCTAGGTTTCCAAATGTTCTATGATCAGTGGCTTTTAAAACATATTGAAGTAACTTTTTCATTTTTGATTTAATCATATAAATTTTTGGTTATTCACTGTGTTATGTCTAGAAAAAGCAAACAAAAAGAAGAGAAACATGAAAACCATTATTCAAACATTTTATAAATCTGTACATAGAACATCAGATGACTCTACATATAAATAATGAAAATTAATAAGTGTATATCAAGTTGATGCATAAAGTGTTGAATTTCTACATAGTATTATTAAATAATTAGAAAGTTGATTTTATAAAAATCATTTAAAATAGTAACAAAATTCTGAGGAAATTGGTCTAAACTCACTGGAAACATTAGACATAACTCCTTATAGACAAATATAAAATATTTTTATAATAGTGAGAAATACCTAAATTAATACAAACATATAATATATTTATGAAATAGAATGCTCAGTATTGTAGATATGTCATTCTCCCAAAGTTTATCTATCTATGCAATGCAGTTATAGTCCAAACTCTGAGGTTCAGGGGAAAATGACATGATAATTCTATACGTATATGAAAGAAAAAGAACCAAATTGGGAAGATTTATTCAACCATATAGCCAGAATTATTATCATGCTATAATACATTAGCATTGTCAGAATAGACATATAAACAAATGGAACATATTATAGTACAGAAATTCTCCCATAATATAAAAGATTAATATTTGGATTTGAAACCAATTTTGTTGAACCACATAATAGAAAATGGATGTCTTTTTTCTTAAGATTTGTCCTAGATCAAGTATATATCTATTTAGAAAAAAAAAACAGAAACTTAATTATTAATTTACAACATAAATTAAAATTAGTTCTAAGTAAATTATATCTCCAAATTATGAAAAACAAATAAAGTTCATAATTCATAAAGCTTTTAGCAAATAAACTGGGCAAACATCTTCATGACATTAGGAAAAAGTAATTTTTAACTAAATAAAAATATTAACTAGATTGAAAAATAATGATAAATTAAATGATAAAATTATAACAAATTCTATCAAAAATTATTTCTAAGTGTGTGAATATGGCAATATAAAATAATAAAATATAATGGTAACACATAGAACTTTCAAAAGACTTGCATCTGTTGTATAAAAAGAACTACTAATCAATACAAAGAAGACAATTAAATAGGGAAAAAGTGGCAAGGCATTTAAATGTGTTCTGGACATAAAATTAACACATTAAAATAAATGGTAGATTTAAAAACAAAACAATTGATTATCATTTTAATTTTTAATGGTTATTCATTTTTTAGATTTTCTATTACTTGTAAGGCATAAGCAATTATTTGTTTCTGGAAAGTATATTTTAATAAAGTATAAAAATATTAACTCCTCTCTGGATGGCATCAGCCTGAGGGGAAGCAATAGACCTACTCACAGGAGTCACTCTCACCCCACCCTGGGGAACTTATGCAGGATGCTGATTATAGCTTTAGTCTATATCATCAATTAGTTTAACAAAGAACCCTGGGAGTTCTATGAGACTTCAGCAGACACTCCCCTGAACCCAGTGATGACATAAATTCCCCTTGGTGTGGAGTTTGATTCTTTCTGCACACAACAGGTCAGGAAGAGGGAGTTGCACACTGTAGATCTCTGATAGCTCCAACAGGTTGACCAGGGCCAGTCACAGGAGGTGTCTGAAAAAGGCCTACACGTAGAATCTTTGCAGATCTATGCAATACATCAAAACAAATATAAAGAAGCAGCCAAAATGGGAAGACAGGAAAATAGGCCCCCAATGAAAGAGTAAGAGAATTCTCTAGGAAAACTACATAAAATGAGGCAAGCAATTTATCAGAGAATTTAGAGTAAAGATTATAAGGATACTCAACAGCATGGATAAAGACATAGAAACAATAAAAAAGGACCTGTCAGAAATAAAAAATGCAATATCAGAAATAAATAATACACTGGAAGGAATAAAGAGTGGGTTAGATGAAGCAGAGGGTCAAATCAATGATTTGGAAGAAAAGGTAGAAAAAAACAGCCAGGCAGAGCATAAAAAAAATTAAAAAGATAAGGAAAGCTTAGGAAAAATTTGGACAACATGAAGCAGAACCCATAATGGGACTACCAGAAGGAGAAGAGAGTGAGCAAGGGATTGAGAATCTATCTGAAGAAATAATGACCCAAAACTTCCCTATTCTGGTGATGGAAAAAGCCACACAAGTCCAGTAAGCACAGAAATTCCCATTGGACCCAAAGAGCTGTACACTGAGACACATCATAATTTAAATGACAAGACTTAAAGACAAGGAGAGAATCCTAAAACCCACAAAAGAAAAGCAGGTAGTTACATACAAGGCAGCACCAATTAGATTTCTCTATAGGAACATTTCGGACAGAAGGTGGTAGGAAATAGCCAAGATAATGAAAAGCAAGGACCTACAAACAAGGCTACTTTACCCAGCAAGGCTATCTAAACTCAAAGAAGAAATAAAAATTTTCCAGACAAAAAAAAAAGCTAAAGGAGTTTGCTATCACCAAACCAGTACTACAACAAACGTTAAAGGGCTTGCTTTAAGAAGAAGAATAAAAAGAAAAAAAAATAAAAACAGAGGAAAATAGTCTAACAATGAAATAGCACTACATATATATCTATGAGTAATCACCTTAATGTAAGTGACTTAAATACTCCAACCAAAGACATAATGAATGGATAAGAAAACAAGACCCATATATGTGCTACCTCTAAGAGACACATTGAAGATCAAGAGATACACACAGACTAAAAGTAAAGGGATAGAAAAAGATATTCCATGAAAATGGAGAGGAAAAACAAGTTAGCTTAGCATTACTTATACCTGACAAAACAGACTTTAAAATCAAGGCTATAATAGGAGACAAAGGAGGATACTACATAATGATAAACAGAACAACCCAACAAGAAGATATAACCCCAGAAAACATGTACCCAACATTAGAGCACCTAAATATGTAAAGCAATTCTTGATGGACATAAAGGGGGAGATCAACAGAGAATAGTCACAGTCAGAGATTATAATACCACTTTGACTTTGATGGACAGGTCTTCCAGAGAGAAAATCAACAAAGGGACAGGTGCCTTAAATGACACACTAGATCAAATGTACTTGATTAATACCTTCAGAGCATTTCACCCCAAAACAGTAGAATATACATACTTTTAAAATGCACATGGAATATTTTTTAGGATAGAACACATGCTAGAGCATAAAACAAGTATCAAGAAATCTAAGAAAATTAAAATCATATCAGGCTTTTCAGAGAGTTCTGGTCAAGATGGAAGCATGAGTATAAACCCTTCGTTTCCTCCCACAACCAAAAGGAGGATAACAACCAATTTTAAATCAATAAACCAAAAGAAAATCAAACTGCATGGAATTAAAGAAAAAATCAACCAGAACCAGCAGATCAGAAAGGTGGCAGACTGCGTGGACTGACTCAGAAAAACTGAGGTGAGGTGGTAGACCATGGGGGTGGATCTGGCTGCTGAACTCAGCTTGCTGCATGAGAGGGGCTGACTTAAGGAGAAAACTTAAGTTCTGAGACTCAGAACTGACTGTGGGCTATGGCTCAGGTTGCTGCAGTGGGAGAAACTCCCAGTCTCCCAAGAGAGTTCATTGAAAAGCTACACTGTTCCTTCTCTGGCCCCTCCCCCATGGGAAGCACTGCAGCAAAGAGGGTTGCCCTGCCTGGTGAATATCTAAGGCCCCACCCCCATACAACTTATCAGGTGGGTCAAGACAAAGAAATAGGGGCCAAATCAAAGAATAGAGCAAAGCCTCAGAAAGAGAACTAAGTGAGGAGGAGATCGCCAACCTATCTAATGAAGAATTTAAAGCCCTGGTAATCAAAATACTCACAGACCTGATTGAGATTGGTCAAAAAATAAAGAAAAAATGAAGAATACTGAAAGTAAAATAAAGCAAAATATTCAGGGAACCAACAGTGACAAGAGGAAACCAGAACTCAAAGCAACAACTGGGAACAAAAGGAAAAAAATAAACATACATCCAGAACAAAACAAAGAAACAAGATTTCAAAAAAGTTAAGAGAGTCTTACAAACCTCTGAGACAACCTGAAACATTCCAATATCTGAAATATAAGGATGCCAGAAGGAGAAGAACAACAGCAAGAATTTGAAAACAACTTAACAAATAATGAAGGAAAACTTCCCCAATCTGGTGAAGGAAATAGACTTCCAGGAAGTCCAGGAAGCCCAGAGAGTCCCAAAGAAGTTGGAACCAAAGAGAAACACACCAAGGCACATAATCATTAAATTAGCCAAGATTAAAGATAAGGAGAGAATCCTAAAAGAAACAAGAGGAAGGCAGATAGTTACCTACAAAGGAGTTCCCATAAGGCTATCAGCTGATTTATCAAAAGAAACCTTATAGGCAAGAAGGGGCTGGAAAGTCAAGGATCTACATCCAAGCTTACTCTACCCAGCAAAGTTTTCATTTAAAATGGAAAGACAGATGAAGTGCTTCCCAGATAAGGTCAAGTTAAAGGAGTTAATCATCACCAAGCTCTTATTATATGAAATGTAAAAGGGACTTATCTAAGAAAAAGAAGATGATTGAAAATATGAACAGTAAAATGACAACAAACTCACAATTATCAACAAATGAACCTAAAGGAAAAGAAAAACAATTAAACAAAAACTAAGCAAACAACCAGAACAGGAACAGAATCAGAGAAATGAACATCTCACATGGAGGGATTTCAGTGGGGAGGGGGTAGGCAGGAATAGGGGGGAATAGATACAGGGAAGAAGAAGCACAGTTGGTAGGCATTAAATATATGGGGAGATATAAAAATGGTATAGGAAACAGAGAACTCAAAGAAATTATATGTACAACCCATGAACATGAACTAAGGAGGGATATGGGAGAACTGGGGGGCAAGGAAAAGGGGGTAAAGGGGGGAAAACTAGGAAAACTGTAATAGTATAATCAATAAAAATACCTAAAAATAATTAATAAATAAATAAAATCATATCAAACATCTCTGAACAGAATGCTATGAAACTAGAAATCAATCACAAAAAAGAACACTAAAAAATGCAAAGACATGGAATCTAAATAACATGTTGTTAAACTATGAGTGGGTCAACAATGAGGTCAAGGAAGAAATCAAAATATTCCTTGAAATAAATGAAAAAGAACACACAACAACCCAAAATCTGTGGGACACTGGGAAAGCAATCCAAAGAGGGAAAAATCACATATTTACAGGTCTATCTCAAAAAATTAGAAAAAGATGAAATAAACAATCCAACTTTACACTTAAAGGAACTTGAAAAAAGAACAATAAATGAAGTTCAAAGTGAGTAAAAGTAAGGAAATAATAAAGATCAGAGCAGAAATAAATGAAATAGAGTCCAAAAAAGTGATACAAAAGATCATTGAATCAAAGAGCTGGTTCTTGGAAAAGACAAACAAGATTGACAAACATTTAATGAGACTCATTAAGAAAAAAAGAAAAAGGACCCAAATAAATGAAATCATGAGTGAAATCAGAGAAATAACAACTGACACTAAAGAAATACAAAGAAAATATTATGAACAACTATATGTCAACAAACTGGACAACCAGCATGTAATGGATAAATTCATACATCCATGCAATGGATACAAAACAATCATGCAAAACTAAATCAGGAAGAATCCAAAAACCTGAATAGACAAATAAAAACTAGTGAAATTGATACACTAATCAAAAAAAACCAACAAACAAAAACCTTAGACCAGATGGCTTCACAGGTGAATTTTATGAAACCTTCCAAGAAGAACTGACACCTCTCCTTCTCAAACTATTTCATAAAATTCAAGAGGAGGAGAGGTGTCTACTGTTTTTACAAGGCCAGCATTATCCTAACTCCAAAGCCAGATAAAGACACTACAAAGAAAGAAAATTATAGACCAATATCACTGATGGACATCGGTGATAAAATCCTCAACAAAATATTAGCAAAGCAAAAATAGGCAGCAGAATCACATTACTCACAGCAATATTTTATCAAATATAAAGGAAAAGTAAATAAATGGGATAACATCAAACTAAAAAGTTTTTGTAGACCAAAGAAAATCATCAACAAAATGAAAAGACAACCCATAATTTGGGAGAACATATTTGCCAATCCACCAGATAAGGGGTTAATATTCAAAACTGATGAAAAACTTACAAAACTCCACACCAAAAAAACAAATAACCCAATTATAAAATGGTGAAAGGACTTGAATACACAACAATCCAAAGAAGACATTCTGATGTCCAATAGATGTGAAAAAATGCTCAGCATCACTAATCATTAGAGAAATTCATGTTAAAACCATAATGAAATATCATTTCATGCCTGTCAGAATGGCTATCATCAATAAATCAACAAACAACAAGTATTGGTGAGGATGTGGAGAAAGGGGAACCTGTTTGCTCTGTTGGTGGGAATGCAGATTGGTTCAGCCCAGATTTGGCACCCAGAGACTTCTGGCTTTTCTCAAAATTAAAATCACCTTTGAAAGGGAAGAGATTTTAGGCTGTTGATGAGATTCAGGAAAATTTGATGGGGCAGTTGATGGCAACTGGGAGAACTATGTAAGGTCCCAAGATGCCTACTTTGAAGGTGCCTACTTTGAAGGGGATAGCGTCATTGTCCTGTGTACAATATTTTTTGTATCTTCTATCTTGTTCAATAAATGTCTCTACTTTTCATATTACACAGCTGGATACCTTCTGGACAGACCTCATACTTAAAATTTTTTCACATATTTGATCAGTTTACCTAGACATGTATTTGTTTGGTAAGTTCAATGAACACCCTGAACCCATATTTCATGATTTAGACAAAAAGTACATTTATTAATTGTGTTACATTTAATAAGTATATTTACCTCTATTATATTTTATTTTATTAAAGATTTTATTTATTTTTAAACAGAGGGGAAGGGAGGGAGAGAGAAAGGGAAAGAAACATCAATGTGTAGTTGCCTCTCATGCACCCTCTACTGGGGACAGAGCCCACAACCCAGGCATGTTCCTTGACTGGGAATCCAACCAACAACCCTTTGGTTCCTAGGCCAGTGCTCAATCCACTGATCCACACCAGCCAAGGCAACCTATATTTTAAAATATTAGTTATTTAATATTTCTATCTGGTTTCTAACAGTGAACTTTAGTATTGTATACTTTGCTTTAACCTTGATATTGTTTTATATTCTGAAGTAAAAAATTATATTTACCTTTACAAATAATAGTTTAGTTCATTGATGTATGCAATGTAGTGTGTGTTTGCCTCCCTTTTCTTCATTTACTAAATCCTTCTGCCTAGGTTCATTTTAATTTTTGTGTGATTTAACAAATGTTTATTAGCATAATTGTGGAGAAAATTTTTCACTTTTTATTTGAAAATGTTAATTTTATCCAGTACTAAAAAAACAAATTGTTTTTAACTTCCAGCCAAGATGGAGGTTACATAGATACACTTTGCCTCCTTACACAACCAAAAGAAGGACAGCAAATTTAAAAATAACAAACAGCTAGAACTGCCATAAAATCAAACTATATGGAATTCTGACAATGTAGGAGTTGAAGAAACATTCATTCAGACTGGAAAGAGGGATGGGGTCAGGCCGCCGGGATAGAGAGGACTCATGGAAAGCCGCTGACTGGCAGACTGGGAGAGGTGGCAGCTGGCAGAGCAAGCAGTCCCATATTTGCCTGTGGAGAAACTTGGAGGAACAACTGGGGAGCAAGATAGACCACATAACTCAGGGTTCCAGAGCAGAGAAAAAAAGCCTCAAAACCTCTGACTGAAAAAAAAACTGTGGGGGTTCTGACAGTGGAAGAAATGCCAAGCCTCAGAGGAGAGTTCATTAAAGAGACCCACAAGGTTCTAGAATGTACACAGCACTGTCCACCTGGGAATTAGCGCCAGAAAGGCCCAATTTGCTTGTGGGTAGCACAGGAAGTGATTGAAAACCTGCCAAGAGTCCAGCAAGCAGCATTGTTCCCTCTCAAACACCTCCTTCACATACAGTGCCATAACATAGCTACATGGGTTGCCCCACCCTGGCAAATACCTAAGGCTCTGAACTTACTAATAACAGGTGTGTCCAGACAAAAAAAAAAAAATAAGGCCCAAATGAAAGAACAAATCACAGTTACAGAAAAATACAACTAAGTGATGAAGAGATAGCCAACTTATCAGATGCAGAGTTTAAAGCACTGGTAATCAGGATGCTCACAGAATAGTTGAGCATGGTCACAAAATAGAAGAAAAAGTAAGGACTATGAAAAGCAAATTAAAGGAAAATGTACAGGGAACCAAGAGTGACAGGAAGGAAACCAGGACTCAAATCAATGGTTGGGAGCAGAAGGAAGAAATAAACATTCAGCCAGAACAGAATGAAGAAACAAGAATTCAAAAAATGAGGAGAGACTTAGGCACCTCTGGGATAACTTTAAACATCCCAACATCCTAATCACAGGAGTACCAGAAGTAGATGACAAAGATGAAGAAATTGAAAAATTATTTGAAAATATAATGAAAGAGAACTTCCCTAATCTGGCAAAGGAAATACACTTCTAGGAAGTCCAGGAAGCCCAGAGAGTCCCAAAGAATTTGTACCCAAGGAAGCACACACCAAGGCACATCATAATTACATTACCCAAGATTAAAGGTAAAGAGAGAATCTTAAAAGCAGCAAGAATAAAGGAGAGAGTTCCCTACAAAGGAGTTCCCATAAGACTATGAGCTGATTTCTCAAAAGAAACCTTACAGGCAAAAAGGGGCTAGAAAGAAGTATTCAAAGTCACGAAAGGCAAGGACCTACATCTAAGATTACTCTATTCAGCAAAGCTATCATTTAGAAGGAGAGGGTAGATTAAGTGCTTCCCAGACAAGGTAAAGTTAAAGGAGTTCATCATCACCAAGCCCTTATTATATGAAATGTTAAATGAATTTATCTAACAAAAATAAGAAGATCAAAAGTATGAACAATAAAATGACAACAAACTCACAACTATCAACAACTGAAACTTGAAAAGCAAAAACAAACTAAGCAAACAACTAGAACAGGAACAGAATCACACAAATGGAGATCACATGGAGGGTTATCGGCAGGAAGGGGCACAGGGGAATAGGGGAAAAGGTACGGGGAATGAGAAACATAAATGGTAGGTACAAAATAGACAGGGGGAGGTTAAGAATAGTATGGGAAATGGAGAAGGGAAAGAACTTAGGTGTATGACCCACGGACATGAACTAGGGTGGGGGAATGATTGTGGTGGGAGCGGGGGTACAAGGTGGAGGAAAATAAAAGGGAGAAAATAATGGGTCATCTGTAATAGCATAATCAATAAAATATATTTTAAAAAATAAAATTAAATAAAATTTTAAAAAAGGGTTTCTTTAAAATTCTGGGATAAACTTGTGTTATATTAAAACAATATTCATGTCCTAATTTCTACAGTTTCCAAAAGGTATTGGCTATCAGTCAAATGTGGTTCCTATTTTTATTTTTATTTGTGTATTCAATGATTTTTCTTTACTTTTAATGTTTTGTATTTTAACTATTTAAAAAATTCAGTTTCATATATTTGAAAGAATTCACAGGAATCCATACAGCACACAAAATTAAAGTTTTCATTTAAAGGCAAAGGATAAGGTACAGTATGAGAAAGAGAGTACAGATAATTCTTAGAGGTCTTTGAAACATCCAGAGACATGTTATTAATGCCTTTATTCATATATGGACACACTTTTTCTTCACTTTGAATTACCAAAATCCATGCAATGAATCTTGGTTTCACGAAGCTCAAAGCAGAAGTTTCCAGTGGAGTGTTTTATGCCTCTTTGGTCAGTCCTGGCTGTCTAACCAATTACACCAGGTGAATACAGCTAGTAAAGAAAAACTGGTGATATGGATTGCCAGGGGAATTTCAGATCTTAAAGAACAGGTCATGAATCCCTCTGCCTTTATCTTGGCAAAGAGTCTAAGTCAGAAATCCTGAGGTCCCTAAAAATAAGGATAGAGAATTCCTAGTCCAGCTGTAAAATAACCATCCCACATGACCACAATATTCTGGATGTGGATTTATTTTTCTTTATCTAGGTCAGTTCTCAAAATACATTTCTTATTTGAAGACTCATGCCATTATTCTTCTTAAACTTTAGACTTTATACAACTAATTTTAATGGGCAGTATATACATATGACAATCCAAGTGCATGTTCTATAGCCATTCAGTTACATAAAAAAAATTATGGTTGTGCACTGTCATGTGTTGCTCAGTGGATTGATCACCAGCTTGTGAACCAAAGGTTCACTGGTTCAATTCCTCATCAGGGTACATGCCTAAGTTGCAGGCCAGATTCCCAGTAGGGGGCATGCAAGAGGAAACTGCACATTGATGTTTTTCTCGCTCTCTTTCTTCTTTCCTTCCCCTTTCTCTAAAAATAAATAAATAAAATCTTCAAAAAATTATGAAAAAACATTCCATCAAAAGAGGGTGGAGGCCAGAACTAAGACCATGAGATTGAATGAAAGATAATTTACAGTGCTGATATCAATGGAATTAAATCTCTATTGTACATAATGTATGGAGAAAAGGGTTTTCTAGCTGAGTAACATGGATAAAGTTTATGTACTTCATAATATTAATATTAAGTAAGAAATAGATTAGTGGTGAGGAATAGATTAGTGGTGAGCCTACCTTTGGATAGATTGAGTTTGGGTGGTTGGGGATTCAGATAAAACTGCTGGGCAGTTTTTAAACTGATGCATTTGAACATCTGGAAATCAGGATTGAGCCTGTACTAGTGATATTCTTCCTCCAAATATAGAATCAAATTTTATCAATAAAACTATTTTAAGTATTTAAAGTTATTTCAAGTGTTACTAAACATATTTCAGACAAATATGTGACAATCACCTCAGTGTCAAATAAATATGTATAATATACATCAAAATACTCTGGAAATAGTATTATTAACAAGATTATGATTTACAATAGATAATGTGACACATTTAAAAAATTTTGTTTAGTATATTCCTAAGTTCCCCACAATAGAACTTGCATAAAATCAACATTCAAAAGATATAGTCGATACATGAATAACAGTTATAAAAATAGAAAAAAATGTACAGTTAACTAGAAATTATAGCAATTGACATTTAAAATTGGTTTCATCTAATCTACTAATTAAATGTAATTGTTCTTCCTCAGAATAATAGGAATCACATAGCAAAGTGTGAATAATTTATATGCTTCTAAAATAGACAGTGTTGAGTAACTGTCTCCTACATCATTAATTGGACAAATAAATAACAACCTTGCCTGGATTATAACAACTAATGATTTGTGAGAGATCATGGGCCATACTAATTTCTGTAAATCAGCAGTAGTGTGATAGTGAATAAAGACACATAGCACATTACCACAGAGAGTCTGGTGTGTCACCACATCTTATAATTAGGTTTAAATGTCATTCTTCATTAGATGACAACCAGCAAGCTATTGCTGCCTACATAGGAGATTAAAAGGAAATACGAGACGGAACACCCAAAAACACAGAATTATCTTCTGGAGGGTGGGCCCCTTGCAGTACAGGCTTCCCCCACTAGGTGAATTTTCTAGGAACCCATCTGTATCAGTGTATTAGCCGGTGTTGTGAGAGGCTGCATTTAGCTTCAGTGGATTTTTCTGAAGACTCTTCCTACACCTTTGCCCATTTCACGGTGGGTGATTTACTAGTATACCTGCCAACACCATACTGTGTGTTCGGCAGTTTTTGACTAAAAATGGTGTGACTCCCATCCCCCATCCTTCCTATTCCCCTGATTTCACCATTACCAACAATTTTTTTGTTTGTCTCCCTGGATAAAAAAGTCTTCAAAGGGAAACATTTTGCCAATGTGGAAGAGGTAAAACAAAAAACAGCAGAAGCACAGAAAGGCATCAAAATTGATGAGTTCAAAAACTGATTTGAGCAGTCTAAAAACCCATTGATAGGTGTATTGCATTAAATAGAGAGTACTTCGAAGGCGACTGAAATTTAAAGATGTAAGAATAAATATACAATTTTTAATAAATATATTCTGGGTTTTTGCACCCCCTACCTTTTGTATAATAAATTTGAAATCGTTATCCACCAAAATTTTTTAACAAAATAAATGAAAAGAAAATAAATTATCTTCCTTACTTTACCCATTTCCACACATTTTTAAATCAATAAACTAGCCCTGGCTGGTGTAGCTCAGTGGATTGAGCATGGGCTGTGAACCAAAGAGTTGCCAGTTTGATTCCCAGTCAGGGCACATGCCTGGGTTGTAGGCCAGGTTCCCAGTGGGAGCGAATGAGAGGCAGCCACACATTGATGTTTCTCTCCCTCTCTTTCTCCCTCCCTTCTTCTCTCTCTAAAAATAAATAAATAAAATAAAATAAATCAATAAACTTGATTCATCCTTTGTCTTAAATATCACTTTCTCAGAGAGTTTCCCACACATCTATGATTGAGGCTAATCTAAAATGAACTTCAATCATAATTATTTTTATGAGCACATGTGTTACACAATGGAAGTAACTTAGTTTGATACATCAGTGGGAAAGAATGAATGGAAAATGGAGACCACCAGAAGTATGAGGTTGTTTTTAAGCAATATTTAATTTGTCTTTCACTAAATAAAGTGAATTAAGTGACTTAAGGATAAATGACAGAATAGAGTGATAACTTTTGGTTTGTACTTTTACCTAGTATTTTATTATGTAAAATAATTAGACAAGACTATTTGATTCATTATATATGATGGGTAAGTAATTCTCTTGTTTAATGTAAAATATATGCATTTTAAACAGATAAGTTATTACCAATTTTTTATAACTTCCTGCATCCCAGGAATCCTGATGCGGCACTCAGCTCATTGCTTGCAAAGGGTCGTTCACAGAACAATGGCGTAAACATCATGACTGTACATTTGCAGAAAATCAGTTCCTACTTAACCACTGAATCAGAAACAAAAGATCCCATAATTCACCTTTTAGAAGGGTCACTTTACTGAATAGTGACAACTGGGAATCCTGGGTTTATGTTCTGATTTCTGCTCTACTATGGCTTCACTGGTTTATCAGCTAACCTCCTTGAATAAAAGATGTGTTTGGTTATATTATATCTGAGAAGCACTTCAGAGCTAACAGACTGTAACACTGTCATGGAAAAACCCTTAGATTAGTAACTGATGGCATTAATATAGTTTGACTAATATTATTAAGCAGTTATATATTAACTAATGTTTTTTGAATACTTGCTATTAGGCAGTCACTGTTTTTAGTTTTGCACATGAATTATTTCATTTAAACCTGAAACCAACCTTATGAAGTGGCTACTACTATTAGCCTCATTTTCAAGATGAGGAAACAGAAAAAGTGTAGGTCTGGCCCAAAGTCATATAGTTACTAAGTGGCAGAGCCAAGATTGGCAAACAGACATTTAGCTCTGAAACACTGAACTGTCACAATGCAGGCATTTTTGAGCGAGAGGCTATATGTCTGCCTTAATAGAAGGACATTTTACTACCTGACCAAACCTCACTTTTAGAAGTATGAGCGGGTACTCTTTTGTTAAATAGTTATTTGCACAATTAAGGTAGAAATGTGTGTTTGACATAGAAGTTTTTCAACTAGTGGCCTCCAACATAGTTTGCTAAGAAAAACCGAGGCAAGTGTCATTTTAGTGGAGACCTCCTAGGACTGACTCCATATAAGTTTGCCAAATAAACTAAAGGTCTTCCAGTTAAACTTGGAATATGAAATTTTCATGAGATGTACATATAATACAAGTATTACTTGCTGCTTATCTGAAACTGAAATTATTGGGCATTTTGTATTTTGATTCACTAAACTTAGCAACCCTACATACTGTGATAAGTGGTGCTGGCATTTAGTAGCACGTTAGCTACACCCATAGCACACCTCACATTAATTATTTTCCCTTACGCTAAAATAAGAGGCTTTCCTGAGATTCTTGCACAAGGCCCTGCCCTCTCAATTCATGGCTTATAGCTGTTTTTCAAAGACAGAGATTGCTAATTGGCTCTTATTTTGACATTGGCTTAGACAGACTCTTCAGTAAGAAAATAATCAGTTTCTGATTTCAAACATCATTCTTGCCTACAATACAGTGATAATTCTTCACTTTGCAAATTACTGGTAATTTCAAAAGCAGCCTGGTGGTGAATTTGAAAAAAAAAATCAATCTTAGACCCTCCCCATATCGTTTTACAAATACCTCTTTAAAGTTCCTCAGATTTCATCACTAATTCACACTAACAACTTGCCATAACCCTCCTTATCTGTAAAACAAATTGATTAATGTTTCTAAGTGCTTTCAACTGAGTTATAATATTGAAATGTGCAGTACAAAAATAGCTGCTGAATAATAGAGTATCAATGCATTTCTTTTAAAGTGCAAAATATCTGGGTATATTACATATTTTATTGTGTGCTCGGAATTCATTGAAAAAACACAAAGGACTACTTGAATATATATGTTTCCCCAAAACAGAAATGCTCCATTACAGATACAGAGTTGAGCAAAGGCTAAAACAGCAAATACGCATCCTCTTCGTGTGGCCTCTTCAGCAAAAGGCAGAGAGCAATTACAGGCAGCAGCTGGCCATGGGCAGCGGCACTGTAACATTACACCTGAGCGACCAGATGAAATCAGGGATCTTTTCTCCATGAAATTGGGGGCAAGAGGCTATGCTTTGCTTGGTGTGCCCGTTTTATTTCTGTGCCTATTTACTCATTTGCTTTTCATTTGTGTGTGTGTGTGTGTGTGTGTGTGTGTGTGTGTGTGTGTGTGTGTGCTGCAACCAGAAGTTTGCTCAAGTAAATGAGAGGTGGGACTGTTGCTAAGTTTGCTGCTACTCCTAGACCTCTTATTGGGGAATTTGTTATGCTAGTTTGGGTGTCTGGACTTACTTAATAATGTCCTAGAAATGGAAAATAAAGAGCCACAATCCTGACTAAATCCAAAAGAGAAAAAAATCATTTGTATAAGTAAGTCATTCATGATCTGTAGAAATATAGGGAACTGAGGAAATATGGTATTGTTTCAGAGAACCTGAGTCCCTTCACATTACTCAATGTAGATATATGGAAATGGCTGAAATCTTCCCTAAGCTGTCTTCTGGTCTTATGGTGGACTTACAGTCAACTCTTAAAATTTCTTTTGTATCATTGGAAAATCAAATTATACATTCTCTAATACTACCTTTTTTTTTACAAAAACCTAAAATCTTGGTTTTGTAGAAGAAAACTGTACTTATCCTGTTTATTTGTCATATGTAAAAGACTGGATATTTTCACATTACTAAATTGTTGAATTCAATGAAATAAATCATTAGACAGGAAGTCCCTGGGTAATAGAACTGTGGTTAAAAGCTCATCTCTCCAGTGCAGGCTTTGCCCTCACACAACACACACACACAATCCCTCCACATTCAAAAAAAAACTCCATAACCTTTTGTTAACTAATTGAAAAAACTAGATACATAGTATTTTAATTGCCTTTATTTATAAGTTACAATGAATACATAAGCCTGACTATGGTAACAGATCTTTGTAATTTCATTTTTTAAAATTCATTTTTATAACCTCTCTCTTGCTTTCAGCCTACCTTTTTATCCTGTGCTAGCATCTGAGGATTTACTAAGTAAAATATTTCTAATTTGAATTACTATCCAATGTCCCCAAAATAACATGTTTCTTCCTAAAAGGCACATTCTCCACTTGTTTCTTTTTTAAGTATATTTTATTGATTATGCTATTACAGCTGTCCCATTTTTTTTCTCCTCTTTATTCCCCTCCACCCTGCAACTCCCCTCCCACCAGCACTCCCCACTCTTAGTTCATGTCCATGGCTCATACATGTAACTTCTTTGGCTTCTCCATTTCCCATACAATTCTTAACCCCCCCTGTCTATTTTGCACCTACCGTTTATGCTTCTTATTCCCTGTACCTTTTCTTCCGTTCTCCCTCTTCTCTCCCTCCCTGCTGATAACCCTCCATGTTCTGTGATTCTGTTCCTGTTCTAGTTGTTTGCTTAGTTTGTTTTTGTTTTTGCTCTTTTTTAGGTTTAGTTGTTGATAGTTCTAGTTTGTTGTCATTTTACTGATCTTATTTTCAATCATCTTTTCCTTAGACAAGTCTCTTTAACATTTAATATAATAAGGCCTTGGTGATGATGAACTCCTTTAACTTTACCTTGTCTGGGAAGCACTTTATCTGTCCTTCCATTCTAAATGTTAGCTTTGCTGGATAGAGTAATCTTGGATGTAGGTCCTTGCCTTTCATGACTTTGAATACTTCTTTCTAGCCCCTTCATGCCTGTAAGGTTTCTTTTGAGAAATCAGCTGATAGTTTTATGGGAACTCTCTTTTTTTTTTAGTATACCTTCTTTTGCAGGTATACTACTATTGCTCTATTGCACTTTATAGAACGACTTTTTGAAATATTTTTCAGTGTGTGATATCTCTAATTCTTTTCTATCTGTTTTCTCTTAAATCTAATCTTAACAGGATTTCAACGTTACCTCTACAGTAAAATAACACATACCAAGGCTTTCTCTTAGGATATCCAGTGGTAAGTTTTCAGTCTTTTTTCCACCTAACCCATGAATAGTACTTTTTACTCTGTGATGGTTGTGAAATTTGCACCTCAGAGAAATCCACACTGGAGATATAAATGTACAAATATTCATTTTCCCATTAGTGGTTTAAGCCATGACCTGAAGGAGCTCACAAAGTGAGTGACTAGGGATTAAAAAAAGAAAATCTTTGAGGACTTTGGCCTTTAGAGCCTAAATTTAGGGTGATAAAGTAGCATAAAACCAAAAGTATGAGTATATTCTGTTCTAGAAGCCAAAATTACATTTCTAAGAAAGAAAACAAAATGCTGCTGGTGGTTCACTAAGAAAAGTACTGATACTTGACTACTAGCTTTAGTATTGTGAAGACCACAACAAGAAATCAAGATCGGGTAAGATGCAATATTAAAGTCTGTAAGTAGAAAATACTTTTGTGGACTATTGCTTTGATTGAAAATAGGGAAATAGGGCAGAAATTGAAGAAGTTTAGGAGTGTCACAAGAAGTTTCTGGTTTGTTGTTTGCCGTCTGGTTCTTTAAAATCATACACAGTACTGTGTTTTCATATGGATAGATAAAAAAGGTAAAATAAATAGATGAGAAAAATTATTGGTGTCATATCCTGATGTCCTCGGATAGGTGACAAAAATGGAATCTTTGCAACATAGAGAATTATACTTACAATATTTTGCTGTATATAATGCACACCCACATTTTTGGTCCAAACATTCAGGAAAAAAATATTCTGTTTTAACTTTTTCATACAATTATTATTTATTTATATTTAGAAACAAAACTAGGAATCATATTCTGGGATATTATTTTGCATATGGGTATCATTATTGCTTTCTAGAGTTACACCTTTTATGCATAAGGATAAATAAAATAATCATAAACATTCATATAGCTGAAGAATTAGTACTACTCATGTATAATATGCATCCTTATTTTTCCCTCAAATTTTTGGGCAGAAGTGTGCATTATACACAGCAATTTATGGTACTCAGGAGTGCAGACAGAATCATGCATGCCAGTTAAAAGGAAAGAAAAGTACATGGCAGCTGATACTCTAATAAGTATAAGTCAGTATGCAATTTGATTCACATTTCATAATTTAAAAAATACAAAAAGTCCAACCAACTGTATGGGAAAACATATTCGCCAATGATACCTCAGACAAGGGTTTAATCTCCAAAATATATAAAGAACTTACACGTCTCCACTCTAAGAAGACAAGCAACCCAATCAGAAAATGGGCAAAGGACTTGAATAGAC
>CM052548.1:35724539-35762379 GCA_028533065.1 Trachops cirrhosus | reverse complement strand
GGAACTGGAGGTTTTAGTTCATTTCTTCTCTCTGCTCCATCCGCACTCTGTGAAGATGGTTACCCTGCTGCATGGTAACTGTGGTTTGCTTCTCTGACTCCCCCAACTGGACAGCTGCTGTCTGTAGGAGAGGGAGTTCTGTCTCATTCATGGCTGTATTCATTGTGCCCTGTGCTGAGCTCATAGGAAGTGCTCAGTGTGTGAGTTTGACTGACTGACTGAGTGAATGAATGAATGAATGAATGAATATTCTTATCTACCTTCTCTTTTCTCTCATACTTTATAGACAAAGAAAATGAAAGGTTTAAAGATAAGTGAAACAGCTGAAATGATGAGTTAGGGTTCTAGCTGGGATACACCAAGGTTGATGGACCACTAGGTGAGTGGCCATTCTGTCATATTATCATATTTTAAAGTAGCACTGTCTTCTCATCAAGGTGCTAGTTTTATATTTACAGTATTTTACTAAATACTCAACCACAATGGACCAGATATTAGTACCCAACATACCAGATGAAGACCCTGAGGCTTGGAGAAGTGGTGTCACTTATACAAAATAGCTCTCTAGTTAGTAGAAAACCTGTGACTTTAAATAGAAGTTTTCTAATTCCAAATCTGTCTCTTAATGACTGTTTTACATTGCCTTCCCAAGAGCGAATGTATCTCTTTTAATCTTTTGTGTCATTTTGCATAATAAGGTTTATCATACTCTCTTTTTTTCCCTCTACTCACAAATAACCACACTGTCAGGGTAACAAAGGCTACTAAAAATTTCTTATTTGTTTGTTTGTTTATTTATTTATTTATTGTAATAAAATTTATTTTACCAACCACAGCAGTCATTATTTGTACTTCCTGGGCATATCATGATTTTTTTATATGGTACATTTGCTGAAAATGGAAATGTAGCTTTCTTCCTTTAATACAATCTGCCAACTCTGAAAATCAGTTTTGTATCAATTTTATGGCAAACCCACACAAGGGAGAAAGCTTCATGCTTAGGCATATCAGTGTGTAAGCAACTATCTGTGCTGTCATTTTCAATTTTGTCAATAATTCTTACTACTAGTAAAGTAGCACATAAGTAACTGCTGGATAATATTTTCCATTTATTACAAAACACACTCTTTGCAATTGAGCACTAGTGCTACATTGTTGCGCATCACAATGCCCTTACTACTTTGGTTCTATGAACTAGTGTGTCTACTCCTTTCATTTATTTGCCCTTGCTTTGCTGCTACTATTGCTCATAAGGAAAAGTTTCCAACTCAGTTCCTTTTCTATTTAAAAGCTTCTTTGTTGTGGATTATAGTAAATGATTTAGCTAGTTGGCTGTATGCTTGGTGGAGCATCCTGAGGCTTATTTTCCCAGCTAAGCAAGATTTTGCTAGATGGTCTTTGAATTCAAAGGCTGCTTTTGGCAACTTCAGGAAGAATTGTGCTGATTATTTAGAAAACTGTAACTTTATAAATGGTCACTCTCCAGTGGCAGAAAATTAATGGCAGATGAGTGGCAAATGGGTCCATTTCATTTTATTCACAACCTGCAAATATTCTAAGGAAATGGTTATAGCCTGGAAGAAGAAAACAAGAGAAAGTTGTAGGATGATGAAAAGTTCACTGGGAAGATGGGGGGAAATCTCAGGTACAACTGTGCACATTATTGTAAATAATCAATTTTTATTGTTTATTTAGGGAAGGAAAATTAGGTAGACTCCTAGGTAAGATTCAGGGTACAAGTAGCATAAGCAAGAAATAGGCCTGTGTTGTTTGAAGCCACTGAGGTTTGGGGTTTATTTTATATTTCAATGTAATAAGAAATTTTTAAAAAGCTATTTGACCCTGATATTAATAATAAGATTGAATTTTGTTTTCTCAGCAACATACCAAACATGGTTAGTCTTTGTTTCTGAGATTAAATCAGAATGAGGTAACATTTGGGACCGAGTTATATTTTAATGTGTTTTATTTTGTTTTAACTAAAAGAATAGAATAAATTTATTTAGAATTGTTTAAGAGTTTCACATTAGTTTTGGGCATATATCTAAACCTTTCTGGTTGAGGTTGCTTCTTCTAATGAATATATACCTGTTCCAAATAAAAATAGACCAAAATTTATGTTTTGTTGGTTTAGAATATGGACTGCCATAGTTAAGATAAATAGTCAGGAATCTCCATTAAGTGTGTGATACTGAGTAGATACAATTTTACACTATTATGGAGACCTCAGAAAGATATGTAAAACCATATTGGCTTCAATCTATAACTTTGAATACTAGTCAGCATCAAAATGATGTCCATGTTATTCATTTTATTACAAAAGTTGAGTGGTGTAGTGTAATGAATTGGGACAATGCAATTAGTTATGAGGTCTTTGAAAGATTTCCTTAAATCTTTGGGATCTGAATCAGTAGTTCTTTGCTCAATCATAACTGAAGTCAATGAAATGAACTCTCCAAGAAGGCCACAGAATTCACAGAATTGTGTGTGAGATATTAACACAGGGGTCATTTTGCCTTTAGCTAACAAGCTAATGCTTCAGAAAGACGATGATTTATGACAACTGCAAGAAAATGTCTTAACCAGGTGACATTATATGGCTTTTGTTCCTTTCCTGGTATATTGAATAACATAACTTAAAGTTGTGGTTGTTATGTTGGTGACATAGTCCAATATCATCTTAAATATCTGCCACTAAGTATGTTGCTAAGCTAAGATTAGAATGTGCCATATTTGTGAAGATAGTGTTAATTAATTCATCACTATAATAATAAGGCAAAGACTTGGTTGAACAAAGTAAGTAAGACAGAGTCTTCTTACTTCATTTTAAATTCCACAAAAACAAAATGCTTCCTAAGTACATGTGCTCAGAAACACAAATAAGCTATCCATTTATATACTTGGTTTCTGAATTATGAATGTATTTTCTTAGTATTATGATGCAGAGGGCACACTTTATATACTGTTTTTCTTTTCTACTTTAAGAAAAAGTGTATACTGTTTTATATTTTCTATTTTAGTAGATATAACATCATTTATAAAAACATTAATTCCATTTAATTCACTATTGACATCAATTTTACTGCACACACCTGCAGTACAAAAATTAATTTGCTATAGCATTAATTTTATTTATCAATAACATGGTATTCAGACATGAACAACCTGTTAACTAGTTTTCCCTCTCTCCAACAAATATATAGTTTAAAACACACACTGCTGTTTTTTTCAATCTTAAAAAGTATTGCTTATACAATGTAATTGCTTATACAATTAACCATTTTTTCTTTTTTTAAGAACTAGATCTAAAAATAATTTTCTTACATTGCCTTCTAGAGAAATCAAGATGCTATACAAACATCTATTTTCTAAGCCACTCTTTACTGAAATAAACATATCACATCAGATGTTATATGTTTCCTATATTAGTTTTGGAGCTGTGGGCCATTGTTCTAAAATTTTATGGAACTTCCTAAGGTGGTCTACTTCAAAATGATAAGCTATTCATAATTTCAAATTAAACATCACTGCTTTTGAAAATTCTTTTACTGGCATTTTTTAACATATTTCAAAATTGTGAAATATTTAAATTTATTGTAAAGTTTGTTTTCCTATTACCTCATAGTATATTTTGTTTCCATACATTTAATAAAAGCCACTAGGTATTAATTATTAATTATTTTCCTGTCTTCCTCTGAGAATATATATATACATCAATACGAAATATAATATTTTTTACTCTCAGAGAATAAGGTGACATCCTTCTTAATCTAAATAACTTAGTTTTCTTCTACTATTGTTCTTTTTTTAATTTTATTTATTTATCTTTAGAGGCAAAGGGAAGGAGAGAGGGAGAGAAATATCAATGTGTGGTTGCTTCTCATGCGTCCCCTGCTGGGAACTGGCCTTCAACCCAGGCATGTGCCTTGACTGGGAATCGAACCTCGATCCTTTGGTTCCCAGGCCCATGCTCAATCCACTGAGCTACACCAGCCAGGGCCTTTTACTATTACTCTTATGTTCACCCACATTCATTTTTAATTTTTGTTCAATGTATTGAAACTAAAAAATAGTGTTCACCCATTTCTCCCACCCTAACCCCTGCCTCTCTCTGGCAACTACCAATCTGTTCTCTTTATCTATGAGTTTGTGTTTTCTTGTTTGGTTTTTGTTACTGCTGTTATTGTTCTTATATTCCACATATAAAAGATCATATGACATTTGTCTTTCTCTGTATTGCTTATTTCAGTTAATATAATGCCCTCAAAGTCCATCCACACTGTCATATATGAAAACATTTGACCTTTTTAATGCTTGAATAATATATGTAATTATAAATATAAAATATTTTATATTTATACAATATAAATATATTTTGTATATAAATATATTTTCATTTTTCTAAATATAAATATATAATAAAATATTATATATCTTATAAGTCTATTTAAATATATATAAAATATATATACTTTCTTCATTCATTCATTCATTAATGGACTGTTAAGTTGCTTGCATCTTTTAGCTATTGTAAATAATACTGCAATCAACATACAAATGCATATTTTTTTTCAAATTAGTGTAGTTTTAAAATAAATACCCAGAAGTGATATTGCTTGGTCACATAACAGTTCTGTGGAACCTCCATACTGTTTTCCAAAGTACATGCATCAGTTCACATTGCAAAGTAGTGTTGCAATTGTTCCCCTTTCTCCACATTCTTCTCTCTAGCACTTGTTATCTGCTGCCTTACTGATAATATTCTTACAAGTGTGAGGTAATATCTCATTGTGGTTTTGATTTCCACTTCCCTGATGATTAGTTAAGTTGAGAGCCTTTTCATGCACTTCTTGGTCATTCGTGCATCTTCTCTTGAGAAATGTCTATTAAGTTTATTTGCCCACTTTTATATCAGGCTATATTTTTATTGCTGTTGAGTTCTTTGAGTTCCTTATATATTTTGGATATTTACCCCTTATCAAATATATAGTTAACAAATATTTTCTCCCATTTTAAAAGTTGCCTCTTTCTTCTGCTGATTGCTTCTTTGGGTATGCAGAATTTTTTTTTTTACTTTGATGCAATCCAATTTGTCCATTTTTGCTATTGTTACCTATGTTTTGAAGTCATATAAAAAAAGATATGACTTCAAAAACCTAATCAACAAAGCAAACAAGTGAGCAGAGACATGGAAATAAAGAACAAACTTAGAGTAACTAGTGGGGTGATGAGAGGGGGATGAAGGGGGAAAGTAGGGGGAGGGTCACGTCAAGGAACATGTATAAAGAACCCATGGACAAGGACAAAGGGTTGAGGAGGATTGAGTGTGAGAGGTGGGGGTGGGTATGGCAAGGGAGAGTAATAGGGGGGCAAAGAAGGACAACTTCAACTGAACACCAATAAAATAATTTTAAAAAGAGAGAGGAAGGGAGATAAAAAAGAGAAACACTTGTGAAAGAGAAACAGCAATAGTTGCCTGCCCTTTCTGCTCCCCCTCCCAAGAGAAACAACATCTGCCCTTCCCCTAGAAATTTTCCCTTCCCAAATTCCCTTGTTTTCCCTATTTAAACTTGCTTTTGAAAACTCAAGGATTCTTACCTGCCAACTTCTTAAATTGCTGACCTCTGATATTAATAAATGTACAATTATAACTCCCCAAAATCATTGCCTAAACCAATGACACGTTTTTTTTTCCCCCACAGTTTCCTTTAGTAGTTTATAGTTTCAGGTTTTATGTCTGTCTTTAACTCATATTGTGTTAATGTTTTTGTACATAGAGTGAATAAGGATCTAATTTCATTCTTCTGACTGTTTATATACAATTTCCACACCACCACTTGCTGAAGAAACTATCTATTCCCAGTCATATGTTCTTGGCATAATAGCGTTATTTTGATTGAATGTTGGTAGCTCTTGTCTATTCAGAAAAGGCTCATGCCATCTAAATTGTTGAATTTACATGTATATGCTTATTTATAGTATTCTCTTGTTTACAATTTTAATAACTTTAGGATCTGGGATCATGTTCAATTGCCTGGAGTAGTATCAATTTTACTGACTTTTAAAAAAGAAACAATATTTGGTTTCATTGCTATTTTCTATTGTTTTTATATTTTCAATTTCACTGCCTTTTGCTATTAAAGTCATTTTCTCCTTTCTGTATTATTTCATGCAACTTGTTCTTTTATAATTTCATTTGTAAGGTGGAAACTGAAGTTCCTGATTTAGGAAACATATTTCTTCTTCTACTACTATAAGAAGTTAATGCTTTAAATTTTCTACTGAGCATTATTTAGGTGCATCTGACAAATTTTGTGTTCTGTGTTTTCAATTTCATTCAATTTAAAAAATATTTTCTGTTCTTTAGAGATTTCCTCTTTACCACATTTGTTATTTAGAAGTATATTGTTTTATAAATACTGAAATATTGGAGGGTTTTATTGATATTTATATATTTTCTTAATTTGTTATTGTCTGAGAACTTCTTTTGTATTATTTATATTCACTTAAATTTGTAAAGTCATTTTTTATGGTCTCAGATATGGGATGTATTGCTGAATATTTCTTGCACACTTGAGAATGTATATTCTGCTCTTGGGTAAGGTATTCCATAAAGGCTTTGAGGTTAAGTTGGTTAATATTTATTTTCAGGATATCCATACATTGCTGATGCTCTGCCCATATTTTCTAATAATTACTGAGAGAATAATGTCAAATATTGAAATGTATTTGTTCACTGTTTATTTCTCCTTTTATTTCTATAATGTATTGCTTTACATATTAGAAATTATTTTGGGGAGAACTCATATTAAGATTTCTGTGTATTACTAAATAAAAGACTCATTTATCATTTTGTAATATTTGATCTATGCCTAATAATATTCTTTCTTCTAAAGTGTACTTTGCCTGGTATTCATATAGCATTTCCAGTTTTATTTTATTCTGTGTTTATATTATGTTTCTTTGTCCACCTTTCTCCTTTAATATGTCAATGCCCTTTTTTATTTCTATTGACACATGATTTAAATACCATAACATACACTCTGTTAAAGTATAGAATTAGTATTTTTAGCATATTTGCTAGGTTTTGCAACTATCATAACCATCTAATTCCAGAACATTTTTATCCCTCCCCCTCTAATCCCATATGTATTAGCAGTCACTGCACTAACCTATTTTCTGTCTCCAGAGGTTTTCCAGTTTCTGGATATTTTATGTAAGTAAAATTATACAGTATGTGGCTTTCATGACTATCTTCTTTTATTTAGCATAATGTTCTCAAAATGTATGTGCATAATTGCATGTATCAGTATTTAATTCCTTTTTATGGTGGATAATATTTCATTTATTGATATAATATGCTTGCTTATCTATTTATTAGTTTATGAAAATTTTAGTTATTAACACTTTTTTGCTGTTATGAATAATGCTTCTATGAACTTCTGAGTACCCGTCATGTACCAACACCACACAACCTGAACCCCACTGAAGTGGTCATTAATGAGGTGAATAAGAAGGTGACTGAGCTTGGGCAACTATGGTCCTTGGCTGAAGTGGACATGACAAACTACCCCTAAAATTCCCTGGCAATGTGATTTCAGGTCAATGCTGGTCCACTAACACATGCCTGAGCATTTTTAGATGAAAAAAACATAAAAGAAGATATCCTGACAATAAAGTAAAGTTGTTTACAGAAGCTTTCGGGCAATTTTTAGAAGCTGCTTGTCAATCCTTAAAATTGAACATCTGAACCCTACTACACTGTTGGTGGGATTGCAGACTGGTGCAGCCACAATGGAAAACAATAAGGAATTTCCTCAGAAAACTAAAAATGGACTTGCCTTTTTACCCAGCAATTCTACTGCTGGGACTATATCCTAAGAACCCTGAAACACCAATTCAAAAGAACCTGTGCACCCCAATGTTCATAGCAGCACAATTTACAATAGCTAAGTGCTGGAAACAACCTAGGTTCCCATCAGTAAATGAATGGATCAAAAAACAATTGTACATTTACACAATGGAATTCTATGCAGCAGAAAGAAAGATGAACCTCCTACCCTTTGTGCCAGCTTGGATGGAACTGGAAAGCATTATGCTAAGAGAAATAAGCCAGGTGGTGAAAAACAAATACCATATAATTGCACCTTTAACAGGAACCTAATCAACAAAACAAACAAGCAAGTAAAGTATAACCAGAGACATTGAAATTGAGAACAGGCTGACAGTGACCAAAGAGGAGAGGGGAGGGAATTGCAGGGGAAAAGGGTGAAGGGTTTGCAGAAACAGGTATAAAGGACACGTGGACAATAACAAGGCAGGTGGAAATGGGAGGGAGGTGGGGAAAGCTTGGAGGTAGGCCGGGATGGGGGAAAAGGCAGAAAACCGTACTTGAACAACAATTAATTTTTTTAAAAAATGAACATTTGATTACAGACCTGTTAGAGTATCAGGAAGAAATGAAGGCCAACTACAGGGAAATGGAAAAAGAGCTTTCTGAAATCATGCATGAGCAGATTTTCCCTTTGGAGAAGAAGATGGGCATTCTGCCAAATTCCCTTCACATCTTCATTGCTGTCAGTGGAATTCCAACAAGCACAATGGTTTACAGGATGCCCACTTCATCCTCAGTTCTGTGATTTGCCTCATGTGGGGAATTGCTTTGTCATTTGCAAACTCAGGATGATTTCCCAAGCTAATCAGTGGGCTCCTACAAAACATGGAGGGACTCAGCACAATGAGAAATCAGGAGAATGGGAGTGGAAGAAGTAAAGAACTGTTACTTCATAACAGATTTTCTAATGGAGTCATTACAGGGCACGTATTTTTTAAATCTCAATGACAATAGTCAAAGTTTTATTGTGTCTCAACAGAGGTATGTAGTGGACATTAATAAACTGAAGTTAGATTTTACACTATTATGAACTTTGAGTACAAGATATATTTTTAATTATTTTGAGTATATATGTAAGAGTAAAATATCAGGTTACTCGTACATGATAATTCTGTTTAAATTATTGAGGAGCTGCAGATTATTTCCCAAACATGTGTACCATTTTATGTCCCTACCTGTTCCATTTCAAATTTTAAATTGCCTCAGTACCAACTTCCTCATATCCTTGCTAACACTTGTTATTTCTATTATTAATTTTTTTAATTTATGGCAGCCATCATGGTGAGAATGAAGCAGCATGTCATTGTGGTTTTGTCTTGCATTTCCCTAATCACTAAGAATGTTGAACATTTTGTCATGAGCTTGTTGGCCATTTGTATATTTTTTGGAAATTTGTCTGTTCATGTGTCTTTTCCTTGATTTTTTGATTGGGTTGCTTGTCTTTTAATCCTCAAATTTTGTTCTTGTTTTTCAAGATAGTTTTAACTATTCTGGGATTCTTAATTTACTTGTGAATTATAGAATTAGTTCATTAAATTCTGCAAGAAATTCAAGTGGAACATCGAGAGGAATTGTACTGAATTTTGTAGATCAGTTTAGATAGTATTGTCATTTTAACAATGTCAAACTTCTGATCCTTAGCGTGGGCTGTCTGTCCATTCACTTAGACCTTCTCTGATTTTTTTGAATTTTGTTCTGTAGTTTTCATTGTACTAATCTTATACTACTATGATTAAATTTATTCTTAAGTATTTCATGTTCTTTGATGCTATTATAGATAGAATTGCTTACTAAATTATATTTTAGTTGCTTGTCTGTTGCTAGTATCTAGGGAATAACATGGATTTGGGGATACACATTTATTCTGCCATTTGCTTAACTTGTTTATTAGTTCCAGTAGTTCTGTGGATAGAGATAATTTTACTTAATTTGTTTTAATATAAATGCTTTTTATTTTTCTTGTTGCTAAATGCCCTGATGGGCATGTATAGTTAATGTTGAGTACAACTAAGAAAGCATACATCCTAGCTGTATTTAATATTTTATTATTTATAACATTAGCTGTGGTTTTTTCATTGTGAGTTTTTCTCAACCCATTATCAGGTTGAGGAAATTCATTTCTATTCTTAGTTTGTAGTTTTTTGAAAAAATATTATTATAAAAGTCTGCTAAATTGTGTGAAATTTTTTGCATCTATTGGGATGAGCATGTACTTTATATCTTCTATTCTATTTAGAGGCAATACAGTGATTGATATTTGTGTGCTGAACCAGCTTTGTGTTTATGAGATAATCTTACTTTGTCATGATGTATAATCTTTTACTATGTTGCTACATTTGACTTGCTAATACTTTGTTGGGAATTTTTGTGTATATCTTCATAAGAATTTTTGGTCTATAAATTTGATCTCTCCTGTGATGCCTTTTTCTAGCTTTGATATTAGAGTATTGGCGTCCTCACAGAATGGGTTAGAAAGTGTTTTCTCATCTTTCTTCAAGTAGATAGATGATAGATGATAGATAGATAGGTAAGTATTTGAAAAAGATGGTGTTAATTCTTTTTAAAATTATTTGTAAACTTCACAAATAGAGTCATATGGTCTTCGGCTTTTCTTTGTGGGAACTTTCAAATTCAATGTCTTCATTCTTTCGAGTTCTATTCAGATATCTAATAATTTTTTAGTCATTTTCAGCAGTTTTGTTTTTCCAGAGATTTTTCCACTTCAACTAGACTTTCTTATTTGTTGACAAACAATTGTTCATAATATACTTAGTATATTTTTATTGCTGCAAATTTGGTTGAAAGTTCCTTTTTTTAGTCTTCATTATAGCAATTCAAATTTACTCCATTTTCTCAATCTAGTTAAAGATTTCTAATTTTGTTGTCCTTTCCAACAAATCAACTTTTTATTTTGTTGTTTTTTAATATTTTAAAAATATTTTTATTTATTTATTTTTAGAGAGAGGAGAAGGAGAAAGAGTGGGAGGAAACCATCAATGTGTGGTTGCCTCTTGTGCACCCCCCACTGGGGACCTTGCCTGCAACCCAGGCATGTGCCCTGACTGGGAATCGAACCGGTGATCCTTTGATTTGCAGGCCCGCACTCAAACCACTGAGCTACACTGGTCAAGGCTTGTTGTTTTTATGTTAGTTTTGAATGTTCTACTTATTTCAGCTTTTATCTTTATTAATTCCTTATACAAGCTTTTGATTAATTTTTGTCTGTTTTTTCTAGATTCTTAAGATGGAATTTAAGTTATTGATTTGAAATAATTATTCTCAATTGAATAGAAGATTTATAGATATAAATTTCCTGCTAAGCATTTTAATTCATTGATATACTGTGCTTTCAATTAGATTTATTTCAAATTATTTTCTAATTTTCCTTGTGATTTCTTTTTTGTCCCATCAATAATTTCTGGGTGTGTTTAATTTCCATATTTTGAGAATATTTTTATTTTTTTCTTATGTATTATTTATAATTTTGTTCCATTTTGATTGCAGTAAATACTTTAGATGATTTTAATTCTTTTAACTCTATTGGGACATGTTTTATAAACCAGTTTATGAGGTAGTCTAGAGAATGTTTGTTATGTGTGTAATTGAGAGGAATGTATACTCTATTTTTGTTGAATGAAATGTTCAACAAAAATGTTCATAATTTTTGTTAGGTTTATACTGCTAATTCTTCTATTTTCTTGTTGATATTCTGTCTAGTTGTCCCTTCCATTCTTAAAATTGGAGTATTGCTATGCTGCTTGTTTTCATGACCATGACCTGTTAGCTTTTAAAGCTACCAGAGAACTAACTATAGGCAAGGAATGGGAATTGAGCATTTTTAACACCACAAAACTCACTGTTCTTACTTAAATTTGGTCAGTTTTCTTTAAAAATATCTGTTTACTACAAACCTCTCTTTCATTTTGAGTTCTGAAAATGTTAATTCTGTTCATTTTTGCTGGTTTTCTGATTGCTCTTATGTAGCAGAGAATTTTCAGAGATTATTTCTTCCAGTATTTGCTGTGTCACTCTTGTCAATGTCTTTCATTTAAATTTTTTGTGTAAACATATAAATAAGTTGCCTTTTAATTCAATCTAAAAATTCATTTCTTTAAATAGTCTTTTTAGACTATTCACATTTAATACGATTACTAATAGTTATATTAATTCTACCAGCTTGTAAACTCTTTATTTTATTCTTTATGTTCTCTGTTTATTTTGGTCTTTTTCTGCTTTATCTTGGTTTAATTGAGATTCTTTATTATTTTATTTTATCTCCTCTATAGACTTACTATTATAGCTCCTTAAAATTTTAGTGTTTGTCACATAATTTACATTTGCACTATTAATCATCAGTCAATCTTCAACTGAAATTACAGAAATTCACATGCAGTGTTAGAAATTTATTACAATAAATTTCCATTTTCTCCCTCCCATACCTTGTGCCATTTTTGTGATACCTTTTACTTTAAAAATGCTATTAACCTATGATTTATTAAACCTATTTTGCTTTAGAGGTCAGATGTCTTTGAGAGCCATTAAAATTCTTTTAAAAGATATTTTCTTTTCATTCATTCCATTTCAACACTCTTTCATTGTGTATGTCAAGTATATGTCCAGTAGCATGTTCCTTAGCTTTTAATATTTCTGAAGTGCAGTTCTGTTGACAACAAATTCCCCAAGTTCTTTTTTGTCTGAGAAAGCCTTCATTTATCTTTCATTTTGGAAAGATGTTTTCACTCGGTATGGGATGCTGATTGTTCCTATTTTTATTTCCACACCTCAAACATATCAATTTATTGTCTTTTAACTTATATAGTTTCTGAAGTGATAACTTCCATAATTCTTATCTATGTTTCTCTGTGTGAAATGACTCATTTTTCTGTGTCTGCATTTAAACATTTTAAAAATTTTCTTCGTGCTTCTAGAAATTTGAACATGTTATTCTTTACCCTGAGTCTTATTTCAGTTAGTTGCAACTCCACTGTCATGACTCTAAATCTGATTGTTGTTTTGTCTCTTTGAAGTAAGCATATATTTCAACTTTTAGTGTGAGTCATTTTTTGTTGTTGAAAAGCAGACATATTCTGCACGACAGTAGAGACTGAATGATCAGTTTCCATATTTGTTAATAGCCTTGCTTTTGCTTCCACCAGGCCTTTAATCAGAAGTGAATACAGTAGGAGTTTTATTGGGCTTGAACTTTCTTATTCCTGTGTTGAACCTCAGGACTTCAGACTTCAAGTAACTTTCCTCACATATGTGTGTTAAGGGTGGGCCTGGTTTACCAAAGGTTTTTTGTTTTGTTTTTTTTTTGTTCTGTTTTGTTTTTATCCTCAATTTCTGCTCCACTCTCAGCTTTATATTTTCTCTCTGTGCTATTCCTTTGAGGGAGTCAGACTATTGCAATTTACTTGTTACTGGACATTTATTAGCCTAGTTGTGTGGGTAGTAGGAAGTTGGGGATATTCTATTTTTTTTTCTGATTAAATCTTAATTACAGGTAGGCATAGTATTTTTGAGTTTCAAAGTATGACCTCTCAGTTCTCAGTATTGCCTATGTCTACTCTTTCCTAAGCACAAGTGCTACTTTCTCTTCCCTTTCTTCAATTACATTGGCTTTTCACCTGTGTCTCGAGGGTTACAGTCTTTGTTGACTTTGACCAGATAATTTTTGTTCTATAGGGATATATGGGAAAGGTGTTCCAATTTCAATGCCCCTATCACAGTAGCTTTTTTTCTCCTCCAGCACTTATGTAGCAGAAGGAGATTACTTTAGGACTCTGGCAATCTTTTTCTGTGATCTCCTAGAGGGGTTTTATAGGAAGGCTATGTGAGGGTATGGACTCCTATATTTTCAGATTTCTGGGGCTTTATCCTTTTTTGTCAGTAAACATTCAGTCTCTACTTATTCACCAGTCACCCAATCTGAACACTTCTCACTAGTTTCAGGGTGAATCTGCCCTGGTTAAGTGAGGGTTCCAGTTTCATTTCTCCCAGTGGGCACCAGTCTCTTAGATTTTATGTCAAGTGCTTGTCCTGCAAGCTCAGAAACCTGATACATTCAGGAAAGCTAGACTTGCAATTTTTCCACCTTGTTTTTATGTGTTTTGAGCTGATGCTTTTTCCAGATATCTATACCCCTGTGGGTAAAGCAAAAGATCCATATTATGGGTTCATTATCATCAATATCCTTATGGAAAATATGTTAATATTAGGAAATATATTTTAATACAGACTTACTAAAATAAAATGTTAAGTGATACATGAATTTCTAATAATTCTATTTGTGTCTACATTGAGTAAAATAGACACAGTAAATAAGCTCTTAAATATACAATGTCTCAGGCAAAATAATAGTGTATTTCTTGTTCATTTAGCAGTATTTAATGGGTGCTTATGACAGTGGGTTGCTCTTCTCCAAAGTCATCCAAAGACATAGGCTTGGATTGCAAGGTCACTCTGAATACTGATTCTAATACAGAGAGCTAAATAGGAAAAAGAGCATGGGATCACGTGCATGAAAAACTTTAAT
This sequence comes from Trachops cirrhosus, assembly GCA_028533065.1. Classification (NCBI taxonomy): domain Eukaryota; kingdom Metazoa; phylum Chordata; class Mammalia; order Chiroptera; family Phyllostomidae; genus Trachops; species Trachops cirrhosus. The sequence continues at coordinate 35,747,950 of CM052548.1, read as the reverse complement.
GGGTTACTAACCCATGAAGTGGAACATACCACATGTCTGGCATTCCATAGGCTAAAAATTAGTCATATTGACATACTAAAGTACACTAGAAGGGGAGAAATGTAGTCTAGCAGTGTGCCCAAGCAGAAGAAGAAAACATGGATTTAGATATGAAGCTAACATTTTTCAGGCAAAAGCAAAAAGGATTCATATGTCAAACTTATTTGAAGGGCAAAACAAAGATCTAACTCATTTCAGAGCAGTTTCAACCCAAGTGCTCAGACACTCCTAAAAACAGTACCTCTCAGCACATAAGCACCCCGAGCCCCCAAAACATTTGAAAAATCATAGAATTCTTTCATAATGAAAGCAAATGCAATGTATTTTCAGTTAAATTTCTTATAATGTTGCATAACCATTCACTGCATTCTTGAAGAAAATGACATGATTTTACCAGCATCTTAAGTTTTACCTCTAATCATTATAAAATAAAATAGTATACACAAAAATGTTAAAATATGTAACTAATTTACCTTATTTAAGATAACAAAGATGACTGGATTATCATTTATCTGAAATTTAAATGGGACAATTTTATCTTTCCATTTATTCACTCATTTTACATAACATATATGTACCTTCAGTGACATTTTGAACAAAACAGTGGTTCTCAAACAGTGCTCAAAATAATGCTCAAAACAATGGTCTTTCATAACATCATGGAATGTGCAATTCAAACATTGATTCCAATCACCTTCACTCAGAGACTCTGATAGCATGAATAATGTTGAATCCTGTAACATCTACATTTACTCATACCCATCATACAAGTTTATTATACCTCATGCATGCTACATAACTTGAAAAGTACATCTTTTAAAAATGAAGGTCTCTATTCTTTTCATTCTCTTCTCAATGGCTAAGATATTTCCAGAAATCAGACCATTTGTTTAACATTCTGATAACAGAGCTTTTTTTTTTTTTCCTCTCAGGCAAAATTCTCTAAAACAACAGCTGAAAGTAGGATCACCTGTGTATCTACCACCTTGACTCCTGGTAAAATTTAGCAAACCTTTGACAAATGAGTAAAAATAATACATTTGAGTTAGAAAGTGTTATTTAATGTGGTATTAGTTTATGATTTGGTTTTTATTTGTCTCTAATGTTTATATTTCTGCTCAGGTGATTCTAGATGGTTATTTAGAAGATTATGACAATAAGTATTTCATATGAGTAGAACTGTCAAGTTGAAAGTTGCTGGTTTTTAGTCAACAATTATAAATACTTAATATCAGATAAGAGATTGTTATATTTATAAGCATTAATGGAATTTGAGGATTCCTATCATGCTTCACTTTATAATTTTAAAAATATTATTATGGTATACAAATAGAAAATAATTAAGCATTTTTAAGCATTTCTAGACATATTCTTCAAGATATGAGGCCTTTTTCTCTAAATTAAAACTTGTGCTGAGTATCCTAATATTCTCAGAGACTTATATATGTAGCTCACAGTGGATAAGACTTCAATATCCACAATTGGTCAATTGACTGATTGTAATACTTGACCTGTTGTATAGGTACTGAAAATTCCATTTCATCTTCACTGTTTTTAGCAGATGAAAATATGTGCTAATTTTTTTTCATTTTTTCTTTAAGTTTTATTCACATTTTTCCTGTTTTAAATCCTTCCCTCAGCTTTAATGTGATATAGTTGTCATATAATATTTTGCAGGTTCAAAGTGTACAACATGATGGGTTGACACATGTATATAATGTGAACTGATTACCACACAAAGTTAGTTAACACCTCTATCACCCTACAGGTTTACTTACTTATTTTGTATGTGTGTATGGAGAACATATAAGACCCACTCTCTGAGCAACTGTCAAGTATATATTACAGTATTGTCAATTATACTAATTATTCTCTATTATGAATATTCTTTATATTCTAGATCTTCCAGAGATTATTCATCTTATAACTGGATTTTGTGCACTTTGACTGACGGTTTTCCATTTTTCCCTATTATTCAGTCCCTGGTAACAACTATTCTATAATTTGTTCATGTGAATCTGTTGTTTTAATAGTCTACATGTAAGTGAAATCACACAGTATTTGTCTCTCTCTTTCTGATTATTTCACTTAGCATAATGCCCTCAAGTTTTATCCCTGTTCTCACTAATGGTAGGATTTCTTCCTTTTTTGTGGCTGAGTATATGCCATGTTTTATTAATCCATTCATTCACTGATGGACACTTATATTGTTTCACATTTTGGCTATTGTAAATAACTCTACAGGAAACACTGTGCTGCAGATATCTTTTTTAGGTAGTGATTTAATTTCTTCAGATACAGTTCCAGAAGTGAAATTGCTAGGTCATATGGTAGTTCTATGTTTAATTTACTGAAAAAACTCCATACTTTCTTTTTCAGCAACTTTATCAATTTACATTCCCACCAAAATTGCACATTTTGGAGAAAAGATTTCCGTTTTCTCCAAATCCTCACCAACACATTTCATCTCTTGTCTTTTTGATGATAGCCATTTTATCAAATGCGATGTGCTGTGTCTTGTGGTTTTCATTTGTATTATCCTGATGATTAGTGAGGTTGATCATCTTTTCATGTACCTATTGGACATTTGTTGGTGTTCTTTGGAAAAATTGTCCATTCAGATCTCCTCCCATATTTTCATTGGTTTATTTGTTTTTGTTTTTGCTTTCTGTTGAGATATATGAGTTTCCTATGTATTTAGGTGTTAATTCCTGTCTAACATATGGTTTGCAGATATTTTCTTTTTTCTGTTGGTTGCTTCTTTATTCTATTAAATTTTTCATTCACTGTGCAAAATCTTATCATTTTGATGTAGTCTCACTTGTTTATTTTGTATTTTGTTGCTTGTGCTTTGGGTGTTATATCCATATCCTATTGAAAGAGCTAGTCAATCGTCTCTTCTAGTTTTTATTGACTGACTTTGGGGAATAAATACCTTTCATCATCACTGTTAGGGATTCTGATATTTTCTCATACCTTTTCTATGGCTACAATACTCCACACTTTTTGTTTCCTGTTGTGGAGTGTTCTTAAAAGTGTATGCCTTCTCTCCATCCTACAAAGCCAGTCAGAATGCTGACAGCTTCCTTTTTGCTTTCCCTAGGGAGGTGCTGGATGCTTTAATTTCTGTGGTTTCTCATAGTTTCACAGAGTTGGGTAAGCTTTCTGTCAGTGTTCACTAGCTGTCTGCAAAATCTGGCTCTCTCTGCCAGGGAAAGTGCCTTCAGCAAGTCAGCAATTAAATTAGCAGAGGGGGTGGGATGAGAGGAGTATTGAGGGTGCCTATAGGTCAGTTGGCAGAATCCATTTGTAACATGCCCCCAAGAGCTGTTAGACAGGCTTATTGATGGTGTCTGCAACACAGCAGGATCCGCCTACTTTTAATGCCCTCTGAAGCCCTGTCTGCTATTCTCCCAGCCCCTCTGCATAGCCCATGTGTGCAACACACTTCAGTAGTCTGAATGAGGGGAGGAAGATGTGCATTTCTTTGGCAGCATCCACACAGTGGTGGAAGCCAAGGGCATTCTCACCTCCCCTGAAGGAAAAAATCAGGGGCCATGTTTTCTGTGTGGTTTTTAGGGAAGTAACACAAATAAAGTGAAACTGTTTCCTTTAGTCTTTTAAATGTGTTCAATCTCAGACCTTTTGCTCCAATTGTGTTCTGGAATTCTCCACTGTACTTTCACAAAGATCTTTCTTCAGTGGTGATTGACTAAACCTGTGTTCCTTGGGAAGAAGTGCTATAAAAGTTTTATTCCACCATGCTGATGGTATCACTCTGTTCACTTTTAAGTGCCTGTAAGAGCTACCCTTAAGGTTTTCTTATCCTTTCATTTGATTTCAAATATTATTTCACCTTTTATAATTCACATTACATAAAGGTTATAACAACATTACTATTATTATACAAATATATATCTTGCTCAAAACAGTTAGTTGTGAAAAGATTTCTAGTAATTATTTTATAATTGTGTTGTATTTTAATAAAATAATAAAAACTTAAGTGTGTAATTTTTCAAGGTTTAAAATGTAAAACAACTTCTTTACTGCTGCACATATTTTTTAAAAATATATTTTTGTTTTTTATCTTAAATAAAATTTTAATACATTTCAGTAAGAATTACTATACATGATAAATTGTATGTGAAATACAGTTTTTTGATTGTATATGTTTTTCTTTATTTGATATAATGCACATTAATCACACACATGAACATGCACTCACTCACATTTACTTTTGACTTCAAAAGAGTAATCTCAGGACTATTATTAATTATAGATACTAATGCTTTTGAAGTGGCTTAACAGTTTCTAATAAACAGTTGGTAAATGTGCTCTGTTATTATTAATAGCAGAAATATTGATGCACTTATATTTTTAAAGATTTTGTATTTACTTATATTTTAAAGAGAAGGGAAGGAAAGGTGAAAGAGAGGGACAAAAACATCAGTGTGAGATGTGAGAGAAACATTGATCAGTTGCCTCTCATAGCACCCCAACAGGAGACTGAACCCACAACCCAGGTATGTGCCCTGGCTGGGAATCTAACAGGTAACCCTTTGCTTTGAGACTCAATGCCCAACCAACTGACGCACACCAGTCAGGGCTATTTTTATATATAATGTTAAATTAATGCCATACGCTTCAAAGAAGTAATAACAATTCTTACACATTTGGGTAAAATAAGGAATAGTGAATGAAAAGCAGGTGCAAAGTTCAACTGGTATACTTTTTACAGCCCCTACTTGTAGTACTTTATTAGAATTTCTTCATAGTACAATCTTTATCTCTGATATTTTCTCACTTTTTTGTTATTCTTACCATTCTGATGTTTCTATTTTCCCTGTTACTTATACTTAAAGTATTTTAAGCATTACAGAATTATGCTTATTGGAAAAATCTTATTCAGCTATTTTATAGCGGTGTTTAATTATTTAAATTAGACAGGAAGCATATTTATGGAGCATTTAGAATAACAAATTAAGCAAAACTTTTCTTCACTTGAAAGAAAACTTGATACACAGGAGGTCCCAATAAGTGTTCCTCAAATGATTAACTACATATTTTCCATGTAACAACATAATTAGAAGGTTTTGTCCTTTGTTACTTGCAGAGTCATTATAGTGTTAGACTGTTTCTGACATGATGATCACCTGAAGTGACAAAGCTGTCTGATGCTCTAATGTCAATCAGCATCACTGTGGGATCTGCCTAGATCTGAAAGTCACACAGTGCCACTTCGAGTATTTTTTTTTTATAATATAATGGAAACTGGTCCACCATGGCTGGAAGGGGTCTTTGCCAAGCAAAAGATTGTCACTGTGTTTGTCAGTTCCAGCAATTTTCATTTCCTATAATTAAAGTAAAAAACAATTCCTTTTGTTAAAATGTTGTGGTCATATTCTCACTAGGAAAAAAACACCAGACCTCTGAATACCATTATTCATTTATGTTCTACTTCTTTTCAAAAATTAATTTTAGAAAAGTTAATAATTATGAAAACTTTAAAAAACAAAGAGAATTCCACAATTTAGAGACATCATTAATGTGTTATAAGATTTGGTATTTCATTAATTCAACTCCTTCTCATTATTTGCATAATGGAACTTGTCTGGATCTTAAATGACATTCGGGTTGACTTGTAGCAAGAGGCAACAGTCTTCCAGGTACTTAGGACAGACTAGTTTTCTAACTGTCACTGCACATTGTCAAAATTTTTTACTGTCACCTAGAGTTCTGGGGCAGTAAGGCTGCTGGTAGAGACTAGGAATGTTGTTTGGTTTTGGTTGGATTTGAGTCCCAGATCTGTCACCAGCTAGAACTGTGACCTGGGGCAAGTTATATAAAATGTCTTAGTTTCTGTTTCCTCAGAGGGAAAAATAGTCTCAATAACCCTAATACAGGCATTTGGCATCATTACATTAATGTAACAATTTAAGTTACCTGTAAATGTGAGTTATTATTCTATGATTTGCATAGGTCATATGATACATTTTGAGAAAATATTTAACATGCAGAGCTGTACGAATTACTCATTTTGATGCACTATATTATTTTTCATTTGATAAATTTCCATTTCCATTAAAATTTTCTAATGATGATTCACAAAATGTGTTCTACACATTTTAATGCCTCATAAGCCATTATTAATACAGCAGGGTTCTAGAAAATATATGTTTTTTCACTAGGAGCTAAGATAAAGGAAACTGTCTTGGAAATACAGATGGGGGAAAAGAGCACTTAACTTTAGGTATTTAGAGGTAAATCATAATGACACAAGTCATTATAATGGACAAAGTGATAAATAAAAGGTGTTTGGTGTCTGAAAAGAAGACAGCCCATGTGCAACAGGACCCGTATCAACAAAGAAGAAAGACATTATGAGCAATGAACATTGAAATTCTGCACCACTGTAAAAGCAGATCTGATAATAAGCAATAATCAAAGAATCCTTCTCCAGCTTTTTCCTTATATAGTTCCTTTCAACATTTCATATAATAATGGCTTGGTGGTGATGAATTCTTTTAGTTTTACCTTGTTTGGGAAGCATTTTATCTGCTCTTCCATTCTAAATGATAGCTTTGCTGGATAGAGTAATCTGGGATATAGGTCCTTGCTTTTCATCACTTTGAATATTTCTTGCCAGTCCCTTCTAGTCTGGAAAGTTTCTGAGAAATCAGCTGATAGTCTTATGGGAACTCCTTTGTAGGTAACTCTCTTTTTCTCTTGCTGCTTTTAATATTCTCTCTTTATCTTTAACCATTGGCATTTTAATTATGATGTGTCTTGATATGGTACTCTTTGGGTCCAAAAAGATTGAGAGTCTCTGTGTTTCCTGGATTTGTATGCCTATCTCCTTCACAAAATTAGGGAAGTTTTCTTTCATTTTTTTTCAGTAAGTTTTCAATTTCTTGCTCTTCCTCTTCTCCTTTGGCACCCCTATGATTCAGATGTTGGTATGTTTGGCAATGTTCCAGAGGCTCCTCATCTTATCTCATTTTTTTTAATTCTTTTACTCTTCTTGATGTTCTGGTTGAATGCTTATTTCTTCCTTATGTTTCAAGTCACTGATTTGAGTCCTGGCTTCTTCCCTTCTACTGTTGGTTCTCTGTACATTTTTCTTTATTTCACTTAATACAACATTATTTTATGCCTGGGTCTTTTTTTTTATGCCATTGCAGTACCCAATTATTTCTTTTAGCATGGTCAAAACCAGAGTTTTGAACTCTGCACCTGGCAGACTGCTTATCTTCATTTCATGTAGTTCTTCTCCTGGAGTTTTGTTTTATTCTTTCACACGAGCCATAATTCTTTGTTTCCTCAACTTGGCAGCCTTCCTGTGTTTATTTCTGTGTCTAAGTTAGAGCTGCTTTAACTCCCCGCCTTAGTAATGTGCTTATTTTAGAAAAGACACCTGTAAATTGTGTCAGGTGGAGACTTAGGTAATCACCACAGTAGGGCAATCCATTTCATAACTCGATGGTTTTGTGTGGTATATTGCTCAGAGAGGAGACAATGCCATTACCTGGTCTTTGGAAGTTGTCTCCTAGCACTCACTCTGTTACCAGCCACTGCACTTTCTCCTCTTCTCCCCATATGGTGCTTGTGCCCTTCCAACTGTTGCCCTTGTGCTGAATACCAGAGAGGGTAGGTCTATGTGACTCCTATGTCCATTGTGGGCCCATTAAGTGGATTCCTTTGAGAATCCTGCAATTTCTTCCTCTGCCCCAATCCTTGTTGGTTTTTACAGCCAGAGTTATGGGGACTTATTTTCATGGCACTAGAAGCCTTGCCTGGGTGGTCTGGACTGGGGCTTGGATCATTCATTTCTGAGGCATTCCTCATGAATTTTATCCATCACCCATGAATGTGGGACTGCCCATTCTGCCACCCCTCTGCACCTCTTTATGCCTGCCACATCTCTGCCACTTCCACTCACCTGGATGAATGTGGCTTCTTTAAATCTTTGGTTATAGGACTTCTTTCAGCTCAATTATGACAAATCTAAGTAATACTGTTTTTCAGTATAGTAGTTATTTTTTCTGTAGTTGTGCACAGAGGCTAAACATGTTTACCTATGCCTCCATCTTGACTGGAAGCTTTTTCCTACTGAGTATAAGAGGTGAGGAGGAGACTGGGAAAACTCAAGGTTTTTGCTACTCACATTAATGGATGCTGTGCTATAGGAATTTAAACTATAAATTTAAATTCTGTAGTGTATTGTATGGAAAATTTAATATATTTAACATCTTAATTGGAAGTTTTTGGTTGAATATATATATACACAGAGACACCTTTTTTTCTTTAATATTTCCTTACCAGTAATTGGAAACATTTCCAATTTAATTATATATTATTCTATCTTTTAGTAACACATATAAGATCGATCTAGACAGTATCTGCCATATAATATGAAATATAGAGACATTTATTGAAAAAGAAACAAGATATAAGAAACATTGTACATCAGACAATGATGCCTAAGTTCCCTTCAAAGTAGGTTCATTGGAACCTCCCACAGTTCTCCCAGCATGTCTTCCACTATTCAAAACACTCTACCAAACTCTTTGATGGAATCACCATTAGCTGCCCCTTTGTATTTCCCTGAATCTCATCAATGGTCTGAAATCTCTTCCTTTCAAAGGTAATTTAGTTTTGGGAAAAGCCAGAAGTCTCAGGGTGCCAAATCTGAGTTGTAGGGGTGCTGAGTCACCTAGGTGACTTGATGTTTCACAAAAAAACTCTGCATAAGACATGATGAACGAGTGGGCACACTGTCATGATAAAGCTGCCAATCACCAGTTGCCCATCACTACAGCCTTCTGAATTACCTGAAGAGTTTCCTCAGAGGAATGTGCAAATGTAACACTAAATCTGATGCAGCTTCATTCTCCTATTCACTCAGTCATTGTGAATGTGATAGCCACACCATACACATGCTCACTCAATAACATCTCCCACCCCCACTGACTAGAACAATGAAGTCATCATTGTTCACTCATGTGCTCCCCACTCCACTCTCTTTGGCTGCCAGGTTACATCTATTTCATGCAAACCATTCTCGTTATATTAACAATAGCTAGACTTTTTTCCAGAGAAGCCTCATTTTATATAAATATATCCTTTGTATTTACTCAAGTACTACTGTTTCTTGTTCACTATTTTTCTATTCTAATACAGTGACAGAGTAATATCATGGCTTTCCTTTGAGATGAAATTTTGTGCAAAATAAAGATGATCTTATTCTACAAAAAATTCCAAACAATAAATTCAGATCTAATTAAAAATAATGTTTTAACCATTTTCCGATTTTGTTTTTTTTTTCTTTTTACGTTGGTCTCATTACATCATTAAATACGATGTTTTATTTACTCAATCATATAATTAATCCTGCTGATTTGAGATACAAATAAACTCATCTTGAATATTGTTACATTTATTGGGTACATGGTTTCAAGGTCATAACTACCTGTACCATTGTATGTAACTAATGTTAAGTCATAATATCCAAGCTATCAGTTTGGTTATAATACATGTTTAATAAGGGTGCATTATAATCAATAGTAAATTGTATCTGAGAGATACTGTGAGCTCTGACATCAGTGTTTGTGTAGATTTTTTTATTTGTGAACTTCGAAGTCAGTGTTTTTTTTTCTTTCATTTACCATTGAAAATGGCTTCCTCAACAAGCAGAGAAAGAAAAAGATATATTAGGTTCTATACATCCAAAATGTGTCATTTATCAAAATATTTTTCAAGTGCTGTGAAAGTATCTAAGCCTTGAGCATAACAATATTATTTGCAATGACAGTTACAAACATTTTTACAAAACCAACTACTGAGGATTCTAATTAACGTTAAAGACAATTTTGGGTTGTATTTCTTAGCAATATACTCGTTTTTGTTTTGAAAAAATGTTTATTATTTATATTTTGATATTTATTTGTTAATTTCTAGATTGTAACTAAAAGTAAATTAAAAATCATATATTTATTATACAGATATAGTAAATTAAAATTTCCAGTTTGTTTGTTTGTTTGTTTATTATTTATGTATTTATTTGCATTTTGGCACATACCAGTAAAGAATGTATCTCTTGTATACACGGCACCTATGCTGCAAATTTTTTGACTGAGACCTTTGCACGGTTAAGGCCAGTTTAAGCAACAACGATATCAAATTCCCCATTCATATTGGGCATTATATTCATATATAAGAGAAACAAGGAAGGAAGGAAGGAAGGAAGGAAGGAAAGAAGGAAGGAAGGAAGGAAGGAAGGAAGGAAGGAAGGAAGGAAGGAAGGAAGGAAGGAAGGAGAAAAAAAAGGAAAGAAGGAAGAATGTGAGCAAGAGAGAGCAGGAGAAAAGAAGAGAGAATTTAGCCTATGGATAATTACTAAGCAACATGTATCTGTTAAACCTTTACTGCAATCTCAGTGGTTATTAATCTGTGATAATGACCACTGGCCTGATTACAGTGTCAGTACATTAACTCACAGTTGAGATACTTGTGGTCACAAGTTTTTAACTATAATGACTATTAGTTGTAGTGATATAAAGAAGAAACAAAAATATTTTTTTAAAACAGGACATACTGTTTAAATCAGTTGTTATTGAAATGATTATAAAAACAAGGTAACATGATTCTATTTATTGATTCTAAAAATAAAAATTAAAGAAGTAAATATTTTTTCTTAAATAAAAAAGTAAGTGCTGTTCTAGTGTTTCTTCTGTTCTTTTTTGTCATGGTCCAGACCTAAAATAATAATAATAGAAAAAATAAGGCAAATGTCAACAAGCTTTGAGTTAAAATAATAATCTAGGGTTGGTGATTTAAACTGGTTATTTTACCTTGTACAGAGTCATCAGTTTGTAAGCAAGCAAAAATAATTTTCAAGGATCACCTAAAAGTACTATTTAAGATAGCTGTTTACAGTTTTAACATTGGAATATTTTATGGGACCTTGGAAATACTTTCATCACCATATATTTTACTTTTATTTATAATTGTTATTTTGCTTAAGGTTGATTTGATATAAATTGCTATTTACTGGTAATAATGAGCTTCCAAATTGTTTTTTAGTTGTATGGGGTCCAAAATTAAGATATCTGTTAATTTAGATGTAATCAATTGATTATAATAGGATTCAGTATACAAAATGAAACACTTGCTTTCAAATAATTTGTTTATTGTTATTTATATATAATATTTTAAAGCTGTGCTTTCTTCCTCATTCTCCCTCTAAAAGTCTTTATATTTTTAAAAAGTTAATCATGTTGAAAAAATATATTTTTATTTTTCATTAAAATCAAGCTAATCATAATTACTCATCATTAGATAAAATTATTAGAAAAGGCATCTAAACATTAATATATTTACTGCATTTCTAACATTTAAATAACAACTTCAACAGCAAGAAAGAAAAATGACTTGTTTTGTTTGATTACATCAATAAATAAAGTCAAGATTCTGACCAAAAGATTAGCATGCATCTCATAAAACAAGACTGTGGGTGTTAATACCTCTTTACAAGTCACAAGGAAGGCGCTTATACCCATGAAGTTTATCAAACAGTGATTTCTGAAAATGTTTTCCCCAATAAAACAAATGTTCAAAATAGATGTCCCCACAAAACTTCAAAAATGATTAATTTTGAATCATGTTACAGTAGATTAATTCTAGGTTTGTTTTAAGTTCACAACAGTTTGACAATGCTCTAATATTTCTAGCAACAAAAATAGCCAGTAACTTTGTGGTTCTTTATCAGTCCATTAAGTTGTATTATATAGTGTGAAAGTCGTCTTTTGTACTACTATAATGAATTTCTCTGTGAAGCTGAATGATAAAGAACTATGAATGTACAATCAAGTACAACTTTTCACTGACTAAAAACAAAACTGAGTCACCAGAAACAAATTTTTAATAAAAAATATCACAAATTTGAATATGTAAAATCATATCATTGGGAAACTGCTATCCCACAAAAAAACCTTCATTTTTTATTAGATATTTTATCTTTGCTCTACTACAGTTGTCCCAATTTTTCCCCCCTTACTCTCCTCCACCCAGCTCACCTGCCCCTTCCACTTTTACAGTCAATTCCCATCCTGTTGTCCATGTACATAGCTCATTCATACATGTTCCCTGACTAGTCCCTTCCCCTGTTTTCCAACCTTATTCCCCTTCCCCCACCCCTCTGGTCATTGTCAGTCTTTTCTTTGATTTTTTTTGCTTATTTGCTTTGTTCACTAGGTTCCACTTATAGATGAGATCATACAATATTTGTCTTTCACCACCTGGCTTATTTCACTTAGCATATTATTCTCCAGTTCCATCCATGCTGTCACAAAAGATAGAAGTTTCTTCTTTCTTTATGCCACATAGTATTCCATTGTGTAAATGTACCAGTTTTTTGATCCACTCATTTACTGATAGGCACGTAGGCTGTTTCCAGCACTTAGCTGTTGTAAATAACTGTCATATGACCATAGGGGTGCATAGGGTTTTTCTTTTTTTGAATTGATGTTTCAGGGTTCTTAAAGTATAATCCCATCAATGGAATCACTGGATCAAAAGGCAGTTCCACTTTTAGTTTTTTGAGGAAATTCCATGCTGGTTTCCACAGTGGCTATATCAGCCTGCATTCCCACCAACAGGGCACTAGGGTTTCCTTTACTCCACATCCTCACCAGCACTTATTTGTTGATTTTTTTTATTGTTGTTCAAGTAGAGTTGTCTCCACTTTCCATCTACCACTCTCCCCCCATCCCACCCAGACCTACCTCCAACCCTGGATCCTACCTCCCTTTGTCTTTGTCCATGGATCCTTTATACATGTTCCTTGACTTGACACTTCCTCTATTTTCCTCCACTATCCCTCTCTCCCTCCCTTCTGGTTACTGTTAGTTTTTTCTTTATTTCCATGTCTCTGGTTATATTTTGCCTGCTTGTTTGTTTTGTTGATTAGGTTTCACTTATAAGTGAGGTCCTATGGTATTTGTCTTTCACTGCCTGGTTTATCTCACTTAGCATAATACTGTACAGATCGATCCATGCTGTTGGGAAGGGTAGGAGCTCCTTCTTTCTTTCTGCTGCATAGTATTCCATTGTGTAAATGTACCACAGTATCTGGAACCACTTATTTATTGATGGGCACTTAAGTTGCTTCTAGCACTTGGTTATTGTATATTGGGCTGCTGTAAACATTGGGGTACCTACGTTCTTTTGAATTGGTGTTTCCAGATTCTTAGGGTATAATCCCATTAATGATGGCCATTCTGACAAGTGTGAGGTGGTATCTCCTTGTGGTTTTAATTTTCATCTGTCTGATGGATAATGATGTTTAGCATACTTTCATATGTCTATGGGTCCTCTGTATATCCTCCTTGAAGACGTGTCTATTCATGTTCTTTGCCCATTTTGGAATTGGATTGTTTGGCTTCCTGATGTTGAGTCATATGATTTCTTTATATATTTTGGAGATCAAACCCTTGTCCCAGGTATCACTGGCAAATATGTTTTCCCATATGGTCAGTTCCCTTTTTATTTTTATGATGGTTTCCTTAGCCTTGCAGAAGATTTTAAATTTCATGTAGTCTCATTTGCTTATTTGTCCTTTATTTCCTTTGCCTTGGGAGTTATATTGGCAAAAAATATTGCTGCATGGGAAATCTGAAATCATACTGCCTACGTCTTTCTCGAGGGCTCTTATGATGTCATGACTTATATTTAGGTCTTAATCCATCTGGAGTTTATTTTGATGTATGGTGTAAGTAGGTCTGGTTAAGAAGTAGCTTATTTGGGGAACAATTATTCAAGCCTTAGAATATCACTGCATCTGGACAGAAATTTCATTCTCTTCTATAATCCGCAATTTGAAATTAGTTCATCATTTTCTCTCCATGTTCATTTTATACTACTTCAATTTTAGGGTGACTTCTTGCAGTTGTCAACAATAAAATAAAACTCATTATAAAGAAGTTTCCATTTTTGTATCTAGCAATTATTTAATTTCATTTGCACTTTTTCTCTCATCTTATTTTTTAGTGTGTAATATGTGATAGGATTTATTCAACAGTCTAAGAAAGACGTAAAAGTTGTGACATATGGTAAAATGAATACTTGTGAACCATCATGACATTTAAGAACCAAATATCTCTATAATCTTAAAGCTACTATTATCTTCTCTCTTAAAGTCTCTCTTCTTTTCTCTTTCATAAATTTTGTCTTTAACTTTTTCACTTATATTTTAAAATTTCAATTTGGTCTAATTTCAAGCTTACAGAAAATTACACATAGGCTTAAAAAGAATTCTCATTTACTCTTTAATAAGATTCTTCTATTTTTATATTTTCTCCTTTTGCCTTATTGGTCTATTTATGTATATTTACATATATGTGTATGTCATTCAAAATAAAGTGTTTGAGTATAAGTTAAGAACATGTAAATTGTGTATCCTCTTTCATCCTAAACATTCAGTGCATCTTTGTTAAGAATATGAACATTCTCTTACATACCCAATAAACAGTTATCAAAATCTGGAAATGACACTGAAACATTACTATTATTTAATACACAGTCCATATTCAAATGTCATCAAGTACCCTGATAATTACCTTTATAGTAACTTTTTCCTTTCAGTCATGAATTGCATTGAGAATAACATTATATTTAGTTTTTGGTTAGCTCTCTATCTGGCACAGTTCTTTAGATTTGTCTTATGATCTTTTTTGGAGAATAGGCAATTATTTTGTATAATGTTTCTCAATTTAAGTTTTACCTAGGTATATTCAAGTAATGTGCATTTTTGTTAGGAATATCACAGAAGTGAAGTTTCCTGATTCTCAGTGCAATATATCAGATGGCAAAAAATAGTACTGAGTTCCAGTTTAGCAATTCTATATTTGTTTATGGCTGTGCCTACAAGAGTCTCTGCCTGTATATTTACTCTTATTACCTTTTACTTAAAAATATATTTAGGGGGAGTGACAGAAGAAGATGGTGGTGATGTAGGTGGGAGCTGAGTACACTTGCTCATTCACCCAACTGGGACCTCTCTATCCTATCTTCCAAAGAACAGAGTTAACAGACAACAGAATCACAGCTGATATGAAGTTTTGAAGCCTAAGTGTGCAGAGGATGTGTAAAATGGGCAAGTAAGACAATAAGACCTGGTGCTGTGAGATAACCAGAGATGGATCCCGAAAAAAGTCAGAAGGAGAACACCAATAGCTGAGACAAATTTCACTTTACTATCTTTCAGAACTTGCATTTTTTATTTCTTCTATTTCCATTTATTTAATTTTTTGGTTTTTGTTTGTTTTTATTGCTTGCTTTGTATTTTTATTCTCTTTTAAATATTGCATTTTAATTATTTTCTTTCACTTCACTCATATTCCAAATAACACACTACTCTTCAGCTTTTACTTATTTTTCTTTTTATTCAGATTATATATTTCTTACCATACTATTGGTAAGAAATATTGTTATTCCAGATCCCACACAGCACTCTTCCCTGTTCTTAACCAATTTCACCATCTTCCTGAGCTGTATTACTATTGTGGTTAACTTTATTTTCTCTCACATTACACCATGTTTCTTTTTTTCCTTTTTTCTTCTTCAAGTTTACACTAAAAGAAGTACACACAAGAACATATTTAATAGCTAAAAGAAAAAATAGCAAGGTACTTTACCTTTACTTTATGATATCTATCATCCTGCTTTTTGGGGGGGGTAAAATGTATGTATGTATGTATGTATGTATGTATGTATGTATTGTTGTTAAGTTATAGTTGTCAGCATTTCCCCCCACCGCTCCCCTCACCCTGGCCAATCCCACCTTCCTCCCTTGCTTCCACTCTCCCCCTTGGTTTAGTCCATTACACCATGTTTCTATCCCTTACTCTGACTATTTCTCCTCTATCTAACTTCACATAAGCACTCTTCTTTCTTAAGTAAGCTCACATTCTTTTTCCCTTCTGATAAGAGTCTTAATTATTTTTTAGTTTTAATAAACAGTGGCTCATTGCGTGTAATATCACAGTTATTACTGTACTTCCCCAAAGTAACTCCTATTTGTTCACTACTTGTTTGTACTTTAAATCCCATAGAATACTCTCCTATTGTCTTACTACACTGTGGCTTCACCCTGCCCATGATCAGTTGAGTAAGGAATTTTATTTCACTGTTTTTGCTCTCCCTTTTTTCTTTTCTTCCTTCTTCCCCTCTCTCAACTTAAGCTTTACTCCTTACTCTTATTAGTTTGCTTCCCCCATCCTCTCAAAATCATTTTTCTTTGCTGTAGACATCTCATATTCACTTTTTGCTTTTCTATAATATTCTTATTCCCAATCAAATTTTATTAAACTTCATTCAGCAGTCATTACTATTGACTTGTGGTTTATCTGCAATTTTGCTCAAGTTGGTACAGTACTTTTTCAATTTTACTTCAAACCTCATAGTATACACTTCCCACTTCTTACCCCTTTGTTTTCATTGCCTTTTTGTGTTTTTATATTCTAAATTTTGATCTCTCCTTTTCTTTTCTTTGTTTCTTATTAATTCTCATCAATTCTCTTATCAACTATCCCCCCTCTTACCACACAGTAACATTTCCCCCTCTTTTAGTGATCTCATATTCCCTTTATCATACCTTATAATGTCCACAATCTCCCTTCATCTTTATCAATCTTAGTTCAATTATAGTAGAGACTGCTGATATTGTAGGGGGTTCTTTTCCTGGCATAGGTTTTGTGGTCTGCTAATACTGCTTCATTAATCAACACCTGTACAACAGCATAGAAGAAAAGGAGACAACTGTGAATACCAGTAAACCTGCTGGAGGGAGAACCCACCAACAAAGGAAACACTAATAGGCAAAGCCCAAGAACAACGAGAGAAACCACACAAGGAGAAGAAAGGGCATCAAGACAAGGAGATCAAAGAGACCACTCCACTGAGTCCCCCAGAACCCCTACCACAGAATTTCACCCTATGAAGACAGCTGGCAAAGCAGAGCAACTGGAATCAAAGAAACAAACAAAAAAAGTCACTTAAAATGGGGATACAAAGAAAGATTGGGTAACTGAAAAGAATGCAAGATTCTCCAGTGAAAGAGCTAAATAAAATGGAGGGAAGCAAACTCTAAGATACAGAATTCAAAAGAATGGTTATAAAGATACTCAAGGAACTCACTTACAACTAGAAGGAACTGAGTGAAAACTACAAGAGTATGAAAAAGGAAATAGAAATTATAAACAAGAACCAGGAAGAGATGAAGAATACAATAGCTGAAATAAAGAATAAACTAGAAAGAGTTACAAGCAGGATGGATGAAGCAAAGGACTGAATTAGTGAGCTGGAAGACAAGGTAGAATGAAATGGAGTAGCTGTATGAAAAAAAAAACTAAAAAGTTATAAAGATATCTCAAGGGAACTGCAGCACAACATAAAACACAGTAACTTTCGAATAAAAGGATTACAAGAAGAAGAAAGGAAGTAAGGGACAGAAAACCTGTTTGAAAAAAATAATGACAGAAAACTTCCCAAAACCTGGACAGGGGAAAAGCCACACAAGTTCAGAAAACACAGACTCCCAATCAAGATGAACCCAAAAGCCCAACTCCAAGAAATACCATAATTAAAATGCCAAATTTTAAAGACAAAGAGAGAATCTTAAAGGCAACAAAGGAGAAACAGGAAGTAACATATAAGACAACCGTGATAAGACCAGTGGTACATTTCTTAACAGAAAGACTACAAGCCAGAAGGGAATGGCAACAAATATTTCAAGTAATGAAAAGCAAAGGGCTACAACCAAGACTACTCTACCCAGCAAGGCTCTCAATTAAAATGGAAGGCCAAATAAGGAGTTTCCCAGACAAAATAAGCCTAAAAGAATACATCTCCACCAAACCAGAACTGCAAGAGATGCTAACAGTACTGATTTAAGAAGAGGAAGAAATGGACTGAGAGAGAGAGGAATATAGGTACAAAGGGGAGAATTAATAAATACCTTTCAATAATAACCTTAAATATTAATGCATTAAATGCTCCAATCAAAAGACATAGGGCTACTGAATAGATAAGCAAACGTGACCCACATATATGCTGCCTACAAAAGACCTACCTCTGAACAAAAGACCTATACAAACTGAAAGTGAAGGGTTGGAAAACATATTCCAAGCAAATGGGCAGGAAAAATGGCTGGTGAAGCAATACTTGTATTAGACAAAATAGACTTTGAAGCAAAGGACATAAAAAGAGACACAGAAGGACAATTCATAATAATCAAGGGAAGAATCCATCAAAAAGAAATAAACATAAACATATATGCATCCAACATAAGAGTGCACAAAATATATAAGGAAAACTAAGGAGGATTCAAGAAAGATATAGACAGCAACACAATTATAGTAGGGGATCTTAATACCCTACTGTCAACAATGGATAGATCTTCCAAACAAAATATCAATAAGGGTATTGTGGCATTGAAAAATGCCTTACATGAAATGGACTTAGCTGATATATGTAGAAACTTTCATCTCAAAGAAGCAAAATGCACATATATTCAAAAGTATATGGAACATTTTCAAAGACAGGCCACATGATAGGACACAAAACAAGCTTCAACAAATTCAGGGAAATTGAAATCATATCAAGCACTTTCTCTGACCATAAGGAACTAAAACTAGAAACCACTGTTAAGGAAAAAACTCAAAACACATTCAAATTCATGGAGATTGAATTACATGCTATTAAACAATGAATGAAATAAGGATGGGTTGAGGACAAAATCAAAAAGTTTCTGGAAACAACTGCAAATGAACTTACAACAGTCCCAAACTTATGGGACACAGCAAAGGCAATTCTCAGAGGGAAGTTCACAGCAATACAGGCCAACCTAAAAAAGATAGAAACATTTAAAATAAACAACCTAAACTTACAGATACAAGAACTTGAACAACAACAACAAAGACAGCCAGTAGAAGGAAGGATATAACCAAGATCAGAGCAGAATTAAATAACATAGAGAACAAAAGAAACATTCAAAGGATAAATAAATCCAGGAACTTGTTCTTTGAAAAGATAGACAAAATTGACAAGCCTTTAAGCAGGCTCATCAAGAAAAAAAAAAAGAGAGGACCCAAGTAAACACAATCAGAAATGAAAGAGCAGAGATTGCAACTGATACCACAGAAATACAAAGGATTGTAAAAAATTACTACAAAGAACTATATGCCAAGAAATTTGAAAACCTAGGTGAAATGGACAAATTTCTAGAAAAATATAATCTTCCAAAATTGAATGAAGAAAAAGCAGAAAGCCTGAACAGACAAATAAGAGCTGATGAAATCAAAGTTCCCTTCTTTGATCAAAAATCTCTCTGCACACAGAAGCCCTAGACCAGATGATTTCACAGGAGAATTTTACAAAACACTTAAGGAAGAGCTAACCCCTACACAGACTACTCCAAAAAATCCAAGAAGATGGAAGACCCAAACTCTTTTTATGAGGCCAGCATCATCCTAATCCCAAAACCAGATAAAGACACAACAAAGAAAGAAAACTTCAGACCAATATTGCTGATGAACATAGATGCTAAATTCCTCAACAAAATATTGGCAAACCACATCTAACAATATATTAAGAAGATCATACACCATGATCAAGTGGGATTCATCCCAGTGATATAAGGCCATTACAATATTTATAAATCAATAAACATAATACATCACATAAACAAAAGGAAAGACAAAAATCACATAGTGATATCAATAGATATGGAAAGCACTTGATAAGGTAGAGCACCCATTTACGATTAAAACACTCAGCAAAGTGGGAATAGAGGGAGTATTTCTCAACATAATAAAGGCCATATCCAAGGGGCCTACAGCCAATATCATACTCAATGGGCAAAAACTAAAATCTTTCTGACTAAGATCAGGAAAAGACGAGGTTGTCCACTTTCACCACTACTATTCAATATAGTATTGGTAGTCCTAGCTACAGCAATCAGACAAGAAAAAGAAATAAAAGGCATCCAAATTGGAAAGGAGGAAGCAAAACTGTCATTGTTTGCAGATGACATGATAACTTACATAGAAAATCCTGTAGAATCCACCAAAAAACTGCTCAACCAAATAAATGAATTTGGCAAAACAGCATGGTACAAAATCAATATTCAGGAATCAAAGTCTTTTTTGTACACCAACAATGGAATATCAGAAATAGAAATCAGGAAAAAATCCCATTTGATATAGCAAAAAGTAAAATAAAGTACCTAGGAATAAGCCAAACCAAGGAGGTAAAAGATCTGTACTCATAAAACTACACAACACTGAAGAAAGAAATTAAAGAATGCACAAACAAATGGAAGAATGTACCATGTTCTTGAATTGGAAGAATTAATATCGTCAAAATGTCCATATGACCAGAAGCACTTTATACATTCAATGCAATTCCTATTAAAATACCAATGACATATTTTACAGATATAGTACAAACATTTCAAAAATGTATATGGAACCATAAATGACCCCAAATAGCTGCAGCAATTTTGAGAAAAGAACAAAACAGGATGGATCACAATACCTGATATTGAATTGTATTACAAGGCCGCTATAATCAAAACAGCCTGGTACTAGCATAAGAACAGACACATAGATCAGATTAGAGAGTCCAGAAATAAACCCAAGTCTCTATTGTCAATTAATATTCAACAAAAGGGGCAGAAGCATAAAATGGAATAAAAATAGCCTCTTCAACAAATGGTGTTGGGAGATCTAGACAGCCACATGCCAAAAAATGAAACTCAAGCATCAACTTACACTATACACAAAAATAAATTGAAGGCAGATAAAATACTTAAATATAATTCATGATACCATAAAAGTCCTAGATGAGAATATAGGCAAGAAAATTCTAGATATTCCACAAAGCAATATTTTCAGCAATATGTCCCCCTAGAGCAAAGGACATAAAGGAAAAAATAAACAAATGGAACTTCATCAAAATAAAAAGCTTCTGAGTGGCTAAAGAAAACAGCATTAAAATTGAAAGAGAATCAACTATATGGGAAAACATATTTGCCAATGACACCTCAGACAAGGGTTTGATCTCTAAAATATATAAAGATCTCACAAGACTCCACTACAGGAAGACAAACAACCCAATTAAAAAATGGGCAAAGGACCTGAACAGATGCTTCTTGAAGGAGGACCTACAAAGGGCCCAGAGACATAAGAAAAGATGCTCAGCTTCACTAACCAACAGAGATATGCAAGTTAAAACCACAATGAGATACCACTTCACAGGGGAATGAGATACAGGTCAGAATGGCCATCATAAACAAATCAACAAACAAGTGTTGAAGAGGAAATGGAGTAAAGGGAACCCTAATGCAGGGTTGGTGGGAACACAGACTGGTGCAGCCACTGTGGAAAATAGTATAGAATTTCCTCAGAAAACTATAAATGGAAATGCTTTTTTGATGAGGCAATTCCACTGCTGTAATTATATCCTAAGAATACCAAAACACCAATTCAAAAAAACCTATGAACCCCAAGATTCATAGCAGCACAATTTATAGTATCCAAGTGCTGGATGCAGCCTAAGCACCCATCAATAAATGAATGGATCAAAAATTATAGTACATTTCCATGATGGAATACTATGCAGCAGAAAGAAAGAAGGAACTTCTGCCCTTTGCTACAGCATGGATATATCTGAATAGCATTATGCTAAGTAAAGGAAGCCAGGTGGTAAAAGACAAATACCATATGATCTCACCTATAAGTGAAGTCTAATGACAAATAAACAAAGAAGCAAAATACAACCAGAGACATTGAAATTAAGAACAAACTGACAATAACCAGAGGGAATGTGGGAGGGGATCATGGGGCAACGGTTGTCAGGAACATGTATAAAGGGCACATGGACAAAACCAAAATGGGGTAGGTTCAAGTGTCAGAAGTGAGGATAGCAGGGTTGGGGGGGAGTGGTGGGGCAAAATGGAGACAACTGTACTTGGACAACAATAAAAAATGTGGAAAAAATAAATAAAGGTATATAATAGTCTCCAGGTTTGCCATAGTTGAAGAGTAATCCATCAGCATTTTTCTTGTATTAACCCTTCACAAATTTTAACTAGCAAATCACCATTTACCAGTCTTATTTCATAGTGAATGATCTCTAAGCTCTGCCATTCATGAATTTCCTTCATAGTTTTGGCCACATCTTCTGCTATTGTGGTTATTTCTTAACCTATGTTATTTTATACTTAAATTTGATTTGAAGGGATTTTTTATATATATCACTACTTGCTGAGAACTATAAAATCAATCTTTCTTGCCAAAAAAAGAGATTAACTTCAAAAACAACAGAACTTTACTGAACTTTTTAAATATGCACGTGAAAACATTTTTGTATGACAGAGACAAGCTTCATTTTCAGTTTTAAGAGCTGTGTTTAGTTATGGTCTATTGGTGATATAATCCCTCAGCTTTTGTCTAGTTAATTAAATTATTCTGTGTTTCTGCAGAAACTTCTTTATAACCAACCAGTTTCGGGGCTTTTTGACTTTCTGATCTGAATGACCATTTCCCTCAAAATAAATGGAAAAATTTTAGCCATTATTTCTTAAATAACATTTCTGTTCCTTCTCTCTATCTACTCCTTGCAAGTCCTCATAATGTGTGTGTCATTTTGCTTATTGATGGACCTTAAGTCCTGTAGGTTTCTTTTTCTTAGTTTCCTTTTTAAAACTTTTTTTCTCCTCTGATTATTTTTTTAATATGTTTTATTGATTATGCTATTACAGTTGTCCTATTATCCCCCCTTCATTCCCCTCCACCCTGAACATCCTCTCCCACCCACATTCCCCTCCTTTAGTTCATGTCCATGTGTCATAAGTTCTTTAGCTTCTACATTTCCCCTACTATTCTTGCCCTCCCGTATTTTCTACCTACCATTCATGCTACTTATTCTTCGTACATTTCCCCCTCTCTCCTCCTCCCACTCCCCTGTTGCTAACCCTCCATGTGATCTCCATTTCTGTGCTTCTGTTCCTCTTCTAGTTGTTTGCTTAGTTTCTTCTTGTTTTTGTTTCAGGTGTGGTTGTTAATAATTGTGAGTTTGCTGTCATTTTAGTATACAAGTCTTTTATCTTCTTTTTCTTAGATAAGTCTCTTTAACATTTCATACAATAAGGGCTTGGCGATGATGGACTCCTTTAACTTGACCTTATCTGAGAAGCACTTGTTCTGCCCTTCCATTCTAAATGAAAGCTTTGCTGGATAGAGCAATCTGGGATGTAGGTCCTTGCCTTTCATGACTTGGAATATTTCTTTCCAGCCCCTTTTTGCCTGTAAGGT
>CM052548.1:35710413-35724039 GCA_028533065.1 Trachops cirrhosus | reverse complement strand
TTTTTTTTTTTTTTGGCCTTGTGGAGCTCGTGTAGTGAGGGGCGGGGCCTTAGGAGTTCACCAGAGCGGGGTACCCCAGTCACTGGGTTGTGAAGTATGTGGGGGTGGGGTCCGAGAAGGAACAATGGCGCTTGCTCTGCTCTCTGTATGACCTCAGACCCCTCCACCACCTTCCGTGACCTAACTGGGCCCCTCTGGCACCAATTCCCATGTGGGTGAGCCTGTACACCCTGCGGGACCTTCCTTTTCAGTCAGTGACCCAAAGCTCTATTTCCCGGTGCTGGGACCTTGATTTGTGCACAGTGCCTTGCTTCACAATGGCCACCTCGCTGGGTCTGCTGGTCGCCACCCCCTGGCCGGGACCCACCAGCCATGCCACTCGTGCGCCCAGGGTCTGCCTGCTGTGGACTTGTGTGCCACCCGGGTTGCTCAGCTCTCTGCTCTGAGTCCCTCACCAGGCTGACTCTGCCCCTCCTACCGGTCTGGATGAATGTGTGTATTTTTAAATCCTTGGGTGTCTGACTTCCATACACTTCAATTTTCTGTCATTTCTGGTTGTTATTTTGTTTCTATATTGTTGCTGTCCCTATCTTGGTTGTGTGAGGGGGCACAGTGTGTCTACCTATGCCTCCATCTTGGCCAGAAGTCCTCCTCTGATTAATTTTAATTGACCTCTTTTCAAGTTTGCTGATTCTTTCTTCTGTTTGATTAAGTCTGCTGTTGAAACTCTTTATGGAGTTTTTTTCATTCAATCACTATATTTTTGCTTTAGGTTGTTCTTTTGCTCCATTTTTATGATTTCTAATTGTTTATTGAAGAAATACTTTATTTTATTCTTGTATGTGATTCCCAATTTTGTCTACCTGTGTTTTCCCTTAGCTCTTTGAACTTCTTTAAAAAATTACTTTAAATTCTTTGTCAAGTAGTTCATGGATTTTTATTTCCTTAGGGTCAATTACTGGTGTCATGTTTTCTAATTCTTTTTTCCCTTTTTTAAGTGTTTTATTGTTTATGCTATTACAGTTGTCTCATTTTCCCCCAACCCCCACTTCCATAGTCAATTGTCACAACATTGCCCATATCCATGGGTCCTTCATTTCTGGTCTTTGACAAATCCCTCGGTGTTCTTTCAACCAGTCTCCCCTACCATTTTATAGCTATCAGTCTATTACATGATTTCATGTCTGTGGTTCTATATTACTGATTTTGTTCATTGGATTTCTCTTATAAGTGAGATCATATGGTATCTGTCTTTCACTGACTGACTTACTTCATTTAGCATAATACTCTCCAGTTCCATCCATGCTGCCAAAAAAGGCATGAATTCCTTCTTTATTTTTTTTTTTTTTTGGTGTGTAGAATTCCATCGTGTAAAGGTACCACTGTATTTTTATCCACTCATCTACTGATGGGCATTTAGGCTGTTTCAAACTCTTGGCTATTGTAAATAGTACTGTTATGAATGTAGAAGTGTATACATTCAATTGAATTGGTGTTTAGGGATTGTTAAGGTGTTTTCCCAGCACTGGTATTGATGGGTCATAAGGCAGTTCCAATTTTAATTTTTTGTGAAACTCATACTATTTTCCACAGTGGCTACACCACTCACTAGGGTTCCCTTTTCTCCAAACCCTCTCCAGCTCTGTTGTTTTGTGAATTATTAAAGATAGCTATTTTGGTAGGTGTGAGATGATGTCTCATTGTGGTTTTAATTTGCAGTTCCCTGGTGGCTAGGGAACATTTTTTAATCTGTCTATGGGTCATCTCTATGTCCTCCTTGGTGAAATATCTATTCAGGTCTTTTGCCCATTTTTAAATTGAATTGTTTGTCTTTATGGTATTGGGTTATATGAATTATTTATATATTTTGGAGATTAAACCCTTGTCTGATTATCATTGGCAAATATGTTATCTTATACAGTCAGTTTACTTTTCATTTTGATGATGGTTTTGTTAGCTATGTATAATCTTTTTAATTTGATGAATTCCCATTTGCTTATTTTTTCCTTTATTTCCTCTGACCTAAGAAATACATTGGCAAAAATATTGCTATGTGAGATATCTGACATTTTACTTACTATGTTTTCCACTAGGATTTTATGCTATCATGATTTATATTTAAGTTTCATTCATTTTGAATTTATTCTGCTGTATGGTGTAAGTTGGTTGTCAAGTTTCATTTTTCTGAATGTACCAGTCCAGTTCTCCCAACACCATTTATTGAAAAGGCTCTCTTTACTCCATTATATGCTCATACCCCCTTTGTCAACTATTAGTTGATCATAAAGATATGGGTTCATTTCTGGACTCTCTGTTCTGTTCCATTAATTTATGTGTCTGTTATTATGCCACAACCAGACTGTTCTGAGTACATTGGCCTAGTAATGTAGTTTGACTTCTGCTATTGTTTTCCCTCCTACTTTGTTCTTTTTTCTCAAGACTGTTGAGTTATTCAGGGTTTTCTTTGGTTTCAAATACATTTTTGGAATATCTGTTCTAGATCTGTGAAATATGCCACTGACATTTTAATAGGCATTGCATTGAATCTATAGATTACTTTGGGTACTATGGACATTTTAATGATGATAATTATTTCAATCGATGAATAGGGTATATGCTTCCATTTATTTCTATCTTCCTGAATTTTTTCTTCAGTGTTCTATAGTTTTCCAAGTACAGGTCTTTTTTTGTCCTTGACTAAATTTATTCCTAGATGTTTTACTTTTTGTGTGTGGTTATAGTAAATGGGATTTCTTCCTTGGTATCTTCTTCTAATACTTCATTGTTGGTGTATGAAAATACCATTAGTTTCTGAATATTGACTTTGTAGCCTACTACTTTTTTGAATTCACTTATTAGGTCAAGTAGTTTTTTGGTGGAGCCTATAGTATTTTCTATGTACATTTTCATGCCATCTGTGAATAATGTCAGTTTTACTTCCTCCTTTCCAATTTGGATGTCTTTTATTTCTTCTTCTTGTCTAATCACTATGGCTAGCATTTCTAGTACTATGTTGAATAAGAGTGGTGAAAGCAAATACCTCTGTCTTATTCCTGATCTTAAGAGAAACATTATAGATTTTTCCCATTGAGAATTTGTTGGCAGTAGGTTTTTCATATATGGCCTATTTGGCCTATTATATTGAGGAATGTTCCCACTTTGCTGAGTATTTTTATCATAAATGTGTGCTGGATTTCATCAAATGCTTTTTCTGCATCTATTGATCTGATCATATGATTTCTATATTTCATTTTGTTTCTAATGTATCACATTTATTGATTTGTAAATATTGAAGCATCATTGCATCCCTGGAATAAAACCCACTTGATCATGGTATATGACCTTTTTAATGTATTGCTTTATCTGCTTTGCTACTATTTTACTGTGCATTTTATTATCTATGTAGACCAGAGAAATTGGCCTATAATTTTCTTTCCTGTTGTATATTTACCTGGTTATAGAGAAAGGATATACTGGCCTTGTAAAAAGAGTTTGGGAGTTTTCCCTCTTCTTAAATATTTTTGAATTATCTGGGAAGGATAGCTATTATTTCTCCTTTGATCATTCGATAAAATTTGCCTGTGATGCCATCTGGTCCAGGGCTTTTGGTGCCAGGAATTTTTTTATTACTGCTTCAATTTTGCTGGTTGTTATTGGTCTATTCAGGCATTATGCTGCTTCTTGATTCTTAAATTTTTTTCTTCAAAACATTTTATGGACCTTGTTTTTACATTTACATCACTGATAAAACTCAAACTATTGTTAATGAACACTGAGCAGTAGAGACTGAGCTTCTTTTCTTATGCGTGTGTGTATGTGTAATTGTTTTTTTTAATTGTTGTTCAAGTACAGTTGTCTCCATTTTCCCCCACCATTCCCCCCTACCCCAGTCATCCCCACTCCCCACCCCTGATCCTACCCCTCTTTGGTTTTGTCCATTTGTCCTTTGTACATGTTCCTGAAAACCCTTCCTCACTTTTCCCCCACTATCCCCTCCCACCTCCCCTCTGGTTATTGTCAGTTTGTTCTACATGAATATTTAATTGTTTTAAAGAGACTTTCTTCTATTCATTGGTTTGCTTATGAACCCTATTCAAGAACTAATTGACAAAAATAAATGTGGCTATATTTCTGTACCTCTATTTTTAATTTTTATATTTTACATCAAAATGTAGTATTACAACTTCTCCAAATATGTTATTTATTTTAAAAATTATTTTATTATTCTTGGTCTAGTGAATTTTTTATCATAGCCTCAGCACATCAGTTACTAGTTAAAAAATGTTCTGGATTATGATTGGGAATACACTGAATCTTTAAATTAACTCATGGAAAATTGAAATAGTAATAATATTTAAGCTCTGAGTTCATGAATGTGGTATATATTTTAATTTGAGTTGTCATCAATTTCTCTTAGCTGTGCTGTATATTTTAGGGAAAAATTTGTATACGCTTTGTTAAGTTCTAATAAATTATTATATGCTTTTAATTCTATTATAAATAAATTTTAATAATTCATTTTAATTATTTTTGCTATATATATTTTGTATCTTCTCATTTGTTAAATTCACTTATTAGTTATAGCATTTAACTTTAGATTTTGTTATACAGATTGCTTCATTTTCTCTTTTTTGTCTATATGATTTTTATCTCTTCATTGCCTTATAGTTATGGCTAAAGCCTATAGTACAATGTTGACACAATGTGGTAAGAGTAAAAAACCTTGTCTTGTTTCTCACCTTAGGAAGAAAGTGTTCAATATTTCACCATTAAGCATCATTAGGATGCTGTGTGTATATAGATGATAGACAGATAGGTAGATAGATAGAGGATAAATAGGTGATAGATAGATGATAGATAGAAAGCGTGTGGGTAGGGGCATTATCAGCTTGAGGACATTTTCATCTATTTTTAATTTGCTTCAAGTTTATAGCCTTGGTGAAAAACCTTTAAGTTATCAAATATATTTCATAGAGCCTCTGAAAGTCTTCCCTACACATTGCAATTCAACAAATAGCTAAGCTTTTGGATGGAGATCAGTCACAGATTTTTGAGTTTCTCCACTTCAAGAGATTTGGTTTTATGACAAAGACAAGATTTATCTCACTTTCTAGCCCCTTTGGCAGTCCTGCACTCTGTCCTCTGACTCCTGAAGCTAATTAAATTGGAACAAACTTGTTGTGTCTCACACGCCTCATTTTTTGTGAAGGGCTAAGTGCCCTCAAGTTGAAAATGAACCCTCATAAACACAAATGTCACTCATCATTCTTTCTATTTAATATTTTGAGTTGCCTTTCTGTCTTTTTTCAGTCTTTAATTATAGCAAATACTGTTTTCAAAATAATGTTCTAGATTTTTATTTGTTATTTGTTGGAAAATTAGTAATATAAAAACTCACCCACCATATACATATCCCATCTAGTAATTTATTTTTTTCAATATTTGTTTTAAGGATTGCTTGAAATGCTTTTTTATAATACAAAAAGTAAGTGTATATGTGATATGTCTTACACATACACACATATAATATATATCCACAAATTATTGCTGTTTGTAACTATTTTACATGAATTATTTTATAAACAGAATTGTTTCTGTTTTTGAACAGTATTTAGATATACGGTCATTTATAATCACTTATTCACAGATAACAGAAAACAGAATTTATCTTAAAGCAGATAAATTAGATCCACAAGGTCACTATTAATTAGCAGAAACACAATTCAAAACATCTTTATTTATTCATATAAGTATTAACTGAGACTGTTAAGACATATACCTAAAAATCTCAAATATACATATTATTAATAATTAAATATATTTCAGATTCTCTCAGTGTTTAGTTTATTTTAATAAATCATGCAATTATAAATATGCTTGAAAAATATTGTCATAATCTGATAAAATTTAAATCTTTACTGTGAATTTTTTAACTAAAAAAGCTTTCTCAAAATAAAATTTCATTGTTTAATTTAAAGCAAAGCAACCTTATTATTCATCTAAAAGTAAAACCCGGGTATATAGTGGCTTCAGTGATTCAGGGTGATGCTGTAGAGACTTTTATTATTGTCTTTATAAAATAAATGCCACACTTTTCTCAGAGGAACTTTGCCAAATGAAATACTTAGCAAATATTCTTCTAAGAGGATTAAAAACTCAAAATCTGCACAACATATTTCACATATTGAGGACAGGGCCTGTGTGTTTCATATCTGAGTTCCTAAACTGGCACATTGCCTAGAATTTGTCAGTAAAAGTATTGCATGGTTAAAAATTATTATTAATAGCTGAAATGGAAAATAACCTCTTGTATTCTCCACAGTATTCACTATTAGAACTTAGGAACTTCTGAGATACTGAAATAATGGGATTCATAGTCAAGAGAACAACTGCAGTTTAAAAATAGTCAAAATAAAAGTTAGGAGAAATGATGAAAGGTATAAAAAACAAGTCATGAAATAGTAAGTTTTTAATAGTAAATAGTAAAATTTTTATATTATAGTAAATTTATGTTTATATTTCTTTTAGAACTGTGTCCTGAATCTTTACAAAATGCCAGTAGCATATAAGTCATGGTTGTGGGCTAGTATAATCACATTAGGATGAATAACTAATAGTGAGCTTTCTTTTCAAACACAATTTGGATATAAGCATACCTTTGGAATGCAGCTGCCTTGAACTCCACAAATGTAACTGTCATAGAAGAAAACAGAAGCTGTTGACTGAACTCAGTTATTTACTATTAATAAGCATTTTAATGGACAGTAATAACAATTTGATATTTAAAAATTTAAAAATGTGTTGCACAAAAAAATAAACATAATGCCTAAAAACTAAGTGCACTGCATTGCAGTAAGCAAACAACTATCAATCAGTAACTGCTCATCTATTTTACATTTACCTATATATTATTATAAATAAGTATACACATTTAATGAGATATGCAAAGAGATAGCAGTCAGGGAATGAGTTCAACCATGTAAGAATAAAGTTCAGGATTCTAAGATTTAAGGATGCTCTCTGGAATTTAACAACCAACCGTGAGCTACTTAGGGACATGAGGTGAATTGCCCAAAGCAAAGAAAACGGCAGAATGCATACACAAATACATCTATTTTGATATACTTGGTAACATACACAGATGGGAATGTTTGTGTATAATAATTCTATTCTCTAGTACTAAATAAGCCATGTTCCTTTTGAGAAGTAGTTAATTAAGATGTATATTTTGTATTTGAGACATGGCTATTTTACTTTCTCTGATGACCTCAGTCTGACCTTACAGAACTTGGTTGATTGAAACACTTCTCTTATTTCCTACAATAGAAATAACAAAAAGACATATTTTTTTGTACAAAAGAGACCTGTCAGTTGTTTTTCCCCCATACATATACTTTAAGAGTGTCATAGTATTTACAAGGGAATATTACATTTTTAATGTTGTATTTTAAATAAGGCTTATAATCTTAATGTTTAAAATCACTAGTAATTCTAGTTATCAACTGGATAAGACTACTGATTTAATCTGCCTCTTTTCCAACTGCTGTATTTTCAGATCCATCTCCTAATGTGGCATATATTCTATGGCTGAAAGCAAACATGTGGCCTTGACCAGGTAGCTTAGTTGGTTACAGCATTATCCTAATATGCCAAGATTTCAGGTTCAATCCCCAGTCAGGACTCATACAAGAAACAACCATTGAATGCATGAATGGGTAGAATAACAAAACAGATCTCTCTCTCTCAAATAAAGACACATAAAAAGTTTTTAAAAAAGGAAACATACATTTTACATGAGAAACTCTAGTTATTTTTGTTAAAATATTTGCTCTCTGTTACAGTATCATAAAGTATGCTGAGAGATACATATATATCTAGATATATACATGTATACACACATATATACATTCATACATATGCACACACATACAAACATATACACACATACACACATGCATACATACTTAGGAGACAACATAAGCCATTTTAAGTGAGTTTCAAAAAACAAAAGTTCAAATAATATTTTATAGTATATTATCTACTGCTATGTTGAAACATTCCCATATTCTCTGACAAACAGTAAAACTTCCCTCAAATAAGAGCCTATAAACTTCTCACTCACTTTATATATGTAAAAGAGAAAATATGAAAAAAACATTTAAATAATACTATGCTTTTGAATGTTTTTTGATGTTCCCTTATTAAGTAGGTAATTTTATTGTATCACTAACAAATGTAAAATGATAAAGATAAGCTTTAAGAATAAGAAATGAGCACACACAGTTCTCTATTTCCTCTTCAAAAAATATAATTATAGTAAAAACAATTGGAAATTAAAATGTAACTATAAACACATTTAAGCAAAGATACAGATGAATAATTTTGTCCTCTAAGTCTGCACAACAAAGATGAACTCATAGATGAGTACTTTCTTGGTTCATATAACGGGTATACATGTACTTACCTAACAGAGTCAATGCTTTTTGTGAGGGGGTTTTGAAAATTCATCAGGAGAGCACACACAACTTTAACTCTGATAATGATTTCTCCTAGATAGACCAAGTACAACAGGTCTGCTAATGTACTGCAATCAATTAATTGGTTATTAATATGATCTTACAAATAACAACTTAAATAATGTAGGTTGAGTCCAACATATCTAAACATCTGAGGTTAACTAAATGCAGTGCACAAAAGCCTTTATCATGTCCTCACACCCAGGGTGAACTTCATGATTTCAGTTTTATAGCATTTACACAAAATATGTTTTCCATTTTTCTATTTATTACCTTTTAACATTTTGTTATCATTCAACTTTTTCGAATATATTTTATTGATTACACTATTATACTTGTCTCAATTTTTCCCCTTTTGCCCCCAACACAGTACCTTCATTCCCTCCAGCAATCCCCCCTTAGTTCTTGTCCAGGGGTCTTACATATAAGTTCTTTGACTTCTCCATTTCCTATACTATTCTTAACATGCCTCTGTCTATTTTTTTTAAGCTACCAATTATGTTTTTATTCCCTGCAACTTTTCCCCCATTCTCCCATTTCCCCAGCCCAGCTGATAACCATCCAAATGATCTCCATATCTATAAATTTATTCCTATTCTGCTTATTTAGTTTGCTTAGTTTCTTTGTTTGTTTGTTTTTGTTAAATTCAATTGTGGGTAGTTGTGAATTTGTTGCCATCTTAATGTTCATAGTTTTGACCTTCTTTTTCTTAAATAAGTCCCTTTAACATTTAATGTAATAACACATTGGTCATGATGAACTTCTTTAGCTTTACCTTTGCTGGAAAGCATTTTATGTGTCCTTCCATTCTAAATGATAGCTTTGCTGGATAGAGTAATCTAGTATATAGGTCCTTGCTTTTCATCATGTTGAATACTTCTTACCAGTGCCTTCTAACCTACAAAGCTTCTTTTCAGAAATCAGCTGACAGTCTTATGGGAATTCCTTTGTAGGTATCTTTCTGTTTTTCTCTTGCTGCTTTTAAGACTCTCTCTTTATCTTTAACCCTTGACATTTTAATTATGATGTATGTTGCTGTGGTCCTCTTTGGGTCCAACTTGTTTTGTACTATCTGTGCTTCCTGGACTTATATGTCTATTTTCTTCACCAAATTAAGGAAGTTTTCTTTCATTATTTTTCCAAGTAATCTTTCAATTTCTTTGTCTTCCTCTAATCTTTCTGGTATCTCTATGATTGCGGTGTTGGTATGTTTGGAGATGTGCCAGAGGCTCTTTATACTATCCTTGTTTTTTTAAATTCTTTTTTCTTCTTGCTGTATTAGTTGAATGCTTATTTCTTCTTTATGTTCCAAGTCATTGATGAGTCTTGGCTTATTCCCCTCCACTGTTGTTTCCCTGAAGATTTTTCTTTATTTCATTTAGTGTGACCTTTATTTCTTCCTGGGTCTTGTTTATGTCAGTGTCATACTGAATGAGATTTTGAGCACTGATCACCAGTGTTCTGAACTCTGCATCTGATAGGTTTGTTATCTCCATTTTGTTTAGTTCTTGGGGGGGGGTCTGTTCTTTCATTTGGGCCGTATTTTTTGTTTCCTCAATCCAGCAGCCTCCTTGTGTTTGTTTCTCTGTATTAGGTAGAGCTGCTTTGACTCCCTACCTTAGTGGCATAACCTATTAAAGAAAAGGTACATGCAAATGGTATGCAGCAGAGCCTCACCTAATTGCCAGGGTAGGGCAATGCACTTCACTGCTTTGTGGCTCTGTGTGGGAGGAGAGCTCAGAGAGGGGGCAATGATGCTGCCTGGCTTCTGGAAGTTGCCCTGCACTCTCCCTGTTTCCAGTCACTTCATTTACTCCTTGTATGTGATGGGTGCCCTTCTGGCTATTTTCCTGGCACTGGATCCAAGAAAGGATGGGTCTGCATACATCCTAAGTCCATGTGAGCCCTCTAAGTGGAGTCTCCTGGAAATCCAGCAGTTTATACTTCTGCCTAACTTCCACTGGTTTTTTACAGCTAGAAATTATGGGGATTTATTTTCCTGGCAGTGAGTCATGTGCTGTGTGGTCTGACCTGGGGCTGAGATGACTTGCTCCCTAGGTATCCTACCTATTTTTATCTACCACACATAAATGTGGGACCAAGCCTTCTACTGCTGTCAGCTCTCCATGCCGCACCCCATAGTCTCTGTACTTCTCTGTCCTTCTCTGTGTTTCTGACCCTCCTACTCATCTGGGTGAATGTGGCTTCTTTAAATCTTAGGTTGTTGGTCTTAATACAGCTTGATTTTCTAATGGTTATGGGTGTTATTTGTTTTGAGATGTACTGTAATTCTTTCTTTGGTTGTGTAAGGCTGTGAAGCATGTTTATCTACACTTCCACCTTGAACAGAAGTCCTCTCAACTTTCTAAACTAACTATTCTCCCTAGCTATTTTTTTTCTGGTACTAAAATAACAAACCTTTCCATTTAAAGTAGGCCATCAGAATTCCATGCCTTTCTGCACTGGGTCTCAATTTCACAAAGCAGTGATCAAAAAGCACAGTATATTAGGGTTTTGCATACATTGTCATTCCTGCAGTTTCAGAAGTGTTGGTCAGCAGGACTGAGACATTAAAAAATGCACATTTCATTAATGACATTCCACAAGGAAGAGGAATGAAAGATTACTTTGAATTGCCTGTGAAAACAATAGATAGTAGAATAGCCTTTGGTACTAGTTCACTAAAATCAAGGACAACTGTCCACCAAAACAGAAAAGAGAAATATTTATAAGAAAATAAACATTAATGTGGAACTCAAGCAGTGCAGAAAAAGGAGAAAATAATTATTGCTCAGGTGTTTAGATGGCTATGGCAAAGAGTGAATAAAATAAACAACTCTTCCTTTGCAAAAACAAGAAACAGTGGGGATTCTTGTCAAAAGGATTTAAAAATTGTTAAATATGCCTTCTGGCTAGTTTGCTGACAAATACAAGCTGTTCTACCCAGATATTCAAAGTAATATGATTCTTTTACTAAACTAAAGTATTTGCCACTTAACAATTTCCTTATTTAAATTGGCTGGAGGGAGGCTCATTAAAACAAACTCAGGTGACATAGAAGAGAAAAATCAAATTATGTAACATTCACATGTCCTAGCATATACAAGTAAATTGGTTGGGAATGAACAATTTGTTTTCCAAATATTTGTATGCATAAATAGAGATCTCTAGTGAAAGGTGAAAATTTAATAAAGGACTATATTTTAGATTTCTTGAGAAGGTACAGTTTTAATACCATCAATGAGAAGAGAATATTTTTATATTGTGATAATATTAGTTAACACCTACACAGTGTATATTATGCCAGGCTCCTTTATACCTAGTAACATTTAAATTTTTATTAAAACTCAGTGAGCTAGATATTCTTTAATCATCATTTTGTAGCTGGAGGATTGAAATACAAATTGGTCAGGTAATTTTTTTCAAAACTGAAAATAGTAGGAAGAGACTGAGATTATACATCCCGATGCCCTGATCAAAAACCTATGTTCTTCCCAATGTTATGCCTTGGAACAAGAAATACATTTCTTGTTCAATGGATTTCTACAAGCGGTTATAGTCTCACAGAACCTATTCCTTCAAAGAATCAGAATCTTAGTAATTCTCTTTTCTACTCTAACTTTAATTGTACACACATGGGCACTGAAACAAATTCATGTATGTATATACATATACATATACATATACATATACATATACATATACATATACATATACATGGATAATTTAATGATACATTTTGTAACCAAACAAAAATGGAGGCTTGTCTGCCTGTTGCCACAAAAGCCAAATTGTGAGGCAGATGCTAGTGCAAAAGGAAAAAGTTTTATCTATGTGTTTCATGACCTGGGATAATGACAGATTCCCTTCTCAAAGTCCATCTCTTTCTGCCATGGGAAAAGTCCAACTCTCCTTAGCAAGGTGAAGGATAAAGCCAGTGTCCAGAGATCCTGCTCCATTTTAAAGTACAGTCCTTTGGAATCTGCCTGTGGCTGCCATGCTACCTTAGTCCCCATGCAGGTTACTTAGCTTCTTCCCAGTCACTGTTCACCTCAGGCTCACTCTTGCATGTGGGCCATGCATGGTCATGAGCAATGAGGCACATGGCGGCCAGCTTCACATGCTCATGGACAAAAGAGTGCTTGAAACCATGGGCAAGTACATCACCAGGTGTGCGAGAGAGAGAGAGGCTCCCCTTTGGAGGCCGTAAGCCACATGGCCTTAGTAGCCATATGGAGAGAACAGGTGAGTGCACCTTGTGAGTACAGGTTATAGGCAAGAGAGAGAGTGTCTTTCTTTTCCAGGGAATATATTAGCTTGGGCTTGGGATAAACCAGGTGCTTTATCAAAATGACCACTAATTTCCTAAACTTTAATGCACTTTGGGTGGATACACCTCACAACCAATCACTTCTTTCCCTAGCTAGACTGACAGGCTTTATTGGTCCAGAACCTCCACCTGTGCCATTTGACTCATGGCACATGCACTTGCCTTCTTCTGACCCCACTCCCAACCTGATACGGAAATGGGGGACTTTTTCTTCTATACAGTTATCTTGCTAGCTTCTCACCCTGTCAGTTTAAGAACTGCCCCCTGTTGCCATCTCAACCAATGGAGGCGACTCCCCTGCACTCTAATTGATTGTTTATGGTAATAAATTAATAATATTTCAAAATATACAGGAGCTGATTCTTTGAAAATATAAACAAAATTGACAAGCTTTAGGCAGACTCATCAAGAAAAAAGAGAGAGGACCCAAATAAACAAAATCAGAAATGAAAGATGAGAGATGACACCACAGAAATACAAGGGACTGAAAGAAATTATTATGAAGAACTGTATGTCAAGAGATTTGAAAACCTAGGTGAAATGGACAAATTTCTAGAAAAATATAATCTTCCAGAACTCAATGGAGAAGAAGCAGAAAGTCTGAACAGACCAATAACAGCAGATGAAATTGAAGCAGTAATCAAAAAACTCCCAACACACAAAAGCTCTGGACTGGATGGTTGCACAGGAGAATTCTACATAGCATTTAAGGAAGAGCTAACCCCTATCCTTCACAGACTATTCCAAAAAATCCAAAAAAATGGAAGACTCCCAAACTCT
>CM052548.1:35693586-35710313 GCA_028533065.1 Trachops cirrhosus | reverse complement strand
ACAGCCATACTCAATGGGCAAAAATGAAAATCTTTTCCACTAAGATCAGGAACAAGACAAGGCTGTCCACTTTCACCACTTCTATTCAATATAGTATTGGAAGTTTTAGTCACAGCAATCAGACAAGAAAAGGAAATAAAAGGCATCCAAGTCAGAAAAGAAGAAATAAAACTGTCATTGTTTGCAGATGACTTGATAGTGTGCATAGAAAATCCTATAAACTCCACTAAAAAACTGCTCAACCTAATAAATGAATTTGGCAAAACAGCGGGATACAAAGTCAATATCCAGAAATCAAAGGCATTTGTGAATACCGACAATGAAACGGCAGAAGTGGAAATCAAGAAAAAAATCCCATTTGATATAGCAAAAAGAAAAATAAAATACCTAGGAATAAACCTAATCAAGAAGGTAAAGACCCGTATGCAGAAAACTACACAATACCAAAGAAAGGAATCAAGGAAGACACAAACCAATAGAAACATATGCTGTGTTCATGGATTGGAAGAATTAACACCATCAAAATGTCCATACCACCCAAAGCAATTTAAAGATTCAATGCAATACCTATTACAGTAACAATGGCATATTTCACAAACACAGAACAAACACTTCAAAAATTTATATGGAACCATAAATGACTCGGAAAAGCTGCTGCAATTTTGAGAAAGAAGAGTAAAGTAGGAGGCATCACAATACCTGATACTAAACTATATTACAAGGCCACTGTAATCAAAACAGCCTGGTACTGGCATAAAAACAGGCACATAGACCAGTGGAACAGAACAGAGAGCCCAGAAGTAAACCCAAGTCTCTACAGACAGTTAATATTCAACAAAGGGGGCAGCAACATAAAATGGAGAAAAAATAGCCTCTTCAACAAATGTTGTTGGGAGAACTAGACAGCTACATGCAAAAAAATGAAACTCAGTCATCAACTTACACCATACACAAAAATACATTCAAAGTGGATAAAATATATAAATATAAGTTGTGACAGCATTAAAGTCCTAGAGGAGAACATAGGCAGGAAAATCTCAGATATTTTATGAAGCAACATTTTCACTGATATGTCCCCTAGAGCAAGGGACATAAAGGAAAGAATAAACGAATGGGATCTCATCAAAATAAAATGCTTTTGCACAGAGAAAGGAAACAGTATTAAAATCAAAAGAGAACCAACTGTATGGGAAGACATATTTTTTCTATGATACCTCAGGCAAGGGTTTAATTACCAAAACATATGAAGAACTTACACGACTCCACTCTAAGACAAGCAACCCAACTAAAAAATGGGCAAAGAACTTGAACAGACACTTCCCCAACGAGGACATACAGAAGATCCAGAGACACATGAAAAGATGCTCAGTATCACTAGCTGTCAGAGAGATGCA
The DNA here is from genome assembly GCA_028533065.1 of Trachops cirrhosus. Taxonomy (NCBI): domain Eukaryota; kingdom Metazoa; phylum Chordata; class Mammalia; order Chiroptera; family Phyllostomidae; genus Trachops; species Trachops cirrhosus. Next base: position 35,708,919 of record CM052548.1, on the reverse strand, counting down.
AATTAGAACCATAATGAGATACCACTTCCCACCAGTCAGAATGGCCATCATAAACAAAGCAACAAACAACAAGTGTTGGAGAGGTTGTGGGAAAAGGGAACCCTAGTACACTGTTGGTGGGGTTGCAACTGTGGGGTTGGAACTGGTACAACCACTATGGAAAACAGTATGGAATTTCCTCAGAAAAGTAAAAATGGATCTTCCTTTTGGCCCGGCAATTCCAGTGCTAGGATTATATCCTAAGAACCCTGAAACACCAATTCAAAGGAACCTATGCACCCCAATGTTCATAGCAGCACAATTACAATAGCCAAGTGCTGGAAGCAACCTAGCTGCCCATTAGTAAATTAGTGGATGAAAAAACTATGGTACATTTACACAATGGAATTCTATGCAGCAGAAAGAAAGTAGGAGCTCCTTCCCTTTGTGACAGCATGGATAGAACTGGAAAACATTACACTAAGCAAAATAAGCCAGGCAGTGAAAGACAAATACCATATGATCTCACCATTAACAGGAACCTAAACAAACAAAAAATAAATAAATAACAAGCAAAATATAACCAAAAACACTGAAATAGAGTACAGGCTGACAGTGACCAGAGAGGAGAGGGGAGAGAATGTCAGGGGAAAAGGGGAAGGGTTTTCAGGAACAAGTATAAAGTATGTGTGACCTCCCTAAATACCAAATAATCATTCTAATTTTTGAAATACATATACATTTTAAAATATCTTTCACGTATTACATTACAGTATCCCAGTACTCTCTTCATTGAGGAAAGGTTATCTTAGCATGAAAGAGAGGTTGTATAATGTGCCTACTTTGGGGATATTATCCTGAAATATGTCACAATTCTCTGATACATGGATGATGTCTATAACATATTGATCATCCATGATATAGAATCAACAAAATATTTTGTGTCTGTTAGTGTTCACTGAAAAAAATCAAATATCTTTGAAAAATTGTAGTCTATCACAACAATTACGATGCACAAAAATTATCTATATACATTAAAAGTACTAAAACCTAAGTATCTAATAGGGTAAGGAGGGTATCCATGTGGGGGAGCTCATCTACCCAGAATGGAATGGAAGTCAGAGTTCAAGAACGGAGTAGAGTATCACCACAGAGGGTACATGTAACAGAGCTAAAGGACTGGGTAATTATAAGGAATTGATCAAATAAGTCAATATATTAAATATGATAAAAGTCAATTTCACAGAGGTGAAGAAAGTTACAAATACAAAATGGGGGGAAACCAGAATAAATCCTATATTGTTAAACTGGATACAGCAAAATGAATACATGACTTCAGATATATATTAATAGTTGGATAGATCGGTAAATAGGTAAGTAGGTTAATAAGCATAGACTTAATTGTGTGCATATATATCTGTATGGTCATGCTTCTGTATAGTTCCTCCATCTGTTCATGAGAAGGCCTACTATTAGTGATATCAGCTGCCATGAATGTAACCAGAACATAGTTCTTGACTTTTAAATATTATTTGTCTTTAACAAAAGAAGGTTTCTTAAAGAAAATGGTGAGTGTCAAAGACAAAGAGGATAGGGGGAGGCAGAAGAAGATAAAGAGGGGATAATGGTGATGGAAGGAGGGTTGGCTTAGGGTAGTGAATGCACAATATTAAATGCAGATGATGTAGAATTGTACACCTGAAACCAATATACTGAATTTGCTGTGTATAATGCACACTGTTTTGCCCAAATTTTTGAGGGAAAAATAAGGATGTGCATTATACATGGATAGTACCTGAAATGCCTTATATCTGTTCCTATATTTATAATTATTTGTTACATAAAATATGTTGTACCATAATAATTACAAAACTAAATGCTAAAATCCCTTTATAATAGAAAAAACATTTAAATATAAATACATAAAAAATAAATTAAAAAATTAAAGTGAAAGATTTTTTTCCCTGAAAGACTGGGCCAAAACTATAGGTGTGCATTATACATGGCAAAATATAGTAACTTTATTAACCATCACCCTAATAAATCAATACAATTTTAAAAATGGAAAATATAAAAATGAATCTAAAACATCTTGCTGTCTTCAAAAGCAAAGTTGTCAAAGAACTCAGGAGGCAACTTACCAGTGATTCTTCCACTGTTCAAGTCAGAAATAATTTTAACATCAAAGTAATTAATGATATGAACAGATTCTAATACATCAAATAAAATATAAAACCATGAGTTCAATACAGATATCAATAAATGAATACACATATTGAATTTGTGATTAGAAGTAGAAAATGTATAAGGTGTGAATGCATACTCCCAATATCAAGGAGATTACAGACTCAGAACTACTTATCATGTATGAGTCTGAACTAGATTTTTTTAATATAAAAAAATTAGTGTAGCAATTGGCAAAACTTTAATACAGTCTGAGGATTAGATTATAATAATTTATCCATGCTGATTTTCTGATTTTTAAGGTTGTTTCCTGGTAACAGAAGAAAATTCCTTTGTAGCAGTTAAATGGGTGTTAATGTGGTACCAAGTATGCAAATTGATGTCAACTGGTTCAAGAACAAAGTTCTTTGTACTTTTTTCTAACTTTTTTCTCATTTTCTTGATTTAATCCTTACTGTATTTTTTCCCATTATCATTTAGTCCTCTTATATCTCTCTCCCTCCAGCAATCACCACACTGTTGTCCATGCCCAGGGGTCCTTTGTTCCTGTTTGCTCAATCCCTCCACCCACTAACTACTCTCTCCCCAACCACCCCAGCGGTCATCTGCTCTCCATCTATGAGTCTGGGCCCATTTTCCTTGTTAGTTCAGTTTGTTCATTAGATTCCACATGTGAGTGAAATCTTATGGTATTTGACTTTCTCTGATTGGCTTACTTCACTTAGCATAATGTTCTCCAGGTCCATCCATACCGTTGCAAAGGGTAAAATTTTCTTTTCTTGTTTTTTGGCCAATGAGTATTACATTGTGTAAAAGCTTCATAGTTGGTATATCCACTCATCTACTGATGAACACTTGGGCTGCTTCCATATCTTTGTGACTGTTTATATTGCTGCAATGAACACAAGGGTATTGATGTTCTTTTGAATTATTGTTTTGGGGTCCTTTGGATATATTCCCAGAAGTGGAATCACTGGGTCAAAAGCAGATTCATTTTTAATTATCTGAGGTATTTCCATACTGATTTTCACAGTGGCTGCACCAATCTGCATTCCCACCAACAGTGCAAAAGCATTCCCCTTTCTCCACATCTTCACCAGCACTTGTTGTTTGTAGATTTATTGATGATAGACATTCTGACAGGTGTGAGATGGTATTTCATTGGGGTTTTAATTTGCATTTATCTTATGATTAGTGACTTGAGCATCTTTTCATATGTTTATTGGCCATCTGTATGTCCTCTGGAGAGGTGTCTATTCAGGTCCTTTGTTCATTTTTTAATTGGATTGTTTCTTTTATTCATGTTGAGTTTTGTAAGTTCTTTATAAATTCTGGTTATTAATCCCTTATCAGATATATCAGTGAATATGTTCTCCCATTCTGTGGGTTGTCTTTTTATTTTGTTGACATTTTCTTTACTATGCAAAAGCTTTTAATTTGATGTAGTCTCATTTGGTTATTTTTTCCTTTGTTTCTCTTGCCTGGGGAAATATATCTGGTAAAATATTGCAATGAGCAATGTTTAAGATTTCCCCCCCTGTTTTCTTCTATGAATTTTATGGTTTTGGGTCTAACATTTAAACCTTTAATCAATTTTGAATTTATTATTATGTGTGGTGCAAGAAGGTGGTCTAGTTTCATTTTTCTGCATGTATCTGTCCAATTTTCCCAGTAACATTTATTGAATAATCTATCTTTAGCCCATTGTATGTGCTCACTTCTTCTGTCCAATATTAATTGATTATAATGGTATGGGTTTATTTCTGGCCTCTCTATTCTGTTACATTGATCAATGTGTCTGTTTTTATGTCAGTACCATGCTGTTTTGATTACTATGGCCTTATAGTGTAGTTTCATATTAGGTAGAGTGTTTCCTTCAACTTTGTTCTTCTTTCTCAGGATCACTGCTGCTATGTGGGGCCTTTTGTAGTTCCATATAAATTTCTGAAGTATTTGTTCTAGTTCTGTGAAATACATCATTGGAATATTGATAGGAATTCTGTTGAATCTATAGTTCACTTTGGGTAGTATGGACATTTCAATGATGTTAATTCTTCCTATTTTTTAACACAGTATGTGCTTCCACTTATTGGTATCTTCTTCAGTTTCTTTCTTCAGTATCTTATGATTTGCTGAGCACAGGTATTTTACATCCTTGGTTAGGTTTACTCCTTGGAATTTTATTTTTTTTATAGCAAATTAGTGAATGGTTTTCCTAAATTCCCTTTCTGTTAGTTTGTTATTGGTATATAAAAATGTAACTTATTTCTGGTTATTAATTTTGTATCCTGCTACTTTGCTGAATTCATTTATCAGTTCTAGTAGCTTCTTGGTGAAATATTTGGGGTTTTGTCTGTACAATACCAACTTATCTGCAAATGGCAACAGTTACATTTTTTCCTTTCCAATTTGAATGTCTTTTATTTCTTTTTCTTTTCTGATTTCTGTGGTTAGAGCATCCAGTACTATGTTGGAAAAGAGAGGTATACATGGAATCCCTGACTTGTTCCCAATCTTAAGGAGAACTCTTGTAGTTTTTGCCCAGTGGCTATGATGTCAGCATCTATTTGTCATATATATGGCCTTTCTTATGTTTTGGTATGTTCCCTCTAATACCACTTTACAGAGACTTTTTTTATCATAAATTGGTACAAGATTATATCAACTGCTTTTTCTGCATCTATTGATAAAAACATGTGGTTTTTATTATTTTTTATTTTTTATTTATTTTTATGTTTCACATATTTTATTGTTGTTCAAGTACAGGTATCTCCATTTCTCCCCCAACTACTCCCCCCTTACCCATTCATCTCACCCTCACCCTTGATTCCACCCCCATTGGCTTTGTCCATGTTTCCTTTATACATGTTTCTGACAACCCTTCCCCCTCTACCCACCATTATCCCCTCAGATTCATTTTGTTTATGTGGTCATTCACATTTATTGTGAGAATTTTAGTACCTATGTTCTTCAGGGATATGGATCTATAATTTTCTTTCTTTGTAGTATCTTTATTTGGTTTTAGAATTAGAATAACATTGGTCTTGTAAAATGAGTTGGGAGCCTTGGTGGTTCAGGGGAGAGAACTGAAGGAACAGCCACCAGGATTCTTATGCTGAGTCATTACCGATACTGTTGAAACCATCTTTGTCAAGCAGAGCACTCTTTTCTGAATGGCATCAGCCTGAGGAGAATCAATACCTCTGCCTGCAGGAATCACTCTGCCCTACACTATGGAACTTAAGTCAGGCTGCTGAGTACAAATGGAGACTATACCATTGATTAGTTTAATTTCTAAGGCAGATCTCTGGGTACTCTATGAGACCTCATCTGACTCTCCCTAGGGCTTGGTGCTGGTAAAAGCCAGCCTTGTTGCACAGCTTAGTTCCCCATGCAAACAGGCCCAACAGTGGGAGTCACATGCTGTGGGTCACTGATAGCTCCAAATAGGTTGACCAGGGCCAGCACAAGCAGCAGCTGACAAAAACCTATACCAAAGGCTTTTCAGATCTACATAATACATAGAAATAAATACAAAGAAGCAGCCAAAATGAGAAGACAATGAAATAGACCCCAAATGAAAGAAGAAGTGAATAATCCAGAAGAGCTGGATGAGATTAAGGTAAGCACTTTATCAGAGAATTAGAATAATGATTATGAGGTTACACAACAGCATGTAAAAGATATATATATATATATATATATAGATATATATAGATATATATAGATATATATATGTATAAACCATGCAAAAGGACCAGTCTAAAGTAAAGAATACAATGTGTGAAATAAATAATACACTAGAAGGAATAAATAATAGGTTAGAAGAAGCAGAGGATTGAATCAGTGATTTGGAAGACAAAGTAGAGAAAAAAACACCCAGTCAGAACAGTAAAGAGAAAAAATGAATTAAAAAATGAGGAAAGCTTAAGAAATATTTAAGACAATATGCAGTGTAACAGGTATACCAGAAGGAGAAGAGAGTGAGGAAGTCATTGAGAACCTACTTGAAGAAATAATGACCAAAAACTTCCTTAATATGGGGAAGGAAAAAGACACACAAGTTCAAGAAACTAATAAAGTCCTAAATAAGTTGGACCCAAAGAGGCACATCATAATTAAAATAACAAGGTTCATTTGTTTTTAAAAGATAGATTTGCAGTGAGTATACATTTCATCTTTCATTTTCTAGATAACTACCATATTGGAAGCCTTTACTAACTATGATCCTACAAAAGCACAAATGATAACATTTGAAGGCCACTGACAAGATGAATTATTGGTTACCAAATGCCTTTCAAGAGGTTTACTGGTGGCTTTCTGTTTCTAGAACTACTCAACACCTTCCAAATACAATGTTCTGTCCTACACAAGGACACCTCATTCAGGAATTTCCTGCTAAAATATTGAGTGTAAAATATAGCTTTCTTTAGTAAATATTCCCTGGTCTGGCTTAGGCCAGGTGAGACATTTTTGCTAGGTAGGTCCATACTATTTTGTATTTTCCCAAACATGCTTATCAAATTTAATGTAATTACTTTTTAATTGTGTCCCCTCTTAAAATGTTAGTTTCATGAGTTTGGAGTATTAAATGATTGATGAGCAGTTCTTAAGTAGATATTTTATTATGTATATTTCAAAATAAATATATAATTATTAAAAAATAAAGACAAGAGTTTACTATAGTGGAAAGACATCTGCATTCATTCCTTGCTCCTTTTTGATTCTTCTCAGGGAAGGAAAGTATTATTTAATTGAACAGATTCTGGGATGTGGTTTTTATTATTCTGGTGCAATTTGTTCTTCAAATTTTTAAATATATTCTAAAGAGTTTTAACAATGTAATGCTGTGCTGTATTAAACAATTAAATCTTGGTGAAAATAATTATAATGAACAACAATAATTCCTGACCTGTTCCTCATAAGCCCAAGTCAACCTTCTGTGGGGAATTTATTATTTTAAGGTGGTTTTCTTCCACATTTTTAAATCATACATTTATTCCATTTTTTATTGTCTCAATTTCCTCCTTTGGTTATAAAGACTTATTACTCTTTATGTCACACAGCTAAACTCACCCTTTCTAATTTAATAATAATACTATCATCAGTTCCTTTATACTCATAATTAAATATAAATAATATTACTGCACTTCATTGTTCTAACAATCAAGATATTATCCCTTGTCCATTATCCATTGCAAGAATAGGATATTTGCATTTCTACTTCTCAGCATAGCTTTTTATTTTATAATCTCCAAACTACTATCATTTGTACTTTTATATACACTCATGTTTAATAATTTACATTCTTTCTGAAAACATGCTGAAGTCATCTTTGTTTTGTCAGTTGTAAAACCAAATACCTACAAAAGTAATGTAGTAAACATAAATACAGAGTGAAGAAAAGTCGGTTTGCATTGTAAGTATGCAAAAGTTTATTCTTATAATATGCTTTAGTAATGATTGCTTTGTTTTCCATGTAGACAACTATAAACCTATTTTAGCTCCACCTTGTTAATCAACCAGAATAGAAATAAGAAAATTCACTACCAGAAATAAAATTCAACTTTTTATTTTATTATTTGATATGTGTACCATTATATGTAAGGCATCATTTTATTTATGTATTATAAAATAATACAATTATAGTATATGATATTGAGTGTTGTACTTCACATTTGAAATTGAAAATAGACTAATTAAAAATAGTATATACTATATTTCATAATTATTACTCCTTTTATTTGGTTCTAGCTATATAACATTTTCTTTTATACCAAGAAATAGCAGCGTCATTCTTATACTTTACAGTATGCAATAAGAAGTCAGCTTTGAATCTTTTAACATGGAAACATAATTATTTTCAATTTTATAGTAGAATACAGTTTTCACCATTATAAGTGCTTCTGAAGATGGATAAAATATTTTCACAGTTTTTTATATTTATTGTAACTTGTTTCAAGGTATTTATCCAGTTCTATTATATTGGCATTATCATATTTAATTTTCAGTATCATATTTTATTATAGTTCAATAATTTCCACTCAAAGCTTTTCATTCACACTATCAATATTCTTTGACAGAAGTGAATTGAACAATGTTGATTCAAGGTATTACTTTCATTTCTGTAAACATATATCTGCATATGAAATTGGGTCAGATCATTCCTTACCAAATTAGTTTCCCCAAAAAAACTTTTCACTAAGTAGAAGCAAACTGAATTATACATGTTGTATATATGCTTGTGGGTAATTACTAAGAAATGTTCAAATTATTTAGATAGGTTTATGTCAAAAAAAAGCACTAATTTTGACCTCCATCCTTTTACTAAATTAATGCATATATTTTTATCTGATGACAGGGGCAACTTTATTTCTTTCAATAGTCAAAAAAAGCCTTTAACATTATTTTAAACCATCAGTCTGTGTATGATAATCAGTCATGGTGTGCATATCACATATCCAGAAAAAGCATTAATAATTCTGTGACACTTTAAAGGTCTGTAACACAGTGTTAATTAGTACAATTAAGGATTTTTATTAAATTTTTACTTTTTAACATGAAGCAATTAGTTGTGAATGGTGCATCAAATGTATTTATAACCTGAATCCTTGAAAAAAATGGCGCCACAATGCATTTAGGTTTCTTAACTAAAATGACATTACATTCTACAACTGGAATACCATCTATATAGTTGCCCTGATAGCATAGTCACTAGCCACTAGCCACATGTGACTATTTAAATTTAAGTTACTGTAGGCTAAACTAATAATTCAATTTCTCAGTCATATTAGACACATTTCAAATGCTCAATAGCCTCATGTGGTTTTTAGCAATTCTACTGAAGGCCACAAATATAGAATATTTTCATTATCCTAGAAAGTTGTATTGCACAGTGAGGAACAATAGCAGGGGTTGGCAAACATACTCTGTTGAAGGTAAGGTGTTATGTATGTTAGGCTTTGTTGGCTCTCTGTTCTCCAATTACTCAGTTCTGCTGTGGTAGTGGGAAAACAGCCATAGACACCAGTTAAGCAATGGACTCTGGCTGTGTTTCAATAGAACTTTACCTATACAAGCAGGTGTAAAACAAACAAACTAAAAAAACAAAAAAACAAAAAACAAAACACTTAACTTCTATGCCTGAAAGCCTGTTTTTTAAGGGTTTATTGGGCCACAAAAGACGAGGTCCTGGAGCAGGAAGCCTAAACCACCAGCAGCAGAGCTAAGTGGAGAAGACACACATCAGCTGTGCTCAAGTTGATGTGCTCTCATAGTAGGGGGAAGAAAAATGTTAAGTTGCTTAGAAGAAAATTTACATTGGTTACAGATAAGGTGAGCAAAATAAGGTGAAATGGGGGCAGTTCTGAAATAGTTACGAAGCCCCTAAAGAAGAAGTGTTTGCTCCTTTGGATTGGTCGTTGGCAACAATCTGGAAAGTTTAAGCAGAGGCTCCTGGGGTGCAGTGGCTTCTGGCTATTCTTTATTAGGTAGTTGTGGAAACAGCCACCTGGAAGTTAATCCAGCATTCCAATATACGGTTAGGGATTTTAGCAGTCTTTGCTGGTTTTGCCCTGCAGTCATTACTAATTAAACCCTTCTTGTCTCTTCCTTCCAGCCTCTGAACTGCTGTAAAGTAAATCAACACATAGCAGAATTTTCCCCTTGTCACAGGTTTGGCCAGATTTAGACTATGGGCTTTTTCCCCCCTTACATTTGATCTATATTAAAATTTAGTTTGATAGATCTGAATGAGGATTTAAGTACTTTTTCATATAGATAGATAGATGATAGATGATAGATAGATAGATAGATAGATAGATAGATAGATAGATAGATAGACAGACAGACGATAGATAGATAGATAGAAAGAAAGAATTTTGGGCATGTCCAATAGGTATTTACATAAAACTTAGTACTTCAATATAGTCATATAATATTTTTTTATGTTTGTGTAGCCATCAGCTATAATAGAAAGTGACTGAATTTCTTTTTATCTTTTCCACAGTATTTCAGTAGGAAGTTTTTATCTGTATTTTACAAAGACAAAGTTCAAAAAATTTGTAGTTGAATTTACACTAACAAATGCATGATTGTATTTAGGACTGCTTTTTGTTATGTCATCAGACACTCTTTTATACACTCACAGTTCATTAAAAGCTTTTACTTAATATACAATTGAATTTTTGTAGTAGCTCACATTATTTTTATAATCATAATTGCAGTTCCCTTTTATAACTTTGAATTTGGCATTATGCATCTATTTCTGTACATGAGTTACATTTTCTTCCATGTGACTCAAGCTGTAGTCATTCAGTGCATATATCCCTTTAAAAATTAAACATGTAAAAATTACTCTTTTTCCTCCAATTAATATGATGTCTCCTAATTTTCAAGAAATTGAAAACAATACTGCAACAATAGTTTCTTTTTAATATTATTAGTATGGCATAATGGGTTCAATTATTGCCTTCCAAAAGGTATACCCATGTCCTTCCTCACCCTGAAATATGTGAATGTGATTTTATTTTGAAAAATGGTTTTTCTAGGTATATTTAATGTCAGATCTAAATCTAATGGCAGGTGTGCTTACAATAGAAAGGCAAAGGGGGACTTGGGACTCAGATAAACAAGAGGAAAGGTCACACGAAGACAGGCGCAGACTTGTAGTGTTGCAGTCCCAAGACAAGGAATTTTGAGATCCACCAGCAGCTGGAAAAGGTGAGGGATAATTCTCCTTGAGCGCTGTTGGTGGGAGCTCGGCCTTGCTGACACCTTGATTTTGGACTCTGGACTCCGAAACTGTGAGGGACTTAATTTCTGTGTTTTGTCACTAAGTTTGTAAATAATAATTTCACAGCAGCACTATGAAACTAATACACTTGTGTATGAAAAAATTCATTACAACTGTTTATTGAAAATATAAAATAAGAATAATACTAATGAAAAAATCATTTTACTTTTATTGCAGGAGGCTAATAGTGTAGGGACTATGAAAAATTAGAAAAGGCAAATTTCATCTAAAACAGCAATTATTTTACTGCCATCTATTTTTTATTTATAGAAATATAAATTCATAGCTTCTGATTTGTTTTTAGTTTGGACACAATATATTTTATGTGAAATATTTCAATAATTAAAATTTGAACCCTCTCTGGACATGAAAAGTGGCCACATACTAAACCTGACAAGCTCGGTTGAGGCCTGCATGAAGACTTACAAACTCAGAAAACTAAACCATACAGAATAGTCTGAATGTTAAAAATTTTAACTAAAAAAAAGAGTTAACAGCGGATAGTCACACCACAGACCTGCAGCTTCCTTAACAAAGCACAATCTTTACCTCTATTTTCTTTTTGCATTTAAGATAACATACCCTTAGAATGTCAGAGTAATCCCCTTTTTCCAGAACCTTTACTCAACAGCCTCATCCCAGAACAGACCACAAAAACCCTTCCTGTCATCTGGTTTCCAGGATACCATTTCTATGTGCTATAAATATTAATTGTTAAGTGTCCTATACCCACCAATATAAAAGAAGTATGTGTCTCGATGTTTTACTTTTTATACATTCTTAGAGATTTTCCTGCTTTTTCTTCTCCCTCTTCCCTAATCTACCACCAATGGATTTTATGTACCACCTACATATTTCCTCCTTTGATTCTAATGTATAAAATAAGCTATAAAACTGCCATTCTCCAGAGCATTAGATTTTGATTTCTGTCAATTGTCATCAGTTTGGCTCAAATAAACTCACAAAAATTGTCTACATGTTTAGACATTTCATTTCTGATGTTTCTGGTACTATGACTGAATTTCACAATTTCTACTGGATCTTTATTTAGCAACTAGTTACAGATACATTATAGTCACAGATACATTGAGTGATTCTAAAAGTTGAAGATAAAAAGACACTGTATGCTATTGCAGAGAAGGTGAAATTTTACCTCTACCCTCTTAGGGTTTTGGATGAATGAGCCTGAGAATTAAAATGACAGAAGAGAGTGCAACAGGAAAAAGGCACACACATTTATTTAATAAAAGTTTTACATGACACAGGGTCCCTCCTAATGAAATAAAGAAAACCTGAAAAAGTGGCAAAACTAAATGCTTTTACCCTAGGTTGAACAAAAACAAACAAACAAACAGCCATGTAAAAGTTACTAAACTATGTGGGGAGGCTAAAGGAAGGTAAGAATTATTTTTACAAGGTCCATTTTTACAGTATTCTCTTAGTTTTAACTTCCAATCTATCATGATAAAAATATTATGTTCCCTCTGGTATAAGAAGGACATCTTCCTTATGGGGGTTTTATCTCCTGCTTTCAAGGAAAAAAGGGGGAAAAGATATAGAGTACCCTTCTTGTATATGATTTTTTAAAATTTTTTACTGTTGTTCAATTACAGTTGTCTCTATTTCCCCCCCATTACTCTACCCCACACTATCCACCCCCTACCATCCACTTTCAATCCTCTCACCTATGTTATCCATGTCTAAGCATCATTTATGCATGTCCCTTGACTTGACCCTTCCCATTCTTTCTCCCATTTCCCCCTCCCCTTCCCCTCTGGTCGCTGTAAGTTTTATGCCAAAGTGACATATTCTGGGGTGACATATTCTTGTCCCTCACTTTTGCTATCAGGTATATATTCTTATTTGAAAGCCAACTAATGCACTGTAATTAATTCATTGTTTACCATTTTTTGTTGTTTTTATTCCTAGAGCTTGTCCAAGCATTTAGCCAGATCTTCAAATTACTCTTTTTTTTTTCAAAATCTTTATTCAGTCAACTCCACCCTATTACTCCCATCTTTATTCATAGTGTTCAGGCTACTGAACAGATTCTTACCTACTTTCTGTGTTTTGAAATGTTCTAGTTTTTTCTTCACTGGTCTATTTTCTGATTTTATCAGACATGTCCAAAATAACTTGTTAAGGACATCGTTGGTCTCTAACTAATAGCAAAGTTCATTAGAAAAATGTCAGCCTGATTTTAATTCCTTTATAACAGAAAATGTTATAGTTGTTATTATTACAAAAGTGAAGATACTTTGTTTCTGGATTTGAAAGAACTTTATTTGCTTTATTTTAATTTCAAAATGATATATGTTGATGTGTATTTTTGTTCCTAATATACAAGCTGAATGAATCTTTTAATCTAGTCTTGAATCTATTTATGTTTATTTTGTAAATTTTATTACAATTTCTTATCATGCACGTTCTTTTATTATGAATTAGTCCTCTATGTTTATGATTTCTGTCTCACATTCTTTTCTTTTTATATTATATTTTTCATTTTAAAATATTTTCCTTTTTAACATTCTACTGATTTTTATACATCCAATGCAAAGTATAGTTAATTGTATTCATCTTATTGAAATATTGTGAAATTTAATGTATATAATATGTATGATAACTTATCTGGTATTCTATCTAGCAAAATGTAATGTTAAATTAAAGCTACCATTTATTTTCTTTTAATTTTAAATATCTATTCACTAAAAGACTGCAAGTAGAAATTGAATAGTTACTTACAAAGATTATTTCAGAAGTAGATTCTTCACTGGACATAAGGATGAACCCACAATCCTGAGATCTCTCCCATCTCATGATGTCGCTAGTTACACAGAAACTTTTCAAAAATGCACAATACTGGTCTTCACTGTCAAATGTGGCACTGATTGTGAACCTTATCAGAAGAGAGAAAAAAATCATTTTTATAGAGAGCTATAGATATCTGGACTCCAAGAACACTTCTTTATGTATTCATGTATGCGGAGTGAAATAAGTGTATGTTGCAAAAATGTTAGTATTGACAAAGAAAATCGACTTCTGTTTTTCCAAGTAGCTTATCTTATATTAAAGGCATTAAAACAGTGGGCTACAGGACCATTTAAAGCAACATGAATAAGTTCTAATTTAACTAGAACATTTGCTTAACTACCATTTCAGTTTCATCTAGAAAGATGGATAATAGTTACAACAGTACTTTGATATAAGTAGTAAGTTTTTTCCGTGGAATATTTTTCAAAGTCCTAATTTAGCATTTTAAAATATTTATAACAATCTTCACAAATCAGTTAATATCAAGGCATAAAAGTGTTCACTTTTACCATGAATATAAAAAAGAAAAAAAAAGATGTGAGGTAACATGAAGGGCAGAAGTTCTTTCAATAATATTGACTGTTGTAGAGGTAGAGGTTTGAAATTTAAGCTTATAATCATACGCTATATTGTAAGCCTTTGAATTCATACCATGCCTAGATCATTTTCTCCCTAGATGCCACTAACTGAATTTCTCCAAGCATTAGTTCTGTAATGAAAAAATGTCTATACAAGTCTACTCTCTAGGATTGTTAAATAGTTTGTGAATATAAATTACCTTGGCAGAAACTATGAAGTAGTTTCTAAACTATCATTATTGTAAATCAATTATAAAAATGTTTTTATTATTTTATTTCCAACTAGTTAGTAATCCCTGGTTTAAGCCAAATGTAAGGTTAGGTGCTGGAGATTCTACTGTGAATGTGAAAGGCTAAAACAGAGTTGACATTAGATGTAGTAGCAGAAAATAAAGAAAATCAATTAAAAATGCATAGCTTTTGATGTGCTAAGAAGGAAGCATGCCATGTCATAGAAAGAGTGATGGACAGCTTACTCTTTTTTTCCTTTTTTACTGTTTTTTCAATTACAGTTGTCCCCATTTCCCCCCATAATTCTCCCCTGACCTCCTTACCCCCCACCAACTCCATTCAATCCTCCCTTCCCATTGTATTTGTCAATGGGTCCTTCATACATTTCCTTGACTTGACCCTTCCCTTTCTTTCCCTTGTTATCCACCCCTCTCTGGTCACTGTCAGTTTGTTCTTCATTACATATCAGAGAAGGGTTCTCAAGGAGGATACATTTGCCTAGCCTTTATAAAATGAAATATCAGCCCTATAGGGAATAGAAAACAGAAGGTTATAGGCATATGGAAGAAACTAGTTCAAGTACACTGAAGCTCCTTTCCCAAAAGATTATTTCTTTTTTTTTTTCACCTTACTAATTCTTTATTTTTTAAAATGTCCCACTTTGGGGAAATATGCTATGAGATCTCTGGGACCTTTGCTATAAAGATCAGGGCTCCATTACTTTAAAAAATAGTAGAAGAAACTAATGTATTTTTT
>CM052548.1:35660106-35693086 GCA_028533065.1 Trachops cirrhosus | reverse complement strand
CCAGAGTATAAAATAAAGCACTCACCCCAGCAAGGCAGAGAAATGCCCAGCTGGTGAGCTTAAAAGCACCAAGCCCCCTGTCGTTATTCGCCGACGCCGTTCCTTCCATAGGGATTCCCTGGACCTGCAGGAGCTGGACTCCAGCAAATAATAAAAGAACTAACTGGTCTTTAACAAGGAGAAGGACATTTGATCCACTTTAACAAAAGAGAATGGGAACAAATGAGTGAGATTATATTAGATGATTATAATGTGATGAAGAAAAGGTGAGGCAATAACCACAATTTTCTGAAGATGTTGATTAAAAAACAGAAAACAGGATTAAAGTAGCTGTCAAAGGATAGTTCAGTTCAATAAAGATTTAGACTTGGCTGATGTAGCTCAGTGGACTGAGCACCAGCCTGTGAACCAAAGGGTCACTGGTTCAATTCTCAGTCAGGGCACATGCCTGGGTTGCAGGCCAGGTCCCCAGTAGGGGGTACATGAGAGGCAACCATACATTGATGTTTCTCTCCCTCTCTCCCTTCCCCTCTCTAGAAATATATAAATAAAATCTTTAAAAATATATTAAGATTACCAGTTAAATCCAATAGAAGACTCAAAGGTATTGAGAATTTTTTATAAAGATAAACTTGAGATATAAATAGACAAAAATAAAATATGTATGAGAGAGCCAATAAAATAAATGTCTCAATGAAGTGAAATATTTAAGAAAAGGGGGATCAAGGACACTGAGGTGGGTGAATAGGAGGTGTACATCACTGTTGAGATGTTTGAAAGCAAGTTTCAATAAAGCACTCAAAGCAAAGGGAATGTTAGTTTTTTTAAAGCAAGTGTGCTGTATATTACATATGTAATATATATTATACATAATATATGTTATCTATATAAATGCTGTAGTGAACTTTCTATTTTTCTGAACCCGTTACCCTTCACTCTAAAATTAAGTAAGAAAGTATTTGCCATCCAATTTGCTTAGTGAAAAGCATCACGGTGGAAAGTAATGGTAGTCTTTAAGGTTCTCTGACCTTCCTTATCAAAAGTAGATCTAAAAATTTTTGTTGGGGAGGCAAGAAAGAGAAAGTATGAAGATAGCAGCTGATATTCCAGATGAAAGACTGAAGTATAAGGCTTTCTTCAACTGCAGGAAGAGATTTCTTTCAGAGTGGTGGAAGAAAGTGAATGGTGTAGTTTCAGAAGAAAAACCAACCTTCATACCACTTGCATCCCCTACTAAAGTAGAAAGATGCATGTTGATGAGTCAAAGCAAGTGTACCAGAGCTTCCCATGGCTTTAGTACACTTGGAAGGAGCATGTGCTGGAGAGCAACAAATGCAATGTCATTTTCATATATGGACAGAAGTACATACCCTTTCCTTTATTCTTGACATGAAATAACTTTGCTGGAGCATGATATAGTACTGGACGGTGGAGCTGGAACTAAAAAATAGAAACTTAGAGAAGAAACCAATATCCCATTTTTCATCAGTCCCATAGAAAGAGGACTCAGACATCAAATTAGGTTGATTCAGAAAAAAAGTAATCCAACATTTTTGCCTACCTCATTTTGTGGATTAACATTCAAAACTTCCCTAAGAACATAGCTTCCCTTCACCCCTCTGCCCCACTCTATTGGAAGCTGGGTAAACTGAATAAAATGCTGTTTTTCATCTCAGGGGTCTACTTATTTTCTTACAAATTCAAGAAGGCCTCAATGCATGCAGAATGCATGGAGGAGGTCATGGGAACCTGCAGGAAGTTTTACCCCTTTCCCTTTCCCTCTTCAGAAGTGAACTTAGAAAAGAATTTTTACTTTACATTAAATGAGAACAAATGCAACCACAGAGTATAAATGAAAAAAAAAAGGGGGGGACAGTGGAGAAGGTTAAGGACATAGTTCTCTCAGAGAAGTGAAACTATGAGATGCAATTTTTGTTCTTTCAAAACTTTGATGAAGAACATGAAAATAAAATGTCCTAAAAAATCAAAACCAAAATGTATGCAAAAAAAACTTTATTCATTAGAACACAGCAGGATGATTACTGTATTTTTCAGACCATAAGATGCAACTATATTTTAGGGGAAGAAAATAGGGAAAAAAGTTTTGAAGCAAAAAATATGGTAAAATATTTAATAACATAAATAACACATATTTCACCAATGTAAACAGAACTCAACAGCAGTATTAACAACCATTACTCCTGCCAGATTGGGGGGGTGCATCTTATAGTCCAAAAATATGGTATATACTACTGAAGGAAAGAATCCATTTCAGAGGGAGAAGAACAAACAGAAATAAATACAAGATTGTGAGGAAAGCTCTAATTTTTAAGTGAACTGTGATGTTTAACAGAGAATTCTTAATGGAGCCCCACTACAGGATCCAACTGTTCCTGATAATGTGCTGAACTTTGGATATTTCAGTATTCAAGCAGAAGTTAGGCCGTCATCCATCTACAAATTTGGACAAGATTAATTCTCAGGTCTAGTTAATCACTGAAAATCTATAAATTGAAAAATGCACACAAAATACAATTATGGATGGAGAAAATTTGTTTGGTGTGGATGGAAAGAAACACTTATGTATATATATTTTTAATATTGATCTTTCTTTTTATTAAATCTTCTTGGGATTTATAATTGTTGGCATTTCTAAGTGTGCAAAATAGATAAAACTATGAAATATGCTTTATTAAATACTATTTAATAAGTAATGAGCCTGTGAAACATGTTATATTAATACTATTTCCTCATGACAGAATTTATATGAAAAAAGATGTTATAAACTAAGCTGGTAAAGATTAAGTGAATGCGTATTTCATTTGGTTACATTACTAAGAAATTAGATACCACCTCCTTTTATCAGGTAAGCAGAAAGCTTACAATATATTTCAGATCATAACTTCTTTCAACGTGTACATTGTACATCCATCTTTGAAAGAAGTATACTATACATAAGAGTATGACTCTCAGAAAGCAGAGAACACGTGGGCTGTCTTAGATACCATATGCCACAAAGTTAATAAACTGTTTAGTATTTATGGGAGCCAAATAAAAAAGAACATGATATCATTGAGGCCATAGAATAATAAAGCATAATATCAATAAGAATTATTAATATTGTACTTGATTTCTGCCAGTCACTATTTTATATACATGAAGTATATTATCATATTTAATCCTTATAATAATCCTGTTAATTTAGTAACTTTCTTAACATCATCAGGGAGAAAAAGATACCAAAGTAGTATGATTGGACCAGTCTCCCACTTCCCTATAATACAAATATATAACTCTTTGACTTGGAACTTTTCATTGCCTCCCAATAAAGAAATAAAGTATACTTCCACACCTAATGATTTGGGGCTGAGTTATATAAATTTTTTAAGCCAGTGATGTATGAAAGCAGTGATAGAGAGTCAGTTATGAACAGACTTTAAGCGGTATCATGTATTTCCCCTAGATCCTCCTGAAGTCTAGCACTCAGTCTGAGTTCCAGGAAGAAATGCATATGAAACTGACCTGCACAGAATGTAGTGCTGGAGTCAGACGCAGCTGAACCCGGGACTGAGCAGAACAGAATCATAGCCCAAGTCAACCTGTAGAACCGAAATTTGTGTTTGTGAGCCATTGAGATTTGGGAATCATTTATTATAAAAGAAAAAAGTTGAACACAACAGTGCTCAACTGAGCCAGTTACAACTGGTAAGTAAAGTTTGACCCTTGGAAGTCTGACTTCAAGGCCACTGCTTACAAATGCACTGTTTTTTTTTTTTTGTTTGTTTGTTTCTAGTTTCAGTAATAATGAAATTAGGAGGCCGTTTATTTAAATAGTTTTTAATTTATTTGTTCAGCACATAAATGTATTTTGGGAACTTAAGTGTGTCCAAGCTCCATGAAATTAAAAAAAATAGAAGTGAATAAATTATTATTCCTGTGCCCCAAAAAGTAAAACAGAAATCACAGTGCTTAATTATCCCTTTTTATGTATTAACTCATAAATCTAGAACTAAATTAATAATCTGAAAGTACTACTCCAACTTCCTTGGAGTTAATTCTTCAGAGAAAAATAAAGTGAAGGTTTAAGCGTACGTAAAGATTTATGTGATAGTGCACCAGGTATTCTAAATAAGAATATATAACTTTTTATTAATTGCTTAATGGCATCATAAATTGAGTTTTATAACATTATTTCCTCTATTACACTAATTTTATTTAATAGATGAAAAATGTGAGATCTGATATTGTTAAGTGTCATTAACCCGAGTTAATTGGTGGCATGACCTAGACTCTGACACAAGTCAGTCTACCGCAAAGTCTGCATGTTCACTCCTCTGCAATGCCTCTTTTTATATAGTAGAGGCTTAAGGAAAAGCAACTTGGTCTTAACCACAAGGAAATACCCCTTAAGGCCTCAGGGAAATTCAGTGTAATGGGAAAGCCTGGTACTTTCACAGGATTCATCAGAAACTAGAGTTATTTTCCTTCAGTATAACTTCAACAGGGTAATATCATGGTAATGCATGGTAATGTAACCAGAGCTTAATGATTGGCAGATTCTAGGAAAATAAAGCCCTTAGGAGTCTGGGGCTTGTTTGTAGCTTGATAAGTATTAAACAATTATTAATAAGAATTTAAAACATACTATATCAAAGCCTTCATTATAAAAAATCATTAAGTGTAAAATATAGGCCAAATATTTTAAGCCAAATCAATACAATGTACAAATATGCATAAAATACACATGAAAACATGTGTATTGGTGAAAATAAATTCAAGGATTACAAAAATAAATTTGTCCCAAATTTAAATACTAATGCTTGTGATGGATATGGTGAATTATTTAAGAGGGCTAAAGAACTGTGGTAAAATGTGACTAAATCAGAATGACATATCTTCAAAATAAATGCTAAATATATTATAACCTGGTTCCCTGATAATTTTTCCCAAAATTGTCACTTTTACATAAAAAAAAATAAAATAAGCATCAAGATATAAGTTGCAAGTTCTTGACACATACAAAGGTAAAATATTCACTATATTTGCTTTATCCAAGGTCAGTGAACCTTGGTATATATCATTTATCATATATTTAAAACATAATGAAGTTAGTTAATTTTATCTAACTTACAAATAATTATTTTATAACTACCTTAAAACAGCTTATGCACATTTTTCCTTTGTCTTAACTTAAGATGAGGGGTTTTGGTTTGTTTCTAAGAAAATAAATACAATTTAAAATCTAAAACAAAACTCAAAATGTAAAATAGTAGGCAACATACACATAATACTTTAATAAAATATGTGTTTTAGATTTTCTTAAGTCCTAAATTAATTTATATTTGTTGATGCAGTTTTGAAATTGCAACTCAAAATAGTAATATTATATTAGGTGATTTTCAAGTAAGTCCTGCAAAAATTTTACATATAAAACAAGATCTTTGTAATTTTGAGATTTTACCTTAATAATTTTTTCTGGTCTAAAAGCTGTATCTATAATATTTCTCTCACTCTTCAGGAAAAGAAAATACAAGTATAACAGTATGAACTAGGCTTTAAAATCATAAAGGGTCCTATAGCTTATAAATACGATCAATTCCCATTATTTGTGGTGGAAATACGTACATGAAATGCAGAATGTTGATACCTTTATGAAATGAAATTTAGGAGTTCAATAGGAAATGTTTCAGTACCAGAAAATGAAATCAGTATCTAATACACATAGAGAACAGTTTATAACAGGCTGTAATTACCCTGTGATTTTTATTGGCTCTCAAACAAATGGTTGCATTTTCTTTGAAGATTAGGATGTTGTTATTCAATGTAGTGGAGGAATTTCTCTTTGGTGAAGTGGATTTAAAACAAAGCAGTAAAATGTGTGTTTTAAAATATTTGTGTCTCTTCTTTTTTTTTTCTTTTTCCTTAAAGAAAAAGTCACTTGATTACCAGAAGGAAAGTAGGGGACAGGGAGGAGGTTAGGGGAAGGAGAATAGGGTAAAGGAAGGATGAATGGTGATGGAAGGAAACTTGACTTGAGGTGATGAACACACAATACAATACACAGATGATATATTATAAAATGTACCCTTGAAACTTATATAATTTTATTAACCAATTTCACCCCAATAAATTTGATTTAAAATAATTAAAAATAACAGTAAAAGCCCCCTCAGATTTTCTCACTTGTTTACAATGGGCTAGGATCTGATTATAACCCATAAACATTTTTGTTATATTTTAACGCATTTTAGTTAAGTTTCAGTTGTGGGGCCAGGTAACATCTGAAGCGGCACTCAATGTTGTTTTTGTTGTTTTCCCCAATCCTTTTTAGGTTAATTACTTAAAGTAGTCTGGACTATCACAGATATTCTCTGATGGGCAAGAAGTAGAAAACTGAGTCAGTAATCTGGCCACATTTCCCAAATCTTTTTCTAAAGACAAGTTTGTATATACTGTTAACCTGAATATTGATTGGATCAGCTCTAGTAAAACAAGTTCTAATTTGTAAATTAACTTAGTTCTCTATGTAAATGTACATATGCATGTTCATATTCTTAGTTTTAGTTTAATAAGACTTTGATCATCATTTTGTCAGGCATGGCATTACAGAGAATTCTTTACCTTGCCCTTTACATTTAGTAATTATTAAAGACAAACATTTATATTTGTTTTTTTACAAAGACATCATAGCTTTATTATTTCAGATAACTCTATGAACTCCTTGGACAACAGTTCAGTCTTTATATTTTACATGGAAAATAAAGATATGACCTTGTTCTCAGATTTCAATTGAAATTTCTTACCTTTCAACAGCTTTCTACATCTGATTCTGCAGTTCTTGTGTCTGTTATGCTTTGCCCTTATATTAAGGCTTATTTAACCTGTTATCTCAAACAAGCCCTGTTCACAGAGCCCTTTTTTAATTTTTCCCTAAATTTATCAAGTTTAAAGGATGTATCATACTAGAAATTTTCTTAATTTCTTCCCTATATAGATTTTTTTTTGGTAAATAAATTAATAGTAGCTAATCCTTTCTGGAAAATTCATTGTTTATCCTACCTATAAATATAGTAGAGGGTGATACTTTTAAATAAATATATTTGTGCATCAGTGATATTAATTAGCATCTATTATGTGCCAAATGTTCATAAAAAGTATGGGAAAGCATGCTATAAACAAATAAGCATGCATTTTGAATATTATATAATATTTAAAAATTAGACTTCTGGATATACCTGTATAATATACTTCTTACATTCTGACTACATCTTCTTTTATCTCTTCATATAATAAAAATTTCTAATGTAATTTTTTTCACAGAAAGATGAGAAAGATGATTTATTTACTCCTTTCATGATTGTTCAATATTTTTAAATTATTGGTAATTTAGAAAAGTGTCTTTAGTTTTATGACTTATTGTAAAAACTAAATACCTTCTTTATAATCTTATATAACATGAAATAAATCTACAACAGATGTTTGCAAACATTTTCTATAAAGGGCTAGATAGCAAATATTTTAAAATTTGTAGTTAATATGGTCTCTACTGCATCTACTAAATTCTGCTCCTATGATGCAAACATGGCCATAGACAATACCTAAATTAACAAATATGGCTGTGTTCTATTAAAATTTATTTATAAAAACAGGCAAGCAGCCAGGTTTTTCCCTGTGGCCAGATTTTGTTACCCATTGATATATATTCATCAGTAATCTATTTTACAAAACATATACATTACTTGCTTAGTGAACAAAATCATTAACCTATTTAAATAAATTAAAACGTGTGTGTGTATATATATATATGTTATTTTTTTTTTTTTTTTTTTTGCTAACTGTTCTGCTGAGTTTCCCGGTTGCTCTTTGTTCTTTGTGCAATGATTTATAACAAGGACCTGAAGTTCAACCATCTGGATTTAAATCCCAGAACTATAATTTAGTCAAAAATACAACCCCAGGCTTGTATCCATTTACTTTAAGCTGTGATTCTCTTCATCTGTCCAGTGGTGATAATAAGAATATGTGTCACATCGCATTTTTTAAGAGATAATTCTTGTAAGTAATGAAAAGTGATATATTAGGAGTCTGGGAAATAGTAAGCACTCTATTAAGTATTGTTTCTGTAGCATTATCAGCCTCTCTAGCTTCCTTAAGGAATAACGACCATAATGTGTTAGAGGTCACAAGAGTGTGGAGATATTGTAAAGTATGATAATTTTTTCCTGAAAAATCTTACTGAATTGAGGTTGGCTTTTTTTTCTAATACCAGTGGTTTAAAAGCTGAAGAAAGTCTTGGAAGAAAATTCCCCAAGCTATCAAGTCCTAAACAATTATTTCATATTCTAAAAGGTCAAAATATTGGTATATTTTTCCTCATAAATTCTGTTATGTTTTTTCTATCTAATCTTTGTTAAAAATATGTTTGCATAAAAAGAGAATGGGAAAGACCACATTATTGAAGTCTAATTTTATAAAAACAAGTGATTGCATGGAATTAAAATCTCTAGTGATCATGAATTACAGGTAAAAGCTAAGAAATAAATGTGCATTTGAATAATCTCTAAAATTTCAGTGAATAGGTTGGATGATTTAACATACATGGGGATGTGAAGAATTTTAGATTATTTTCATTTTTTTAATTATTTTACTTCAGTTAACAAAACTACCAGTGGAATACATAAAACAGTAATCACAGTATCATTGACACTCATACCATTCAATACTATATAACAAAAAGTGTTTCAAAGCAATATGTGTGCAAATTGTTAGTGCTTTTCCTTATGATGAAAATAAAACAAAAAACTGATATCATGCCCTGTTAATAAAGTAAGCCTGCCAACAGCAGATCAATACAAGGGACAGATATCAGTACTGAAGTATTCATTAACAGCTATTCTAGGTCCTATGATAGTTGAAGAGGAGCAAATTGTATCTTAATGAGGGTTACAAGTCAGTAATGACAGTGAAATACAGAGCATAACATAAAGAGTTTCAAAGTCATTTTTGTCATGGAATTCAATCACTATAATTTTATAGGATTGATGGGTTCTTAGAGTCTAACAAATCTTGTCTAATGTCCAATATGTCAGCATGTAACAAGGTAAAAACTGATTATAATAATTTGTTTTAAAATTTGATTTGGTAATAAAGTTTCTGCAATGTACAACTCTAGGGGACATCTGCACACTAGAGTCTATGTAAATGCATCCACTTAAAACTCAGGAAGAAACTTTGAAAGATTTTAATATAGTCTCCCCACTTATCTAATGGTGTCCCTTCGAGGTGTGCAAAATAGAAGCCCTGGTTGGCAATAAGATTAAAAACTTCAATAAATGTTTCTTATTCATGATATGAATCCAATTTTATAAAAACCAAGTGCAGAGCTGATAGGGCGCATTTACAAACATCAGAAACAAAGTTTTTTTTTGTTTTTTGTTTATTTGTTTGTTTTTTCATCTGATTGTTTTGTCCTCTCAACACATAGCATTGAATATGGTCTAAGGTGGCTGTTCAAGCTTCAGGTATCTCTTGACTACATCCTAGCAAGAAAGAAGAAACATCTGGAGAAGAATCTTATGTTTCCCATCTTTGTAACAATTTCTAGATATTGCACGCAACAGCTCTATTTAAATCCTACTGGCAAAATCTTAATGAATCACAAGGTCAAAATAAGATGCGAAGGGAAGTGAGAAATGTCATAGTCTGGGTGACCATGGAGAATATGCCCATGTAAATACCAGGGATTCTAATACTAAGGAAGAAAGAGAAAACAAACATAGACTGCAATTAGCACTCTTTGTGACAGTTATCATGACTCATATATTCATGTTTAATAAAGATAATCAACTGAAGTACAATGTAAAAATATATTACCACATATTGCGGACTGAGACACTTCCATAACTTGTTCAATGATCAGAAAATATTTTAATGTAAAAAATTAAAAAATATATTAAAGTTTAGAAAATCACTAGCCAAAATATATACTTCCTTTACTCTTAAAAATGTTCTTTGTAGGTTTAAAATTTTTCAATATATTAACATTATTAAATTACATCAACTTATCAAACATTAGACTTTGAAGAGGGACTGGGGAAATAGGGAAAGGTTAGTAAGGTGGGGCAAACTTTCAGTTGTAAGATGAGTAAGGTCTAAGGTGTAATGTAGTGACCATGGTTGATAACATTTAAAATTAAAATTTGTTAAGAGAGAACTTAAATATCCTCACCCTCCCAAATGAATTAAAAAGGTAAATATGTGAGATAATGGAGGTATTAATTAACTCAATGGGGAAAATCCTTTTACACTGTATACATATATCAAAACATCATGTTGTACACTTTAACTATATTTAACTTTATCAATTATTCCTTAATAAACTTAAACAAAAGATAATAGATTGTTGAAACTATGGTGTGACATATGAAATTGTATAAGGCATATTAGCCTTCAACCCATAATTCCCATACTTAGTTGCTTATTGACACTATTTGAAAATACTGATATTGACTCCTGCCCGACATTATGATTTAATTGATATGGAATTATTCTGAGCATCATTCTTTTTCTTACATTCCCAGTTGACTATGATGTTCCTAAAATTTTTGAAATAATTATTTAAGTTAAAGAAAACACACTCAAGCAGATTATATAAGAACAAGCTGATTCATTAGTTAATATCACTGAAAATTCTTAAAATTATTTAGACAGAAATATTATTAGTTGTAATGTAGTACTTCATTTAAGTTTCTGGATTCATTTTACTACATAATCTTTGTGGGCTCTTGTAATGGGATTGTACTTGAAGACAGAGTCTTTAATGAGGTAGGTAGTTAAAATAAGTTCAACAGGGTGGGCTCTACCCATGATGAATGCCATCTGTATAAGAGGAGGAAATTCAGAATCAGATACATAAAGAGGAAAGATCATGTGAAGACACAGGGAGAACATAGCCATCTATAAACCATGCCTCAGAGTAAACTC
Source organism: Trachops cirrhosus (assembly GCA_028533065.1). Lineage (NCBI taxonomy): Eukaryota > Metazoa > Chordata > Mammalia > Chiroptera > Phyllostomidae > Trachops > Trachops cirrhosus. Next base: position 35,682,103 of record CM052548.1, on the reverse strand, counting down.
TGACAAGACTCTTATCTTAGACTTCTATTTTGCAGAACTGTGAGAAAGTACATTTCTCTTGTTTAAGCCATCTAGTTTGTTATGGCAGTTCTGGCAAACTAATATAGTTACATATTGCCCCAATTTTTAGTTAGGTGGCAAAATGACTACATTTTTAGGCCTATGTCCACACATAACAAGATCACCTGGAAAACAGATTGTGTTTTCAGTGGCTTTCTCTTAAGGGAATCCCCTCAAACCAAAGGCCTCTGGAAAACTTCCTTTTAAATCTTACTAACTCCATCAGTGCCACACCCTGTATTCACTGGGATAACAAAATACCAATCGAGTCCAGTGGTTTAAAGTGGATTTAAACTATGGAGATTATTTCATTCTCATTTAACAAGTTCACTGTGAACATGTCTGGCTGAAAAGTCTCTCTCCTTCACATGATATATTGAGAAACCAAAGAGAAAAACATGTTTGCTAACTTTAAGATGTGACTTTAAGATTTCCCTAACTATACTGTTGTCCATATTTCAACATGTAGCATGGAGGAAAAAAGAGAGAATCAACACCAGAAAAATCCTTTAAATGTGAGAGGTAGAACTGCACACACCATTTCTGCTTATGTATCATTAGGAAAAGTTTAATCACATGCACACAACTATAAGAGGAGCTTAGAATTGTAGTTCAGCCATGTGCCCAAGAAGAAAATAAATAAAAAATTGGACTTGTTTTGACAGACAGTAGTCTCTACAGTCTCACCCTTCAAGAACAATCTCAAGTATGCCTATGGCCTGTATGCACTAGGTCTACATTGTAGAATGTGTCATGTACAATGGAAATGAAATTACTCTTAGATGAATGAAGGCAATCTATGAGACCATGGCAAGTCCATGCACAGTGAAGCATACAGGCTATTTTAGGGCAGGCTGGACACTTCAAAGAAAATAGGAAAAACTTAAGAAGACTAAAAGGTGGCATGTAGAACAAATAAAAGTTCCTACTATGGAATGATTTAAAAACAGGAATGGCAAAAATTATATTGACTACCCATCCTTGCTTAATATCTAAGGATAAAGAGATTCAAATACTATAAAAAAATTGTCAAATCTCAATATAATTGCCTTGCCAGTTCATTGCAACAGATAGAGGCCAGAAAATTTTGGAGTCTGTCTATAATAACTAATGAATCCTTTAACTCTAATAACTAGTTATATTTGTTGGAAACAATTTGATCCAAAATCTTAAAGAAGAAAATATATTTTAATGTATATGCTCATCCTCTTTAAAATAATCTCTCCTATCTCTTCTAGTACACTTACCTATTTGTACTTATTATGCATTTTTATTTCTTTCATAGTAATAACTTCTATATTAACTTAATTCCTTTTAAAAATATATTATGTTGATTATACTGTTACAGTTGTCCCAAATTTTCCTTTTATGACTCCTCCACAATTATTTATTTATTTGTCATGTGTTTCTCTTACTAGAATATTAATATTATGAGTTGTAAAAACATTGTTTGCTTTGTACATTATTCTGTCTTTAACAGTTGGGATATTTTTAAATTGTTGTGAATTCTCAATAAATATTTGTCGAGTGAATAAATGAATGAATAGATGAATAAATTAAACAAGAGTAAATTGCATATAAAATTGACAGAACACTAGATGGTTGAAATAATGGATCAATAGGGTGAAAAAAGAAAAAGAAAGAAAATATGAAGGAAGGAAATAAGGAGATAAAAGGAAGAAAGAAAGTGGAAAAATAGAAGGAAAGAAAGAAGGAAGGAAAGAGGGCAGGAAGGAGGAAGGAAGGCAGAATTGATAAAATTAAGAAGGAAATAAGGAAAGAAAACCCTCCCAAATTCAATGTAGGTTAAAGGATGCTATAGGGAAGAACTTGTAATCTTAAACCTAAAAATGGGTGCAGGTGTACTGGAACAATACATTCTAGGTTACAGCAAATTAAGATATAATCTCTATCCTTATGATAGGGGACTCAAGACTTGGAAAATTTTAGCTTAAGGTAAAAAGTTATAAGTCTAGCAAGTAATGTGTATGTTAAAGCTTTTGTTTCAGAAACTACAGATAAGGCCCGTCCTGGCTCCTGAGAAAACAGCCCACCTCCTGGGGTACTGCTAAAGATTACTGCCTGGGGAAAAGTTGGAGGCATCTGAGCCTTTGTGTTCCAGGGAGAGACAGACAACCACCCTACCCTGGGAACAACTAACTGCCCAGGATGGGGATATTGCAGCTTCTGAATCTCAAAGCCCTTACTGCACCTTGTTCATCTGCCCCACCTTACAAAAAAGTCTGGCCTAAAAAGAGAAGGCAAGAAGGTCTGTTAGGGTATGAACCCACCATCTTCTCAGATTGCCGGTCATCTGAATAAAGCACTCATAAAGATTCAGTCACTGTCACTGCTTATTGTGTTTGGTAGTGACAGGCAGCCCAAACACCAGTGTCTTTTCTGGTTACACTTATAGTAGATGAGAAAAGTATAGAAAGTAATAGAATTTTACATCACCTGGACTCTCTCAGGTATTAGTAAATTATAGTGTACTCTTACGCCCAATAGGATGTTATTTAAAAAGAAGTAACAAATAGATCCTGCTGATTGAGGCAGCATCAAGTTACTTAATCTTATGAGATATAAGAGAATGAAAGCTGGTCTGCAAAGATAGGATGTTTCTCCAATAATATTAAAATGTGTTTGGCACAGAGTATATAGGTAAATATTATAGCATATATTTGTTTTATTATAATTATTACTTTAAAATCATAGTTATTGTATTAGTTTTCTACTTCTTTAAAAAATTGCCATCAATTTAGTGAATCAAAACAACATAAATGCATTATCTTACATTAATTTTTTAAATTTAATATTTATTATATTTTTTCCATTACCATTTAGTCCCCTTATACTCCCTCCCCCCCCAGCAATAAGGAGGAACCTGACTATTGAAATAGGTGGTAGAGATAAAACCACCTGGCACTCAGCTAGCCCAAGATTTCATCATGGTTGTTAAGCCCTATCTTAATAACTGAGGGTACGAGGGTTGGGCAAACTTGTCCTGGTCAAATAAAAATGTGCCCTACCATGTCCCTAAGCATTGTCAAGTTTAGACTACAATATAGTTTAGATTATTATTTTAAAAAGTGAATAGAGACAAAGCATTTCAATGGTGTTCATTCTTCCTATGTAGAGGGAACTTATTTCTAAATCGATCACTTAAGGTAAGTCTATTTGTCCTGGTTCTTCAGTAAAACAGAACAAATAGCAAAGAAAGGTGGGGCATGTGGTTAGGGAATTGGTTTAAGTGATTGTGGATGGTGGCAAGTCTGAAATTACCAGGGTAGGCTGGCAAGATTTGATGTTACTGTGTTGAATTTAAAGCCAGTCTGGAGACAGAGTTTCTTTTTTATTCAAGAAACCATGCTTGTTTCTCTTAAACACAAAACTAGTTAGATGAGAGTCACCCACATTATGGAACATAAACTGCTTTCCTCAAAGTTTCCTAATATAAATGTTTATCACACCTAAATCAAAACAAAACAATGACAACAACAAAAAACTTCACAGAACACCTAGACTGATGTTTGACCAAAATCTGGGTACTGTTGCCCAGCCCTGTGGATACATAATATTAAATATCACAGTAAGGGGAAAGAAAAAGATGAGTATGCTCATCATGGCACTGAATGATGAAGATGACAGAAGTGGATGAAAATGCCCTTGATTGTATAAAGAATATCTAAAGTATAAAATCTCTGTTATTAATTTTTTAATTCATAAGTGGATAGCAGATAGGAGATACATGGTTCTTACCAAAAATCCATCATTTAATTCATTCCTGTCACCTAACAGATAATTAAGTGTCTACCATAAGTAGGTATGTTCGTGTAAATCTATAATGATGAAACCTGTGGGCAACCAAGTCTGGGGCTTGTGCTGTCTGTCACAGCTCAGCCATAAAGAAGAAAAAGGGGTTAGATTAAAATTGCACCTTTATTAATATCAGAGACCAGCAATCTGAGAAGGTGGCAGGTAAAACACCTAACATTCACCTTATCTTGAGATTTAGGAAGCAAGTTTTTATATGAGGGGCAACCCCCAAAAAATGAAATTATCATCTGGAAGGTTGACCCCTTGTAGTACAGACTTCCCCTGCTCCATGCAGGTTCTAGGAACCAACTCTGGAACCCATCTGTATCAGTTCACAAGCAGGTGTTCTTGTGAGAGGCTGCTTTTGGCTTCAGTAAATTTTTTTGGAAGACTCAATGTGTTTGCCCGTTTCATGATAGGTCATTTATGTGTGCACCTGCCCACACTGGGCTAGGTGTTCAGCAGTTTTTTTGACCAAAATTGGCATGACCCCCATGCCCCACCTTCTTTATTCACCCAATCTTTCCCTGAGAGACTTTTTATTTCTCTGGATGAAACAAATCCTCAAAGGGAAACATTTTGTTGATGTGGAAGAGGTTAAACAAAAAACGGCAAAGGTACTAAAAGACATCAAAATTGATGAGTTCAAAATCTGTTTTTGGTAGTGGAAAAAAACACCTCAATAGATATATCACATCAAATGGAGAGTACTTTGAAGGTGACTAAAGTTTAAACATGTGAAAATAAATACACAATTTTTATTCCACTTGTGTGTGTATGTGTGTGTCCCCTCATAGGGGAAATGCAGCAATCTGAGAGGGGGAATTTCTAGGGGGAGCACAGACTTTCCCTTTGTCTTGGGGAGCAGGAGCTGAAAGGGAGTTTGTGCAGCTTCTTGCCAAGCTCTCCAAGCTCACACTCCCTTTGTTTTGGTGTTACCTCTCCATTTGCATTAGCATTCCTCTCTTCCCCAGACACCAGTGGTTTATGGTCAGGGAAGTTATGTATTCTCTGGTTAGGAAAGAGATGTATAAACCATTTGCTCTCAAGTGTCTTTGGTTAGGGGAGATAAGGTCTTGCAGTTCATCAGCTGGTTGTAAATTGCTCAAACTGGCCTTGTTTAACTTTCTTGTCTCAGTTTCCCCTTTCCACTTGCCCAGGAATATTCCTAGCTTTTTACTATCCTGTCTCAGTGAGACAAAATGTCTGCTTGCATAAAGCTTACCTTCTAGTGGTGCAGTGAGAGAGTTCACATCCTGAAACAGAACCACCAGATTCTATTGCTCTGGGTTCTATCTCCTGCCACTGATAAAAACCATGACTGCCAATGCCAGAGTCTTATGAAAAGGAAAGGAACTATTATTCAAACATAATACAGGTTTAGAATAATAGCAGAATTCTACCATTAAATATCACTCCCTTTAGAAACAAACAAACAACAACAACAAAAACACCCATAATTACACAGTCTTGCCTCCCCTTGCCAAACCAGACCAGGCAGATGTACCATCTCTCAGGAAAAGAAGCAGAAGTCTGTAGCTTAGCTGGGTAGATTCCTATCCATATTCTGGCTACTTTCAGTCATCTGTGCTTGGCTAGCTAGCTTGGCTAACTAGGCTCCTGCTCTTAATCCAAAACTACATACTCCTGGTAGGCCAGGGAGGATCCTTCTGCATCCTTTCAAATCACATGGCCAAGACCCCCATGTGGCAGAGAGAGAGAGAGATCGAGTGCCTCTCATAGTTCTTCTTCTCTCCTTCCAAGCCACATGGTCCAGAGCTCAAGTATGGTTGCTACATTCTGCTTCTTTCTTAAGCCATGTGACTTAGCTGTAGGGTGGCTGAGAGAGAGAGAGAGAGAGAGAGAAAGAGAGAGAGAGAGAGAGAGAGAGAGAGAGAGAGAGAGAGGGAGAGAGAGAGAGGGAGAGAGAGAGAGGGAGAGAACCTGGCTGCCACCACACCTGGTTTAAATTCTGGTGCACATATTCCTCTATAACCTCATTTGGACTCCTCCCACACTTATTTATACCTGCTAGCACTCTGGTTTCTTCTGCTTTTCTCAGCTGCCATTGTTAGTCTAGGCAAGAGTGGCTCTGTGACAGCTAACCACCTTTCTGCTCTCTGGCAGGTGCAGCCCCTCCAGCTACATTGCATCACAGGTTAGAGTCACGGCCATTTCCCTGACTCCAAGCAGGCATAGCCACTTAACATTACTAAAACACTGGCCAAGTTCTTCCGATATGCAAAGCAACTCTCAATGTCCCTGCTCTGCTTCCTCCAGCCCCCAAGCCATAGCTATGGGAGTTTTCTGTTTTTTGGGAGGACCCCCATTACAATCCTAGCAAACCTTCAGGGTTCAAACGTATTCAGGTTTACTTCAGCAATTCCTCTCAGTCACACTCTGGGTTATTACTTTACCAGGATCTAAATCTTCACACTTTAATGACAGCTAAAGCAATTAACATCTCCTAAAGGGAATCTAAATGCAAACAGCTTATGCAAAGCAATATCCCTGAAGGATACTTTAAGCACCTAACCCTTACGGGACAATTTATGCAAACAAGTATCACTTGAAGTAGTTTACCCTTAATAAATATTTATTCAAACTAATGCCCTCAAGCAAATTCTAAAGTCTAACTACCACCCTACACATTCACAAACACATAAACTCACACACATTTATACACATGGATATGGATATCTTAAATTTTTTTTACTAATTTTTCATTCTGTACTCAGGATAAATAGAGAGTACAGGATGAATAGAGAGTACAGGATGAAAAATTAGTAAAAGCTTTGATATATCTTGAACTACTCGCCTATTAAAAACATGCATGACAAGGTATTTCATCAAATAACTTTTTATGTGGTTAAGTGCAGATTTTTAAGCCAACACAAATATACATTTTTTCACATTGATACATGGCAATACACACCACATAGGGCATTTTTGTTACTCTTTTTTCAAAGTATATATTTTCAAAGCATATATTTTTCTTAATCAGTGAGTACACTAGGCTTGTGAGTACTTTAATTCAATGGAAATGTGGATAAAAACTAGATAATAGCATTAACTCACTGAAATTGTTTTACAAAATTTACTGTCCAAATATGACCTTTACAATGTGGTGTGATTATGCAGGTAGTTAGAAATTATAATCAGTTCTTGCCAACTGTTCTTCAGTTACCTTTTTTTTCAAAGTGGAAATGCAAGAGCATTGAAGATACACACAAATTCAAAAGCAGGAATTAATTAAGAAAGCTATGAATTAAAAATTACAAAGATCATGTTTCTGATTTGGTATCTGAATATAAAATTGGAATAAATTCTGACAGTTTTAAATTTGGTAGACATGAAATAATATCATAGGAAACAAAAATTGAAGCTTAGAAATAATTAACTTGGTAATAAAGATGTGAAAGACTAAATAACAACTGTATTATAATTGAGAACTACAATTTAAAAAAAATCTTATGTAGATTATTCACAAAGAAATTCATCAATCTGAAGGAAAATAGTACTGGGTTGTTATCTGTTGAATGCTTAGGTAATTTTTTATAAATAAAACCTAGGTATTTTATTTTTATTTAAACTTTAAAAGCCAGTAAATATTGTCCTTATTTTAGAGGAAAGCTGGCTTAAATTCACAGATATGAGGCTACATAATATAGTATGGGCAGAAACCAATATTATTCTCTGAAGCCTGCACCTCACATAATGTCACATTTTATGGACTTACTGTTAGTCATTCTCTTCACTGTAGAGAATAGGACTTGGATTAATTAATAGATATGGATAGCCTTTCACATATAGGGTCCTTGAGCACAAGTAATAAATAGAATTGCTGTTATTTTACTTTTAATTGTTTTGTCTGAGTAGATATTGGACATTATTCTCCAATTTTTTTCTTCCAATTTTTTCTTCCAATTCATTATTCTTCCAATTTTTTAGAATCTCCTTACTACCTGGGTTCCAGTTCCATACATGCTATTTTTTTTAATTTTTAAGATTTTATTCATTCTATTTTTAGAGGGGGAAGGGAGGGAGAAAGAGAAGGAGAGAAACATCAAAGTGTGGTTCCTCTTGTGCACCCCCTGTAGGGGACTTGGCCTGCAATCCAAGTATGTGCTCTGACTGGGAATTGAACAGGTGACCCTTTCGTTCTCAGGCCTACTTCATTCTCAGTCCGGAACTCAATCCACTGAGCCACACCAGCCAGGTGTGCATTCCATTTTCACAGTAATTTCCACCTTATTCTAAAAACCCATGAGACACAACTTTTTTAAAAATGTTGATGCTCTATTCTCCTTTTATAACTATTTTTTTCTGTGAATTCCATGGCACAAAACCTGAAATAATTGATGCTAAGGAGAAATGATTAGAAGGTCAAACTACTACTATAGTGCAATACTTATTTCATTTTAGGAATATAGTAATATTTTAAGAGAGAGATTAAGAAGGCAATACTTTTAATTTGGGGATTAAGCTAGGAGAATGTGACCAAATCATAGAAACACAAGTACTTGTTTAACCTATATACCTAACATATTTACAGTTAAGTTATTATATTGACAATTTTTTTTTTTTGCTGAGTATGGCTGCTGAGGGAAAGCACGGGACTTAAAAATAGTAAATTTCTAAAAATGTTTAAAGTCATTCTTTACTACAAAGACATAATCTTTAATTAATATATTATTTTTAAGTTAGTTTTCCTTAATTCTTGTACCCTGACATTTTAACATTATTCAAAATGTAGAGGTCGGTAAAGTAGGTTAATAATAAAAATACACAATAAAATAATATAATAATTAATTAATAAATAATAATACAATAATAAAATCTGTATTTTGCATACTCACAATTGTAAATCTACTTTTGCCCACCCATGTAGATTCAATTCTCTACCTTAAGTGTAAGTACACGTGTGTGCATATATGTATGCACATGTGTGTATGTATATATGTATATGTATGTTTTATATAAACCTCCATGCAATTATTTACAGTATATGCTGCACATAAATATATGTATATACACACATGTGTATGTGTGTATATATATTCATCTATATATACATACACACATGTTTTTAAAAAATTAAATTTATAGGGGTGACTTTGGTTAATAAGGTTATGTAACTTTCAAGTGTACATGATCTATGATATGTGATCTGTACATCACATTGTGTGCCCACCACTGAAAGTTAAATCATATTCTGTCAACATACATTTGACCCCACTTACCTTTTACTACCACAATGTCCCTTTCCCTCTGGTAAACACTATGCTGTTATCTGTGTCTATGAGTTTCAGGCTTATGTTCCACATATGAGGGAAATCATACAGTTCTTAGCTTTTTATGACTGATTTATTTTGCTTAGCAAAATATTCTACAGGTCTATCCACATTGTGACAAATGGCAGTACTTCATCTTTTCTTACGGCCGAGTAGTATTCCGCTGCATATATGTACTATATCTTCTTTGCCCAATCATGTCTATGGGACACTTCAGTCATTTTCATGTCTTGGCCACATGATAATGCTGCAATGAACATAGGGGTCAATACATCTTTGTGACTAAATGTTCTCAAATTTTTCAGGTAGATACCCAGAAGAGGGGTTGCTGGGTCATATGGTAACTCTAGTCTTAATTTTTTGAGGAACCTCCATATGGCTTTCCATAGTGGCTAAATCAGTTTTACATTCTCACCAACAGTGAATGAAGGTTCCTTTTTCTCTATAATCTCTCCGACACTTGTTATTTCTTGTCTTGTTAATAATAGCCATTCTAAAATGTGAGGTAGTATATCATTATAGTTGTGATTTTCATATCCCTGATAACTAATGAAACTAAGCATCCTTTCATGTATCTGTTGGCCATTTGTATGCCTTCTTGGGAGAAGTGTCTGTTCAGGTCCTCTGCCCATTTTTAAATTGGATTGTTAAATGAATGGAACAATATACAATCAAAAAAGCTTCTGCACAGCAAAAGAGAGTGTCAATGAAACAAACAAACAAAAAAGAAACAACCAACCAAATAGAAGATATTTGCAAATAACAGAACCAACCAGGGATTAATATCCAAAATATATGAAGAACTCAACTCAGTTCATTCACATGTAATCTTGATTGCTGAATGTTGTTTTTTATCCAGCTGCTTCTGATTTATTTTTTCAAAATTAAAAAAATATATGATTTAAGGAGAATGAAATAAAGTGTGTGCCTTTTTTACCAGTATTTCACATGTGTGAAAGATCTTTAATTCACAAATGCTACAATTTTAAATAAGTTATATGCAGATGCTTTCTATGGTTGAAATAATGCAGAAATCTTGCAGCATTGTTAAATGATTTATTTTTGTCCTCTACACTTTAACTTTGTTTCAATTCATTTCCAACTATATTTTCCTGAAGTTATTTACTTATTGATTTGGATAGAGTGTTCTGTTGGCAGGGTGATATGTATCAGGAATGAGACTTTATATACTGTACCAGAATTTGGCACAATATTTTTCTTTTTTGTATTACTAACAGAATATGAAATTGGATCACAAGTAGACTCAGTGAAATTAAAATGTGATGCTAGAGCTCTAGTCATCAACATAATGACATGCAAACCATCTCATTGCATTAGTTTTTTTAAAAAAAATATAAAACATTACAATGCAGCCACTTTTCACATGCTTTGGTGCTTTATGGAGTTTCTACTTTGAATATCTTATATATTTTTTCATAACTCTCTGAGTGTAATGAGTTCTATATTTCTGACAGTTTACCATAATCTGTTTAAAACTTCATTGATTAGAGATATTTTTCATTATTTCTGTTTGTTTCATACAATTCTCTGAATTTTCTATTTAAAGATGTAACTTTTCAAGTTGCTGATGGAAATTTGTTTTACCCTTAGAATATAGCTGACAAAGAAAATGGAGGGATATTGGACTTCTAGGAGGACAGATATATTCAGTAAAATTCTCAGAATGACCACAAATGACTAATTAGAGCTCCTTTGGGGGAATGCTATGTTCTGGAAATACTTTTGTATCCGTATTGTTTTAAAGTCTTTTGAATAGAACTCTAACCCTTCTTGTTAGAGCTAACTTGAAATTTGTGTTCTCTATTTTTGAGAGTGTAGTTTGAAGAAATGGGAGATGAATAGGTCAGATTGAGAAGACTGAATATCATGGCTAAGGGTGAAATTTTAATTTATCCTAGTTTATCCTCATTTAATCAATTCATGCCTGTTTGACAGACTAAAGCATTAACCTTTTGAAGGCTGAATGTGTCATTTTGTAATGTCAGCTAAATCATGTTGATTACTGTTTTGCAGGATTTAAAAATGTGTTTATTCTTTTTGCAACACTTGTCTTGCTCTCTATAATTGCTTGGATTTTAAAGCAAATTATAACCTTAAAAACTTTTTCTATTCTATTACTATATATGAATTTAAATTTTATCCTCTATATTATTGTGTGACAATGAAAAGAGAACACAGTGAAGTACTGGGCATGGACAAAGAGGAAATTATGCTCCTTGATGATTCCTTAGTTCCAATGGGAAGAAAGCTAGATCTGGTCTATACATAACCAGTATTTAGTTTTCCAATCAGGTAAATTAACTTTGTTATGATACAAAATGTGGAATGAGGTCAGGATTTTTTTCCACTATCAGATATCTACACACATATAAAGAAATATCAGGAGGGTAAAATCAAGTCTTTCCTTAGAAAATACCTTTCAGATTTCTAAGATGAGGCCCAAAATTGGGATTTGGATAGTCAGGTCTGGAACTGAAAGAAGCATGATAGCACGGGCTTGTTATCAATATATCACAGATAATTTCTTATGCCTTTCATCTAATAGCTATTATGATATTTTGGTGTTTTTCAAAATTACCATAGTAATCAGATTTGTATATTTGCTACAGAAAAATGACAGTGTGACTAAATTTAGATCAACCTCAAAAAATGTATGCATACAGAACATGTGATAAGTGTACTTATAAGTAAAATTTTAATTATTTAAAAATTAGCACTTTCAATTTCCTAGACGGTAACCATCATGCTGAAAATTTAAGTCATTTACATTAACAGTAACATTTAGGTCAATGAATCCAAAATTAGCTTACTTTTTCCACACTGCTCTAATGCTCAAAATTATATTGTATTGCATTCTTTGCTGTTAAATGTGCATCTTTTATTTAAAAGACTTTCACCAATATACTTATTTGGTTATATTCTGGGTGACACAAGTGCTAGAGCAATGTGATGCTACTCATGAATTTTGTTTTCCTTAAACAAAGGGTTTCATTTTGGATTAGGTTGGTCTGAGACTTATTCCTCTGCAACCATGATGGCTATGCAGAACATATATGAGCTTTCATGCAACGTAAGATCATCTCTGATTATTTATGTTTGCCATTGTTCTTTATCAATGAGGAGGTTAAAATGAAGTAGACAGCTTTATAATATCAAATTGTGCATATATTTTCCAGGTAAAGCATGTTATTTAGAGTGGAGAAGAAAATATTCTCTAATTTGAGCAGGAAATTCATCAACTGTGTGTTTGTTTCTAATTAGAAGACTACCGAGTTTTTCTAATTTAAGATGCATTTGATATTTTATTATATTGATACAGTTGGGTTGAATTTATAAATACAGCTTAATCAATTTTTGCCACAAAAAGAAAATATCTTATCACTTAGTACAATGAAATTAGTGACATGTACAGGGTTTGGTGACAGTGGCAATGGGTAGCGTTGCTAACTAGGTATGAATGTCTTAATTTACTGCAGTTTAAAATATATCCTAACAAGCTAAAAATGAAATGATTTGACATGCTGCACTGCTAAAAATCATTTAACAAAAATAACACATTATTTGAAAATACATTGGACTTTACAGCTTTCTCTTCTCTTGTTCTAAGTATTCTTCTCCACACTTCATAATGGGGAACTATTCACAGGACTTGATTGACTATTCCTTTAGATATAGATACAGGTTGCCAGGAAATGAAATAATCGATCCCAATTAAGGGCTTGAAAATCTAAACACTTCCTGAACTACAGTGTTAATATACACGAAAAACTGAAATCTCTTAGTCATGGCTGAATAACAAATTGCTTTGGTGAGCAGCATGATTATGTTTCTGAGAGAACAAAATAAAAGGAATTAGAGGTGTTAGTTTAGGACAATAAATACTTCTGTGACAGTAGCTAGATTAACTTTCTAGGATACTGCTATGTTCATTATGAAAGATGCTAGTATGTTTTTTTCAGGGTCTTTACAACCTTAAATTATTGTTATTTACTATATAGTCTTGTGTTCTACAGTAGCTTGGACGTCGGGACACCCCAAACTGAATGTGATTTAATTATAAGAGGTTAAAATTAATTTAATTTTAGTACTGAGTAAGCCAATTATGTTTAAATAATTGTAAAGAAAATTTAGGAAATAACCATGTTTTTTTCTAACATTTAACACTTTTCTAAATGTATCAAAACTAAATTGAGTCATAAATTTTACATTAATATATTGCCACTTGTGTTTTGTTACTCCTTCTCCTATTGTGTTTATTTTTATAACTTGAATTATGGTACCCCATCAAAAGGAATTGACATCTATTTTTATACATACAGAATATCTTTCTCTGTGAGGAAATTACCACTGATGTTGAATACTTATGACTGGGCAGATGTAACTTCTAAATTCAAGCCCTCTGTGTGTGTGTGTGTGTGTGTTTGCATATGTGTGTTTGAAAAGCCTGGTGATTAGGTAACGGAGAGAGATTTTAAGGGGATAATTTAAGTAAAGCAACTTAAGTTTTTTTTGACTCTACTTAAATGAAGTAAAAAAGAAGAATAAAAAAGTATAAGCAAATGTTTCCACAAATTAATTATACTTCCCATATCTTAACATGTGAATACCTTATAGCTGCTACCTCCAATGCTGATTTTGACCATTTTGGGTAAATGACTCATAGTACCCTCAAGCATGGCTGAGATTTATTCTATAATTACAGTGACTAATCCCATGATTTATTATGTAAAATTCTATTAATATTTTGATAAAGGATCCAAATTCCCAAATACAAACAATAAACACTATATATTTTTAAAAATTATATACTGTCTCATATATGTCATTTAAAAATGACTTAGAGAAGCAACATAATTCTATCTTTCTCTTCATATTCTCTTTTGTTGTTATTTGGTTTTAGATGTGAGTTGTTTTTTTTTTCAAACAAGGCTGTCACTGATGGAGGGGACTGATTAATCTGTGTGTTTGGACTGGGTTAATTAAATAAGGATTAGATTGTTAACGTGTGCTTGTCTTTGTAAGTGCAATCAACCTGTGTCTATTATCTGCAAAAAAATAATAATAATTATGCAGTGATCCTATCTTCATCATATTTCTAAATTGTCCATGAAGAATTAAAGTAGTTTTTGGTTATTACTTTTGGAACAAATGAGAAATTTATTTTCTTCAAATAAGTGGCTGCCATGTTCACCCAGCTGCTTGTGCTCTGCTGTTGCTTCCAAAAGTAAAAGGGGAAGATTGGCCAGAGTTCAGCTCCCTGAAAATTCCAATGCAAAGGAGACTAATACTTCCTTTTGATTTATTTGTTATATTAAATAGATAGCATTTTATGTTCCTCTTTTCTAGGATTTCTAGTTATTGTGCTACCATAGTGAGCAAGAAAAACAAACAAACAAACTTTTTCAACATAAAATTTAAATTTCTCTTATTTTTAAACCAAAATCACAGCTTTGCATTGGAATAATTTTTCCAGTAAAATAGATTTGAGTGCATATTGTAGCACCACCATTTGCAGAGTAAGTGACTTATGCAAACAGTAACCTCTCAATGTCAAGTTTTCCTCTTTAAATATAAAATTATGATATCTATTTTCAAACATTATTGTGAATATTTTGTTAGATAATGTGAAATATCCTTGAGAACATTGAGAATATTACCACCACTAAATTATGTCCATTAATTCAATTTCTCTTATCCCTATTGCTAAGTTATATCATTTTTTGTATTGAATTTACCTTTCTGTTTTTTTTCAAACAAGTGTTCAGACATCTAATAATTTTCAAACAGGCAACCAAACAGCACAATACAACAAGCAAGCAGACATTGAGAACAAAGCCTCTAAATGAGAGGCCCACCAAGTCCACAGATTAAATCCCATTAAAGAGACACAAAAATCACTCACAAACCATTTGTTCTCTGTACAATGAGGTAACTGATTAGAAAAGGTGAGAAACTGCAGATAATGAAGGTGACCCCTAACATTAAAAAAAATGACTTGGAAATATGAAGGCATTAAGGAAGCACAAAGATCTGAGATCCTCAGTAGAATAAAAAACATACGTAAAAGAAGGAATATGAGATTATGAACTACTGCACACAGCAACATACATAGTTTGGGATAACAAACTTACATGAACGTTTTAGGGACTCAAAAGAGGGTGTAAATTAGCAATTGTGACAAATTGCAAGGAAGAAATATAGAGGCATTTTTAAATCAGAAGAATTTTATTTCTATGCAGTAAAGAGTCAGTTGTAAATTCTAGGTTAGGTAACATGGTATAAACCAGTAATAATAATGCAATAATTGAGGCCATAGACCAGCATAGTAACTCTGGAAATAGGCACAGTAAGATGGGTATGGAAGATAATTAGAACAACATGATAGATGAAGTTGATTTATGTAACAAAGTGACATTTCATCATGTTATGAACTGAGGGATTAAAACAGTAATACACAAAATAAAGAAATTGGAATATGAACTAGTCTGGGTAGTAAGTGTTAACTTCGGTTGAAATTGGTGAGAATTGTTAGAGTTCCAAGTGAAAATGTTTATCAACTAGATCTTGGTAAATCATGGGTGAATTAATTCACTTGTGAAGTTCCTTAAGTACTTTATCATTCAAGAAAAAAAACACTGGAAAGAAATAAACTCATTTTTTTCTACATTTTCCCTTGATTAAATGTCATTTTAAAATTGAGGTGGTTAACCAGCTGAACTGTCTAGGTAGCTAATTAACATTTAAAAATGTTTCATTTAAATTTAGAAATGATTGGAAATGAATAAGCAATGATTAAGTATTATTTCAAGATCCTCATCAAAATCTTGGTTCTTTTTAGGGGTAGTGTTGATGTTATTACATATATACATACACATATGCATACATCAAATATACATATTATATATTGAATGTATATTATATATAGAATTACAGACACATATACATAAATAATATATATTTCAAATATTGGTGATAATTTGAACACTTCTCTAGATTATTTTGGACATTAAATAATCAAAATTTAATATTGAATATGTCCTGTGCATGTGTGGATGACATACATTGATATGTGTTATGTGTTCACATACAACATAAGTAAGATGGTTTACATATTCAAAATTCTCATACAATTGTCACGTGTAAAAGCTAATCAATTTAGATTAGACAGGGGTGAAATTATAAGAGCAAAGCAGAGGAGGTCATTGCAATGTGGCAATGAGTGGAGGAGAGACATCTGGGAAGCCTTTATACTTTATATGATATTCCAACCAGGCACAAAATAATTAAATAAATATTTTTCCAGGTGAACAATATTGGAAAATTTATTTATAGGAAAGAGAAATTAATTATATCTGATCATTTTAGAGAGGGAAAAACAGCTTCTAAAATAAAAACAAAAGAATTAATATTCTAAAATTAAAGTGAATTGTTTAATAAAAAGTTAGTCTGTGTATATGACAGGAATGACATTTACCTCTAGTAACAATAGGCAGAAAAAATAAGAATGTAAAATACAGGATCTGGAACAAATAATGCCCCCTTTTATTACAAAATATTTTATTACAAAATCATAAGCATGTAATTCTGTAACATAACAATATTACAATCAAGAACACCATATGACATTTTAGGTGAAATGTCCAAATTAAAAGTATATTACATCCATATTGTTACCCTACCAACCACACTCAAGCAGGTGTTACTTCTGCCAAACCCTATATATTGATTCTTTTGTATGTAAAAGAAATTCAGAGAAATGCATTTCAGATCTGGTATAATAGCTTGTTTACCAGAAACATATCCTTTTCTGTTTTTGCTTTGTTGTCCTTAGACCATTCTTCCATTCTCAAATCTGCCTCATGATCCTTTCAGATTCTAAGCAGGAAAGTAAGAAGTGGGAGAGCTCCCTGCCGCCACCTTTCTAAGGAGGTTATTCATGAGTACCACACACTACAAGCTTCTTTTTAACGTATCCACAACACTTACTTTACATGCCATATCAATCTGTAAGGTGGACTGGGACAAACTGTTTAAAGCTGTTAAAATTGCTACCTGAGTAAGATGAGAGTTCTGTCACTAAGTAAACAGGAAGAGCTTATTTTGGCTAGAGATCTAGCAGTTCTCACCATGGGGTTTCAGGAAATGATTATGTATTGCATTGGCAGATGAATAATAAATATATGGAGACATATGCAAGTGTAATTAAATGTGGTGAACTGGAAAAGGAAAGGATCATGAAGGGACATCTATGACATCTGCTTTCACTTAGTAGTCAAGCACTATTTTTCATTAGGGCATTGGCATGGTGGTCACCTGACACCACTGTGGAGTTGATCAGCTCTCCTTTACAGATATAACAGGTAGTGCAGGATCTGCAATCATTCGCCAAGTCATTTCTTTGGATTGCTGGTGTAGAACCAGTACTTAGTAACCATAATGTGGCTTAAGAAGTTTAATCAAGGGGGAGGATGAGAGTTACTGTGTAGCTTTAATTTTTTTTTAGTGGATCAATACAATGGTTTTGTGTTCTTTTCCTGAGTCAAGGCATTCCCCAGCTGATCTGTGTCCTCCACCATACTAGGCTTCAGAACCAGGCACTTTTCAGCTTGCCATTGGGGATACTTTCCCCTTGCTGACTCATTTTTCAAGCCTTGTTTTCTCTCTTTATATTCAGGCTGTCTTGAGTAAAGCCTAACATTATTCTTTACCCATGCCTTTGACCATGAATTCCCTTCAGCCAGGGTTATCAGTCCTCTAAAATCACAAAGACTAAAGATTAATTTTTACAGTTGAAAACCATGGAGATATATGACGGTTCTATTTCTTATATTGGACATTACAATTCTAAGGAATATATAGCTAAGGATTTCTGAATAGTTTGAAGACAAAGGCTATTAAATGTATAAAATTATTTATGTCTTATTTTTATGAATCTGTCTTTAAAATTCTATGAATAATAAAAAGTAAAGTTGCAAATCAAGATTATAATAATATTAGCTTTTTTATTTTCTCATGCATTTACCTTTAGTGGAAATCTCCAAGTCCTCATACGCTTGGATTTACTGTACCTGGAGGACTTTCTTTAGCATTTCTTGTAAGGTAGGTGTAGTAGTATTGAATTCCTTGCATTTTTACCTATCTAGAAATCTCTTAATTTCTCCTGCATTTTAAAAGATAGAATCCTAAGCTGACTTTCTTTTTCTTTTGTTTTTTTGTTTGTTTGTTTTTTGCTTTCAGCCATTGTAATACTGGGTTGGGCAAAACGTCTGTTATGTTTTTTCCATAAAATAAAAGTCACATTTTTTCATTTTCACCAATAACTATCAATTTGGATATTTTTAGCATGCTGGCTATCTGCTGCTATTGGTTCCTAGTCGGTAGAGGCCAGGGGTGCTGCTAAACATTTCCCAATGCATACCGCAGCCCCACAACAAATAATTGGCCAAAATGTCAATAGTACCAAGAAACTTTGCAAGCCACTTTTGATATATTTGATCAGTAACAGCACTTTCTCCATATGCTGCACAAATCTTTCTTTTTCTGCATTTCAGTCACTTTTTTTACCTTTCTTGAAATAATGAAGCACAATATGCTAAAAATATTGTGTAGCTTCTTTCATCTTCAATATTAAAATAGGTGCACAAGATTTCACCATTTTTTAAAATTTTGCATACCTATATAGCATCATACATTTTTCTTTTTTAAATTTTATTTTAATTGTTGTTCAAGTACTGTTTTCTGTCCTTTACTCCCATCCCAGCCCACCCACCCATCCTTTCCCATCTCCCTCCCATTTCCATCCCCCCTAGTTTTTGTCCATGTGTCCTTTATATTTGTTCCTGTAAACCCTTCCCCTTTTCCCCTGAAATTCCCATGAAATTCCCTCCTCTCTCCCCTCTGGTCACTGTCAGCCTGTTCTCTATTTCAGTGTCTTAGGTTATATTTTGCTTGTTTGTTTGTTTTGTAGTTTAGGTTCCTGTGAAAAGTGAGATCATATGGTGTTTCTCTTTCCCTGCCTGGCTTATTTCGCTTAGCACAAGGCTTTCCAGTTCCATCCATGCTGTCATGAAGGGTAGGAGCTCCTTCTTTCTTTCTGCCTTATAGAATTCCACTGTGTAAATGTACCATACAGGCACATGGACCAATGGAACAGAACAGAGAGCCCAGAAATAAACCCAAGTCTCTATGGTCAACAAAGGGGGCAGCAACGTAAAATGTAGTAAAAATAGCCTCTTTAACAAATGGTGTTGGGAGATATAGACGGCCACATGCCAAAAAATGAAACTCTAGCACCAACTTATACCATAAACAAAAATAAATTCAAGTTGGATAAAAGATTTAATACAAGCCTGACACCATTAAAGTCCTAGAGGACAACATAGGCAGGAAAATCTCAGATACTCCATGCAGCAGCATTTTTACTGATATGTCCCCTGGAGCATATAAGAACATAAAGGAAAGAATAAATGAATTCTGGGATCTGATCAAATGAATGAATAAATGGGATCTCATCAAAATAAAAAGCATCTGCATAGTTAAAGAAAACAGTGTTAAAATAAAAAAAGAATCAATGGTATGGGAAAACATATTTGCCAATGATACCTCAGACACCGGTTTAATCTCCAAAATATATAAAGAAGTCACATGACTCCACTCTAAGAAGATAAGCAACCCAATTAAAAAATGGGCAAAGGACTTGAACAGACACTTCTCCAAGGAGGACATACAGAGGATCCAGAGTTACATGAAAAGATGCCCCATATCACTAGCTACCAGAGAGATGCAAATTAAAACCACAATGAGATACCACTTCACACCAGTCAGAATGGCCATCATAAATAAAACAACAGACAACAAGTGTTGGAGAGGTTGTGGAGAAAAAGGGACACTAGTGCACTATTGGTGGGATTGCAGACTGGTACAGCCACTGTGGAAAACAGTATGGAATTTTCTCAGAAAACTAAAAATGAATCTGCCTTTTGACCCAGCAATTTCACTGCTGAGATTATATCCTGGGATTAGAATCCTGAAACACCAATTCAAAAGAAACTATACACCCCAATGTTCATAGCAGCACAATTTATAATAGCCTAGTGCTGGAAGCAACCTAGGTGGCCCATCAGTAAATTAATGGATCAAAAATTCACCAATTTTGATAAGCTTGTTTTAAAAGCAGGCTGATTTGACAGCTGTCACAATACAATCTTACAAAATTGTTTCAAATAAAGTTAAAGACAACTATACACTACTGGAGTCATTGTACAGAAAAGAATAAATGTGAACATTTTGGCCAACACAACATATCACCCACTGCCTTCTGGCCTCCAGGTTTATTTTTTCTAGGGAGAATATTTTTATTTTTATTTTTTTCTATTATTTTTCTTTGTTTTTATTATTGATACTATTAAGATGCCCCCATATTCCCCTCCATTTGCCCACCTTCAACCATCACCTGCCCCCCTTCCCAATGGCCATCAACACACTGTTGTTTATGTCCATGGTATGTGTATATATATGTTATTTGGCTAATACTTTCACTTTCTTTCATTCAGTCCCTGCATCCACCCTCCCCACTGAGAGCTATCTGTCTATTCCAGTCTATTTATCTATGCTTCTGTATCTTTTTGTTCATCAGTTTATTTTGCTAATGAGATTACATATATAAGTGAGATTATATGGTATTTTCTTTCACTGTCTTACTTATTTCACTTAGCACAATAATCTCCAAGTCCACCCTTGATGGAAACCAAGACTGGTACAGCCAATGTGAAAAATGGTATGGAATTTCCTCAAAAAATTAAAAATGGAACTTCCTTTTGACCCAGCTGCAAAAGGTAAAAGTTTGTTTTATTGATGCTGCTGCAAAACATAAATGTTTACTTTTCATAGCCAATTAGTATCCCATTGTATAAATGTGCCATAGTTTTTTTATCCACTCATCTACTGATGAGTACTTGGCTGATAAATTTATTGACAATCTCATTAATGGGATGAGTCACTTTCCTCTTGCTGTTTTTAGGATTATTTGTGTTGGGTTTCAGCACTTTGATTGTAGTGTGTCTCAGTGTGGGTCTCTGGGTTTATCTTACTTGGAGTTCATTGACATTCTTGGATCTATAGATTAATATACTTCATTAGATTAAGGAAGTTTTCAAAGTTTTTAGCCATTG
This sequence comes from Trachops cirrhosus, assembly GCA_028533065.1. NCBI lineage: Eukaryota > Metazoa > Chordata > Mammalia > Chiroptera > Phyllostomidae > Trachops > Trachops cirrhosus. Next base: position 35,660,742 of record CM052548.1, on the reverse strand, counting down.
TTACTTCAACTAATCTTTCTGCCCTTTCTATCTTCTCTTTCTGGGACTTGGATAATGCAGTTGTTTGTTTGTTTTGTTTTTGTTTTTGGTTTTAGAACTACCTGTGTTCTAGATATTCAGTAAGGTAAATGTTTACAAAAGTCAGGTGAATTGGAGTCCCAGAGTGAGAAAAGAAACAAAAACTTCTACATTATATTTTTTCCTGTTTTATTTTTATTTATTTTATTTTTAAAATTTTTTTATTTTAGTTTATTCAGTACAGTTTCTATCCTTTATTCCCATTCCAGCCCACCCACCCATTCCTCCCCTCCTCCCTCCCCTTTCCAACACCCCCAGTTTTGTCCATGTGTCCTCCATACTTGTTCCTGTAAACCCCTCCCTTCTCCCCTGAAATTCCCTCCCCTCTCCCCTCTGGTCACTGACAACTCTATTTCAGTGTCTTTTGCCATACCTTACTTGCTTCTTTGCTCTGCTGTCTAGGTTCCCGTTAAAGGTGAGATCATATGGTATTTGTCTTTCACTGCCTGGCTTATTTCGCTTAGCATAATGCTTTCCAAATCCATCCATGCTGTTGCAAAGGGTATGAGTTCCTTCTTTCTTTCAGCTGCATAGAATTCCATTGTGTAAATGTACCAT
>CM052548.1:35607789-35659606 GCA_028533065.1 Trachops cirrhosus | reverse complement strand
AATCTGCTGCATCCTACCACGCTGCCATCTTGGACTCTCAAAAACTTGTACATTATTTGAAATACTCTTCAACCTCACTTATCCACTATGTCTATACAAAGAGCTCCATAAAATCCACAATGCAACAATTTCTGTCACTTAGCCATCACTTCTGCTATAAACTCCAGAAGTAGATACACAAATCAAGTGGATACAGGAAATCTCACTCTAAATAAACTACATGAACTATAGCATTGGAGTAGCATTGTGAGAGCTGAGGAATTTTCAACCCTAGTTTATGTGGTTTTAAACCATAATATCTAATCCATGTAAAGAAAAATCTTTTGAACAAATGTTCCCACCAATACACACAAATCTCCAAGAACTGAAGGCGATTTCTGTCCATCAACCTGGGATCATCAGAAAATTGACAGAGATGTATTTAGCATACTCAGAGACTATTGTGATGATATTCCAAGGGAAAAATATCTTTGAAATGTTGTATCACACAGGTGACAAGCAAAGTTTCTCAGATTTTTAATAATTAAAAAATGCTTCCAATTTATGAGTATATGACCAAGAAATATGGTAAAATTAGAAAAGATCTATTTAAAATCTCAAGGAAAAAAGTAATATTACAGTAGAAAGAAACTATGGGGACATGTTGTCTTCTTGTATGACTTTTCTTTTGTGTATAGATTCTAATTGCAATTCTATTACATTATTTTTATTCTATTTTAAAATTTTATATCATTTTGCAATTGATTCTATTCCTTAGTGACAACCTTTCTTCTGAAGTTCCAGACATCAATGTCCAGTCTAAATGGTTACCCTCTAAGATAATTACTCCAGGAATTTCTTTTTGTTTTCTTTTAAATCATTCCCTTAATTTGTGGATTACTTGTCTTCCTTTTTCTTGGCTTCTTGTCATCTTTTAACAGTTGTGATAAAAATAATTTTAACCCAACTAAATTCACAAATAAGTGTGTGTAGGAGATATATTTTCTGAACTCATATGCAAGGCAGGACAAAAATAGGAGTATAGTTGTTTGTATGGAAAAATATAATATTTAATAAATAATAATAGAAGAAAAAGTCCATGTTTTTCATACCTATAACTGTAATTCTACTTTTGACCTCCTCTGTAATCCTGAAAATACCTTAAATTTCTTTTTATTATATTTTAATATTTTTACTATACATAGAAATTCTAGTAAAATTAGGCATTTTTCCATTATCATCTTAAATCCTTATGATTCACACTGTATGTCTCCTCAGAATGAACTTTCAGCCAATCTTTGTTTCAATTTTTAAAAACAGTGGTGAAAACAAAATGATGACAGAGGAAAAGTCCAGATAGGTTATGGTCTAGTGCCTCTTAATGACTGTTAGCTTGCCATTCTAAGACCTTGAAAATAGACAATGTGTATAGATATATGTTAAAAAGTGCATGTCTTTGGTTTTTTTATACTATGTCATTAGCCAATAGGAAATCACTGAATAACTCACCAAACTTTTATTGAACACCTACCTTACACATTTGAATAATAATAATAAATGCTGTTTCTAGGGGCCAGCGGAAATCATGTCCACCAATATTTATAGTAGCACCCCAATTTAACAAAACCACTGACTCAATTAGCCTTTTGTGATAACTATTTATCTTGATTCTTTTTTATATTACCTACTGGCAGATGCACCTGATGCACTGAGAAATAATAATGAATTCCTTTTTTTCAGGACCCCATGTGCACTTCTGCTCCAACCTATTGAGCCACATGTTCTTCCCAGTGACCTGCCTTTCTTTCCAAATCACAATATACCAGTTATGATTGATGCCATAATTCTGTTTTTAATTAAATATTTTTAACAAGGTGAAAATGATCATTGCAAATAGAATTATAATTTTCATGAAGAATTAACTTAAACACGTTGTAAAACTTTGTAAGTGTGAAAAACTAAAATGTTGCTGTCATTGATTATTTTAGATAAAAATAAAATTATAATAACCTTTTATGGAAGTTGTTTATGCAAAAGAAACACAACAAACAAATAAACCAAAACCCAACTCTCTAAAGAAAGCACTCTTAAAACACAAAATCATATAGTAAATATGCATTTATATGTTTTAATGTAAAATGTGTAAGTTGTGTAATTATTTATAATTTCATGCTTTAATTGACTATTTTTAATAACTGAAAACTGTTTATGATAAATTTTATTGTAATTTACCAAATTAAGTTTGAATATTTTCTTTCTGTACATTGATATCATCTTACAAAGACTAAATATTTGAACACCTACTGAATTTTATATGATGTTTAGTTACAAATGTTGAGCTGTATCGAGAGCATTAATAATTTAGGATAATATCACTGTACTCATGATTAATTTAATCCTCATTTACTAAAATTAATCAAATTTAATATTTCATTAATTTCATTAATTTTTTCCCTTTTTACAGCTTTAAAATAGATTTTCAATATAATTTCTATTCAAATCATTACCTACATAATATACAAGACTTTCTACTTTTAGAAATTTAGTTAATGCTAAACACTTCAGACTATGTTCACTTGAAAATATTCCACACATATATGATGAAATTATCAATTCACTTGAACCAATGACTAATCTTTGTCATTATTGGCAAATATCACCATTTTATACATCCTAATATAGAGATAAAATAGTGTACTATGGCAATATTGATTAATAGTGTGTTATGGCAATATTGATTAATGGTGTTTTCCCCATACTTTTAACTACAAATACTCTTCCTGAAATATAAAAATATGAAATGAACTTATTTTGTACAAATGTTAAAAGTATAGAAGGTTATTATAATCTATTGATTTCCAGTTGAATTCATAATCTCCTGAGCAAGACCTCTGAATTTGGCTCCCTTTTAACCTCATGAGGGTAAAGAGGATGCTGTTCAGGGTGGTCATTCTTATTGTTAGTACTCTCAAGTAGCCCATCTCCACATGCATATTGTACTTTCAGTATGGAAAACACTGAGAAGACAATGATCAACAAAGGAAAAACAAGAGCAGCAGGAAAGTCTTCCTTAATATACTGTTATTACCACTTGGATAAAATTTGCCCACACACAGTGTAGCTTGAATTTTTAATGTCCTTTATTCAAATTCAAAGTCAGCAGCAGTAATTTTTTCTTTTATAGTCCTGAAGCCTATAGTGAAGATTAAAGAACTATCAGTAATAGGAAGTAGAGTTGAATGTTTATTGATGTTGGACTTTGAAATAACCACTGAGAACATAGTATACAGCTGGTCTTAAGCAAACTACACTAACTCACAGTTTCAATTTATACTCCTATGTGAATCATGGGATAATCAGAAAAAGGTATTTGGAGTCTTTTGGCAAATCAGCAGGTAGAAAAACAAATATTTTAAAACTGTCAGTGTTACCAACACCTTTTTAGGTATGCATTATAAAAACAATTATCCCACTACAGAGTGGAAGATTTCAAATTTTTTCAGAAAAATAAAACAGATAAATTCTGTGGAGTTTTGCACACTCCTTTGGAAGAACACAGGATGCTGTACAGACCACACATGATCTGCTTAGCTCAGTGGCTGTCATTCAGGAAGTGACAGCAATTGCTGGCTTCTTGCGCACCTGTGGGAGACAACTTGCATGAGGCTTTTTTATTCAGCTTTCAACTGGGACATTTGACAAATAAGCAGCAAGTGAAATGGAATTCTACTGATTACACTAATGACAGAGTTTATGATGAGTTCTAATCTCTTCTAAGAGGTCATTCACTGGTGAAGCTGTGAGGTAGGTAAAATTATCCATCAATCCACACTTAATAGTGGATTTTTTTTCAGTCAACATATGCGCAAAGCACTGATTTGCTGTTGATGAATGAGAATGATGATAATGATAATGGTTACTTGATTTTTGTCATGCCTGCCATTCACCTATCTTAAGTGCCAAGGATGCAATAAATGATAGGCATTGTTAAAGTTTCTTGTGAGAAAAATGAGGCCTTCCTACTCAGAAAACACTTTTTATCTGCAGCTTACCCAGAGTGGAAATCCATTGCCTTATTCTTTTAATCTTTACTGGTGTATTTGTTTGTAGCCTCGGTTCACCTTTAGGTATGTATGCATGCAAGTATACAGACTTCATGAGAAATTATATTTCAGCCTACATTTTCCACCAGAGTATAAAATATTAGATACTAGATCACTTAAATTTTCTAATCTCTTTACCAGACAGCTTTTGGGCCAGCAGCTTACATTTCTGTTTTCTGAAACATTCTTCTGGCCATAATTTCAGTATATTTTCACTGAACACCAGGAAACACAGAATAAATTATGAGAAAAATGAATAAAGAATGAAGCTCCTGTATAACTTTAAACCTTGGATGTGCACTGTTTTCATTCATGCTTTACCATTATTGTCTCAAACCTTTAGCTAAAAACTGTGACCCCAGTTACTCAGAATGGAGACTTTTGCTGGCAGAAAACCAAGAACACTATGATAATTTATATTACTATATTACAAAAGAATTCAATAAAAACATTCCACACATAACATGATGTTATCAGTTTTATTCCTGATCTCTGCACAGACCCAAATTGTGATTAATTACTATTAAAATATGCACATTATACACATCTGTAAAATTTTACCTTCATTGAATTTTATATATATTTGATTTTCCACTCTTTATAAATAGTCAGGAATCAGTTGGTAAAATGAAAATTTTTTATGAGTAATTTGAGACTGCACATATTTTTTATGCTTTTATCTTTAATATTAAAAATGCATCATGTGAAATTGTTGACAGAAAATTTACTTGTATTTCAACACATTCTGAAATAATGGTGCTTCAATTAAAGTTAATTTTACTGCACAACTTGCCATTCTTATGAGTTTCTCTTCATGAGTTCTGAAATTCCTCAGTTTCTTGGTATTTTTTATGTCAATTCATATTAAATAATAAAGATAACATTTTCCAAATATGACCACATTAATCTAGATCCAATCCCACACACTATTCCTCCATTATGATGTTGACACACCTCGACCTTAAAAGGATTCCTTATCCTACTCAAACTGTTCAGAGCAGAATAACTGCTTTACTCAGTAGAAGGGGACAGAAGTAATCTGCATGACTTCTGAAATTAAAAGCCAATAAAATGTTGTAAAAGGTAAAATCACTTCTGCCTGTCTCTCTTTCTGCCTGTGCACACTTGTTTTGGACCCAGCCATTGTGTTGCAGGAAGCAAAAGTCACATGGAGGAGGGTCTAGGTGTATATATTCTAACTAACACCTCTGACTAGTCACTCAACCAACACTTGCCTTAGCTACCAAAAATCTAAGCGATAATCCTTCAGATGATAGTACCCAGACTTCAAGTCTCCTAAATGAGATATTAGGCACTGTGGAGCAGAGAAAAAGCAATGGTCATTATGCTCTGCCTGAAATCTCCATCTATAGAAATTGTTAGACCACTGCTGCTAAATTACTGTTTAGGGCCAATGTGTTACATAGTGATAAATAACTAACATTGGTTAATTATTTATTGCTAGACAACTAAGAGTATAGTTCTTACACACACACACACACACACACACACACACACACACACACACGGGAGCAGATAGACAAAAACCCTAAACTTGGGGTTAGTGACTGAGACCAAATGGCAGTTGAAACTGAAAATGACCTTGAAGAAAAAGTTAGAAGTACAATGATATATTGAATAGTTGTAGAAAATCATAACAAAAGACAAACAATAAGTAAATAAACAAATAAATTATCAATTCTTTAAAGAAATGTACTTAAGGAAGGTAAATGATAAAGTTAGGTAGATTTCTGATGAAGATATTGGCCTGATTCTTCAAAATAAATTTATTAAAATGTGTATGAAGAGAGATAAGTTTAAGAATGAGTGAGTAAACATAAATTGCGATGGGTTTTTATGTCTAAAATGAATTTTCTCATTTTTAGTCTTGTAGGTGATCAGTGATGCTAAAATTATAAAATGGCTTCTGAGCAAATCTTAAATAAAAGGATTAGTAACAAACAATCTAAAGATGAAGCTGACATTGGGATTGTAAAAGTCTTGTTTAGAGCTCAGAAAGTTTTTGTTGGTGCCTCAAGCAGAAAATGTGTCCCCTGAGAATAATATTGCTAAGACAGTTTTATCCAACCATAGCTTTATAGGGAATCCAATGTAGAGAAAACTATATTTCATCTAAAACTTTATATGTGCTTTTTTTAATGGAAAAATCCCTATAAGTCCCATAGAAGACCCACAAATATTTTAAGAGAATTATACTGACAGATATATAACCAGATCAGAATCAAAGGTAAATATAGTACAAAATACAGATATGTCTTTGGAGTCTAACCTGCAAATGGGAGCAGGTTGAAAAAAATAGGCAGCTGCAAGCATTGGGCCATATCTTATTGAGATAAAATAATGGCTGATAAAGTAGCCAATAAACTAGAGTGTGCATCAAACAGCCATGGAAAATTATTCCCAGGAGATAAGGCCTAATTAAATAATTAGCAAGCATCATGTGCTCAGTTGAATTTCATAATTTTTATGGACCAGTGATATTTGTGTGGCTACAGTTTTATCCCTCATTGAATAGGGGTGTCTGTTGAAATTATGCCATGTTTGCATAACCACTGTATATTGGTTGAGGGGACCATATTCACTTTTATCTTAATTTCCTGGGTCTTTAGAATACAAGGAACTATAGTCAAAAAGCTGTATCCCAGGTACTGAAAGAAAAGAGATCTTAAACCTTAATTACATAAAACATTGGGATTTTGTGGGGGGAATGAGTTAAAATTAATCATATTTGTGTGGATCAAAAAATAAACTATGATAAACTATCCCATTCTGTGTAATCTTCTAGTGTAATGTTGAAAGTCCTCTGTGAAAAAGTGAGGGGTCTTTGTTCCTTCAAACATATTCTTGACAGATCTCTGCAATTGCCTAAGGAATCAAATGTGGTGTAAGTGATGCTGCCTTGACTTCCAAAACTTCAACAGAAAAGGAAATAGTGCCTCACCCTGCTCTCTGTATCTCACCTCAGACACATCTTTGGAAACTTACCATATTGTGAGGAAGTGGAGGCTACATATAGAAGCATATGTATTTATCTCTGACCAAGTGTCCACAAATGTCTCACGTGCTACCAGATGTGTGTGTGAATTAACCTTCAGATGCCACCACTACTGTATTTAGGGTCTCTCCTGAGGCTTCAAACAGTGAAAATATCTTTGCTCTTTTCTGATTGAAATTTTGACTCACAAACAGTGTTAGTGATAACACGTTAATATTTTGGGTCTAGTCCAATAATTTTAGGAGTAATTTGTTAAATAGCAATATATACTTGTATTTTGCTGTGTATCATTCTTTCTGTCCAAATTTTTGAGGGAAAAATAAGTATCACATTATACATGGCTATTATGATTACATACCATGGGTATAATGGGTATAATAATTCCATGTATAATGTGCACAAAACATGGGTGTTCATTACAGATGGCAAAATACAAAACTAATTCAATGCAACATATAGGATCACCAAGAACATGTGTTATGTAGATTGAAGTATGGAATGTCCAGATATCAAGTGATTTCCTTTTTATGCATTTATAGATATTGGTAAAATAAAATTTCTAGACTATATTTCAAAATAATCATTAAAATTATTTAACAAGCAGTAGTTATTTCTCTAATAAAATATATAGCTGAAATATACAAAATTGTCTTTTTCATGTAAAAGTTTCAAATTTTCTACAAGGCTACTGCTTTATGTGTTTTTAAAGATTTTTTTTTATAAATGTTTGCATCATTTTTTAAAAATATAGCTTAAATTTAAGTTTAAGAAAGTAAATTGATCCAGAAAATGTATGATGGTATATAATTTTCAGAAAAGGATGTTTTCAAATATAACATATAAAAGGAACAGTAAAAAATTATAAAAATCATAAATAAATAAATCCAAAGTTGTTTACCCAAAATATTTCCAGTTGACATGAGATGTAAGTTCTCATAAATTTATATTTAATAGTATGGTACATAATGTTATACCAGTATTCCATTACATTAAAATCATCTGTAAGCCCACTAAAATAAAATAATTTAGCTATGGTCTACCCAAAAATATTGGTGACTATTTTCCCATACGTCATTGTTGTCTCAAGTCATTAAAAAGAAAGAAAATACAATAATTTAACAAAAATTGTCTTCCATCCTTTTAGATAAGCAACATGTCATATTTTTGTTCACTACACCTATTTTTCCAAGAAGTAACATGGGATAATTAAAAACAAAATATTCTCTTTTTAGCAGTTACTTTAGTGACCTTTGGAAGTTTTACTGGATACAAGTTTAAAATAGAAATGGAAAACTATGGTGGTCACTAGAGGGAAAGTGCTGATGGGGAGATAAAAGGTAAAGGGGTTCAAATGTGTGGTGATGGAAGGTGATTGACTTTGGGTGGTGGGCACATAATGTATCACACAGATCATGTAACATAGAAAGGTACTCTTGAAGCCTGTGTGATCTTATTAACCAGTATCATTCAAATAAATTTTATTAAAAAACAGAAATTAGATAGTGTTTTATATTTTGTATGTCAATGTATGCAATCAATTAATTCATTTGATTAGTTAGTTTAATTGATTAATCCAAGTGCTGTGTTAAACCATAAATTCAATAATTGTACAGTAGCTAAATGGGACAATATAAAAGAATTTCATCAAATGTTTGTGTGTATTACAAAGTATATACATGTATATGCAAGTGTATAGTATGTATATGTATATATTTACACAAATATGCAATCCATATATACATGTATGATTGCATGAGGAGATATATATGAAGCCTGTCTGGAAAATGTCCAGCCATTGTTAATATAACAAGAGCAGTTTGTGTGACATTGATGTAACCTGGCAGCTAAGAAGAGTGGACTGAAGTGTGCATGTGTGAACAATGACAAATTCATTGTACTAGTCAGTGGGGACAGTAAATGCCATGAAGTGGACATGTGTACTGTGTGGCCACGACATTCAAAATGGCTGAGTGAGTAGAGCAATGAATCTGCATCAAATTTTATGTTAAGCTTGAACATTCCTCCATAATAACTATTTGGATGATTCAGAAAAAATGATGGGAAACTGGTGATTGTCAGCTTCACCACAACAATGAGTCCTCTCATGCATCACATCTTGTGCAGAGCTTTTTGGCAAGACATCAAATCACTCAGGTGACTAAGTCCCCTACAGTCCAGATTTTACACCCTTTGACTTCTGGCTTTTTCCAAAACTAAAATTGCCTTTGAAAGGGAAGACATTTCTGACTGTTGATGAGATTCAGAAAAATATGATGGGACAGCTGATGGCAATTAGAACTGTGGCAGGTCCCAAGGTGCCTACTTTGAAGGAGACTGGGGCATCATTATTCTGTGTACCTGTGTACAATGTTTCTTGTATCTTTTTCAAGAAATGTCTCTATTTTTCATTATTACATAGGTGGATACTTTCTGGACAGACCTCGTCTATCACTCTGCCAGTTGGGAGTTTAAGTTTATTTTCCCCTTCATAAATCCCATGGAACATTATATATTCTCATTAACATTCAATATTGAGATAATTTAGCAAGACAATGTTGAGATAATTTAGCAAGTCAGCATTTCCACTACTAAAGCCATTAAATTTCTATAATTTTGACCCTTGCACCACCACACTTTAATATATTAGTTTCATTTATTGTAATGCAGGTTTACTAACAGATTGGTTTGATTAAAAAACAATGAGAATTATGGCTTTAGACTAGAGAGACAATGGACTTTCAAGTGTGAAAACCCTGGGTTTCAAAAACCTGCTTCTATTTTTTATCAATGAGACTTTAGAATAACTATGTAATATTTTAAGCCTTAGTTTCTTAATCTGTATAAGAAAATAATAGCAAAATAATACCAGATTTCTAACTTACTTGAGAACTAAATTAATGCATGCAAAAAGTATGTCTTGAGAGCATATCTCAAGACGTGTTTTCACACACATTCATTTATGGCTATTACTTATTGACGGTAGCTATTTGGGGAGGGTAATGCTGAGACATGGAGAAACCTAACATTCTGTAGTTGCTGACTTGTCAATATGAATTCTAAGATTTTAAGTTTCCATAACATTGAAAAGAGAAATTAGGTCAAACATCTTTAATTAAGCACGTAAGCAGTAGAACAACTTACTAATTGGATAATCACTAACTTTTATTAGCTGAGAATGAAATTTGTAATGGTTAAGAGTTATCTAAGAAAGCAGTTGCCATCTTCCAGGAAAAAAAAGTAAGAGAAGTTCAATCCATTTATTTGATTAGTATAATGATTAGACCTGTCTCATTTGGCTACTTTCCAGAATATCCTCTATCCTTTCCTTCCCACCCTGCAACTTCCCCTGCTAGGTTTATTTAAGAAACACTGTCACTAAATCCCAAAGGGCCTAAAATGCATGTTCTTTTAGCTACTTTTATTCAGACAAATCATTGCTTATGTTATAGTTGAAAGAATTCTCAGTCTAGTAATTAAGATTAAAGACAATGCTGTCATGAAGATGATTTGTATTTTCAAATTCACAGTTCTGTTTTTTTAGGCATGTTGAAGTTTCAGTCCCATTCAGAAGAGAGGTAAAATCAGTACAATTCCTCACTTGGGATTGCTAAACAGATAACTGGGTTGTTCTGACCTTGGGCAAGTAAAGTTGCTATAAGCAATTGGGACATTTTGCTTCTGCTTATCATTTTGGGGTCACCAGCTGCTATTGTAAAGGTGACATGCTCTGGGAATTCAAGCCACAAAATTTAGAGGGACTATTGGGCAATCTGGGGATGAGCATGAGTTTCCGCCTCAGAGGAATCATTCTTATGTGCAACTTTTGCCAGCGGCTAAGATCTGTAATAGGAGTTGAATAAAAGAGATAATTGGAATGGGAACAGGGGAAAGAGGAATCGGGCAAAATAAATTACACAAAGTGTTTTACTCTGAAAGTCAAAGTTAGCCTTTGTGTAGTCCCTTTCCTCCTACTTTGCAGTGCTCAGTTTTCCTTATCACAAATGACACCGTTATGGGAAAAACTTGGTTCTCCTTGCGGACAAAGTAAAGAATTACAGATCAGCAAGTCTATTGTTGGGGTCCTCCCTGCCTGGTTTCAGGAGCTGTAATCCCCCGTGGCTAAGGCTGAGTGAGAAACCTCCAAGAACCAGGATGCCTAAGGAGACAAAACTTATTTCCCTGAACATGGGCACTGCCTGCTCTATGTTTGGCTACCGTTTGCTTGATTGGATAGTCGATGGTGGGTAACAATTTCTCTAAAGAGAATGAACCTAAAACAGACACGATCACATGTGAATAAGCCATCAGGGAAGAGACTCAGGGGGCTGTGGAAGTGAGGGGGTCATCGACCTCATCCCTGCCCCCTCAGCTTTGACAAAGGCCTGAGACCCTGTTCTGAATGCGAGAAATCCAAGTCTCCCGGCTGCCTTTGTCTCCTCCACCCGACTCAGAAATAGCAGGGGCTGTGAGGTCCAGACCAGAGTCGGGACACCTGGGGTAAATTAGACCTGGGGCATAAAATATGCAAAATCCTGTGAGACCTGCTTGCTAGGATGCTCTTGGATGTGTAGGCATGGGCAGGAAACGAAACTAAGCCTGTATCTCTTAGATGATAACAGCCCCAAAACTCAGCGTGAGCCCTCTGTGCTCTTTGAAAGATACCTACTTGTTTTGATCTTTCCTGCTAGACGATAAAGCCACATACTGTATCTGTTCACCTACCCAATACTACCTAATAAAAAGCCTGTCCGGGTGGGAAAGCAGGGTGCTCTCCCCTAGAGAGAGTGGCCATGCTGTTCCTATTCCCCCACAGGACTCAGTAGTCCGTGTGTATTTGTCTCCTATCATGAGCATCTGCAGCAGTCGTGGTCACCGCGGGCCTGTGGCTGCATCAGTCTATAAGCATGTGAGCAGGGTTTATTAGTGCTAAGCTCTCATGGAAGAGAATGGGTCATGCAGAGGTGGGGGAAAAGGCATAGACTTGGGGGCTAACAGGCAAGGCAAGAGTGGCTAAAGCAAGGGAGGCAAAAAGCAAGGGCAGCCAGAGCAAGGATGGCAAGAGCAAAGGTGGCAAAAGCATCAGGTCTTTTGTCCTGAAAACTTATATAGTTGGCAGGATGGGGTGAGGGAGTTATATATTGATTGGTGAGTAAAGGTGGTGCCAGGTTCCCTTGGGGGATGTGACTACCCAAACATAGGTATGTGAGGAGGATTGTTAGAATAAATTCGTATCTTGCTCCAGACCCTATTTGGGCATCTTGTTGTAAAACAGATATGTGGCAGGAGGCAGTTAATTAAAGGTGAGGCAGTTACCCCAAGTTATTTATGGGCTCTTTCTGTAAGCACTAGGGACCTCCTTGTAAAACAGATAGTGACCAAAGGCAGGCAATTAACCAAAGTTGTTTTATGGGCTTCTTTTTGGCCACTATGGACTCCCTTCTCTTCTTCCTTCTAGAACTTGGGATGAATATGCAGTTTCAATGGTTTTCTTTCCCAGATAGTGGAAATGATACATACAGAATTTCAAGAGTTCCCCTCCTTCTGTGCTAGCATGGTGTTTCCTGTGATGTTGGTACACCTGGCAATATATCGGACCAGGCTCAGGACTGCTGAGTTAGTGGGTGAAACACGTTTCCCTCTTCCTCTCTGCCTTGGTTTATTATCTATCCTACCTAACAATACCACATACTCCAGTCTCTCAAAGAGATCTTGTGTCTCAGGCCTCAGAAACAAGCTAGATTCCATTTTTAATGGGAATAAAATGAGAGAACAATTTAAAGAAAAAAGAAGTTGTCATTTTTCCACAATCTGAACTCATATGATGGGAACATTTATAAAACACATCTGACATTTGTTTACTATAGTCAGCACATGGTTATTGTGATTTTACTGTGTTTCACATTTTTAAATAATTTGTAGTTTTATAAACAATGGAAAAGGACAAGCTTAGTTTTAGAAGTATAATTTTTGGTAAAGACATAGATATATCTGTATATATAGTATGTGACAATAAGTTATTAGAATAAGTCTTAAGATACTCAAACTCTAAACATTGCAGCATTTTTTTATTTTACTTTAATTATAGTTTTACATTGGTAATAATCTATAAATATTGTCATTTTAATTTTAACTTGGTGTAATCTTAATATTCTACAGACACATAGTAATAATTAAAAAATTGTTGTTAAATAAATAGCATAAACTAGCAGGTATATTACACACTCATGAAGAGAAGTTTCCAGTTAAAAATTTTTTTTTAAAGATTTTATTTATTTATTTTTAGAGAGGGGAAGGGAGGGAGAAGGAGAGAGAGAGGAACATCAATGTGTGGTTGCCTCTCATGCGGTCCCCACTGGGGACCTGGCCCGCAACCCAGGCATGTGCCCTGACTGGGAATCGAACCTGCGATGCTTTGGTTTTGCAGCCCGTGCTCAATCCACTGAGCTATGCCAGCCAGGGCTCCAGTTAAAATTTTTAAAAAATAAAATAGGGGATAACTGTTAATACATTGAAATTTCCTAAATCTCTCTTTCACACACACACTGAATGCACACACCACATGTAAACACCCATGACAACATTCCTCTGGTTAACTTGGACTTCACATATTGTAAATACAACTCTTATAATGCAATTTTATTAAAACAAAGCTGCATTATAACTGAAATAAAAGTTAGCTTAGTACCCTAATTTCTATATATATATATTAGTTTCTTAAAATTCTAATTTGATATTATAATTTTACTATATGATTGTATATAAGTAAATAATCCAGTTCCCTTTCCACAATATTGTAGGGTAGGAATAAAAAATTATTTTCTACTTAGTATGTGGAATCTATTTAGTATTCTGTTTTCTTTTTTTCACTCCTCCACAAAATACTGTAAAGGTCATTCATTCATTTAAAGTAGACATTAAGAGTATCTTAAATATTAACTGAATAATAATATGATAAGAAGATAATTACAGTCATTTCTATAGTATTTTTAGCTTAATGCACTTTTTAGTTTGGGTTTTTTGTTTCTTTATGTTGAGTAATAAGCAAAAAACAATAATTTAAAATTTGTTTTTATGGGAAATATCTGTGTAAATTTAAAAAAACAAAATTATCATTATGACCAATTCTATAAATGTGATCATTTGTAACTATAATATTCATACTTTTAGCAATGCTAAGTTTATGAAGTGATTTACCTTCCTTCCACTAATGGGACAGCTATTCTAAATAAGACAATCATTATGTATCTTAGTACAACTAAGTGATTCTGTTAAAATAATTAAAAATACATGAGAATATTTTTTCTTGTTTTATTTATTATCTATAGCTACTACCACAAAAAATAATACCAAATATTGATTGCTTTCCAGCTACCAATTTAAGCTTAGAATTTTATATTTCTTCTTCTTTTAAATTTTCACAATGTGTGTTACTATATTACAGGTAAAGAAACTTAGAGTGATTAAATAATCTGACAAAATGGAAGTAAGTAAATAAATCAGGATTCAAATGTAGGTTTGTCATTTAAATTGTATGTGAAAATTTGAAATTTATATTACAAAAAAGAAAGAAAAAACAAAGTAGATGAGCCATTAGTGAATCTAATTAGGATGAAATACAGACAACCAAAAAAATATTAAAATTACAAAGGACATAAATTTTAAGATTACTCATGTAGATTTTTACACAACTCACAATACATTTAAAAACCTTAATTAAATGAATAATTCCCTAGGAAAAGAAAACTTGTAGACAATAATTCTAGCCTATCAGTATAGGAAGAATCATTAAACATAGCAGAAATAAAAGAGTAACTAAAGAGATTAGTCACAAAACTATCAGGCCCAGATATTTTCAAAGACTTATTTTGTGTCAGGTTTAAAAATTAGATAATTATATTCTACTCTAACTGGTCTAGAAAATAGATACAGAATTACAAGTTTTAAAATTATTTTACATAAGTAACTATGACATTAATCCTGAAACATATATATAGTGTATCAAAAGATAGGCCAATTTAAGAAAATTGAGATAAAGTCCACATAATAAAATAAAATATTAACAAAAACAATACAACATCATATTGAAAATAATACATAATGCCTATGTAAGGTTTATTCCATTGTGTGGTATTAGAAACACACAGATATATTTCATTATATTAGTAGGTCAAAGGAAAAAACCTTATGTAATGATATACCTGTAGAGACAGAAAAGTCAGTTGAACAAATCTAATACTAATTATGTTTAAACATTCAATAACCACAAGAATCTATAGATATTTTCTTATCATGGGTGGGCATACACATACATACACATATAGTAAGTATATGTGACATATGTGTGCATATATAATATCTATCACATATATTTATGCCTATTTATATATTTGCATGTGTGATACACAGACACAGAGACACACATATGCATATAAACATGCTGGCTCCCAGGCCATTCTGTGTAGTTAATATTGTAATCACGTATCTATTTTGCATATCAATATAAGAAAATTTTCTTTAAAATAAGTTTAGAAAATTTAAAATCAAAATTAGAGAAATTACATTGGCTGTAGACCCAGTGGTTGGTCTAATAGAAAAAAAAATATTTCAAATGTCTTCAAACACTCTTAGTTTTCCAAAAGACAACAAAAATAAACACGTAAAAGCAAAAAAAAACATCTTTATTCGATTACTGTCATAAAGTTACAAGTAGTGTTGGTATTGCTATTTTAAGACTGTTGTATGTTAAAATATAATATAGTTGTATTTGTATTGTATGATAAAACAAAGACAACTACGTTAGTGATATTGGGGGCCACATTTTCAAAATGGGACAACTGAGAAATAGCTACAAATGGTTAAGTAAAACTAGGCACCAGGATCAAACTAGACAGTATGAACATCACTAGCACACAGAGTGTGATCTCTGAGATGCATTTCCAAAGAACTGCATCAGAGATGTTTGAATGAAGTGCTGGCTGCAGGTACTGGGCAGAACATGTAAAAGATTTTTTTGTGCTAGAAACTAAGGGAATTTCAAAAAATAACAAAGGGCATTCCAAAAGGATTCAGGAAACAACTCGAATTGGTTGTTACTGGCCACAGGGGGGAAAAAAAACTATTTGAGCCTCATAGGAATACAAATGATAAAGCATGATTTCTCAAAAGAAATTTTGCAGGGAAGAAGGGGCTGGAAAGAAGTATTGGAAGTCATGAAAGACAAGAACCTACATCCAAGATTACTCTATCCAGCAAAACTATCCTTTAGAATGGAAGGGCAGATAAAATGCTTCCCAGATAAAGTCAAGTTAAAGGAGATCATCATCACCAAGCCCTTATATGAAATTTTAAGGGGACTTACCTAGTAAAAACAGTTTCTTCAATAAATAGAGGTGGGAAAATTGGACTGGTACATGCAAAAAAGTGAAAATAGACCACCGAACTACACCATACAAAAAATAAACTCAAAATACATAAAAGACTTAAATGTAAGTCACAAAACCATAAAAATTCTAGAAGAAAATGTAGGCAATAAAATCTTAGTCATCTTGCATAGCAATATGTTTTGCTGATATATCTCCTAGGACAATGGAAACAAAAGGAAAAAATAAACAAATGGGATTACATCAAACTAAAAATCTTCTGCACAGCAAAAGAAACCATCAACAATATAAAAAGGGAACTAAGTCTATGTGAGTACATATTTTCTGATATACATCTGATAAGGGTTTAATTCCTAAAATATTACAAAAAGTATATACAACTTAAAACCAGGAAGACAAACAATCCAATTAAAAAATGGACAAAGGACCTGAAGAGACACTTCAAAAAAGACAGACGGAGGGCCCAGAAACATATGAAAAAAAATGCTCAATATCATTAATCATCAGAGAAATGAAAATTAAAACCACAATGTGACATCACCTCACATCTTTCAGAGTGCCTATCATCAATAAATCAATAAATATCAGTGCTAGCAAGGATGTGGAGAAATGGGAACCTTCATTAACTGTTGTGGGGAATGCAGATTGATGCAGCCACTGTGGAAAACATGAAATCTCCTCAAAAAATTAAAAATGGAGCTGCCTTGTGATCCAGCAATCCTACTTCTGGAGTATATCCTAAGAATCCCAAAACAGCAATTTGAAAAATATATGTGTCCCTATTTTCATAGCAGCACTATTTACAATAGCCAAGATCTGGGAACACTCCAAGTGCCAATAAGTATATAAATGGATAAAAAGAAGAAAAAAACCTGTGGTACATTTACACAATGGGATACTGTACAGCAATAAAAAAAGAAGGAATTCTTACCTATTGAGATGCCTGGGAGGCTAATATGGAGTTTGAGACTATTATGCTAAGTAAAATGAGCTAGTCAGTGAAGGACCAATAGCATATGTGGAATCTAATGAACAAAATAAACTAATGAACAAAATAGAAACAGAGGCATAGATACATGGAACAGATTAACAGCTGTCAGGGGTCAATGGATGGAAGAAGGTGAAGGGATTAGGCAAAAAACATATATGTATGACCCTGGATATGGACAATGGTAAGGAGATTGCCTGAGGGAAGGGATGTGTTGGGTGTAAGTTGGCAGAGAAGGAAAAAGTGGACACCTGTAATAATATAGACAATAAAATAATTAAAAATATGCAAATAAAAATTGTTGTTATGTTTTAATTAAGACATTAAATTTTAAGTTTATATAGATTTCAGTTTTTATTAATAACATCTCTATAAATCATTTTAAGCAAAAAAGTATTAAAATTATTGTAATGATTTTGGAAAATGCTTAATCCTCATTCTAACACCTTTATAGTTTCTTTAGTCAAAGCATTGAATATACAGGCTAAGGGATACAATGTAATCTAGATTCACCAACATGCAGTTTACTTGTGCATATCAGAACTGTGGAAGTTGGAGTAAATAAAAAATCTGTCCTCACTCTATGACAGTCAATATTGTTGAATCAAAGATCTGCCTTTTATTCATGGGTAGAATGTCTACTGACTTGCAGACGTAGTAGACATGAATATTAAAACAGTTATTATCATTGTGACATGGAAGATATTTTGAAAGGTTCCCAGTCATGGAATCCTATACAGCCGTAAGAAAGAAGGAGCTCCCACTCTTTGCTATAGCTTGGATGGAACTGGAGTGTATTATGCTAAGGGAAATAAGCTAGGCAGTAAAAGACAAATGCCATAGGATTTTACCTATAAGTGAAACCTAATCAACAGAACAACAGGCAAGCAAAATATAACTCAAGACATTGAAATAAAGATCAAACTAACAATAACCAGAGGAGAGGAGGAAGGGAGATATTGGGAGAAAGAAAGGGAATGGTTGCCAATGAATATGTATAAAGGACCCATGGACAAAGACAAATGGAGGAGGGATTGAGTGTGGGAGGTGGGGGGTGGGTGGGGCAGGGGAGAATGGTGGTGGGAAAATGGAGACAACTGTACTTGAACAACAATTTTAAAAAGATAAAAAAGTTCCTAGTGGAACTTCTAGAGATGAAAATTATGATATGTGCAATAGAAACCACTTTGAATGGCATTAGTGACATATTATGTATTGTAGAAGAAGTGATTAGTAAATTTGAAGACATAGCTGGTGGGAACAATAAAAAATTAAAGAGAGAAAATAAAATAAAAATAGATTCAATGAACTGAGGGGAAATTACAAAAATCCTAGTATGTATATGTGTAGATAGAAGGACAGAGAGGGAGAAACAAAAAAGAGTACAAAGAAATAATGCCTAAAATGTTTCAAACTTGAGGGAAAATATACATCTACAGATCCAAGAAACCCAATGAACTCTAAGCACAGGAGCCTTGAAGAAAACTGAACCAGGTCACATCATATTCAAACTGCTCAAAGCAAGTGATTAGGAGACAAACTTAAACACAGCTAAAGAAAAAAGGCATGTTGTATACGGAGGAACAAAAACAAAATTGAAAATAGATCCTACGTTAGAAAAAAAGTGCAAAGGAGAAGACAGTGGAGAAACATGTTTACTGTACCAAAACAGTACACACAGCACTCTATATTTAGCAACAAAAATACTCTTCACAAACAAAGCCAAAAAGAGATGCCATTTTACATACACTCAATGAACTCGTCAATAGCAGACAGACATACATGACAACAGAGGTCAAAAGAAGTACTTTAAGAAGAAGAAGAAAAAAGAAGACAGTTTAGATCCAGATAAAAAAATGGAGAACTAAAATGCTAACTATATGATATAATATTTGATCAATTATCTTATTATTTAAAAGTCCTTAAAGATATCTGTTTAAGCAAAAATCATAAGAATGTATTATATGTTTGAGAGGCTCAGTGTGATGTACCTACCAAAACTGTGCAAACTCTTAGGGTCAGAAATCTGTGCCTGAGCAGTTTAGCCTTGTCCAGAGTGAGGAAGGTGAAACAGACAGCTTTGGCATCTTCTGAGGGCAATGGAAATCCATGCATGTAGGGCTAGCTTAGGGTGGTGTCTTAGTTTTCATGGGCTGTCCTCCTGAAGATCCAGGGGATGATTGTTGCACATCTGCTTTTTCTGTATGGGCAGATCCTTCAGTTTCTGTGTAGATTGACCAAAAAAATCTTTTCATTGAATGTAAGCTGTGTATCCACATGAGTAACAAAAAGTTTATTAGGAGCAGAATTTATTTTTATCTAAATGTCTCAACTCCACAGGAAGGCATCATTTTACATGTCAGTCCAGGGTTGCAAGTGCCCCAAATCAAATGTCAAGGTTATTAGCTATAGCACAAGAGTCATATAGATTCACAGGCCCTGACACATGCCACTACATTGTCCTTAACTCAGTAATTTTTGTCAGGGGTTGTAGGAAAAGGCTAGCAGGACTATAAAAACTACATCAATACCAATACTACTTTTAGTGGTAGAAACAATGACAGGTAAGCTTGTAGGATCCTGAAGAGAACCATCCATAGGTAGACTTGGGCATACTAAGTGACAGTGGCCTCAGGCCCCAAACCAGAGAATATAATCTGTTTTCTCCTCATTTTTGTTCCAGGGATTTTAAGGTTCACTGCCATCTATGCATCATACCTAAAATGTCTCAGAAGTACAATTAAAAATATTTTTCATTAATTTTAATCTTGGCATAGAGCCTCTGGTCCTTTCTTGAGACCTATGGACATTAGCTTTTCCCCTAGTCTTGTTTATTTCTGAAAGCCAAGCAGTCAGGGCTGAAGTCAGTGTGGACCTCTGACTATTCCCCAAACCAGCAGCAGAAGGAACAGAACCCTGTCAGTCATAGAGACCAATGGTCAGGCCCTAGTCACAGGCAGGGGGGAGGATGGAAAGTCAGTTGGAGGGGTCAGGCATTCAGCTGTTCCCCATTTGCCAAGACACCTGGGTGGTGCAGGGTGGGCTGGGCGGAGAGGAGCCTTGATTTCCCTGGAGAGGGTGGCACCAGGAATGTAGTTTTGCTGCTGTTTCTACAGCATGCCTCTGTCACCTGCTGCCAGGACACTCTGAGGAGATGGTGAGTCATAACAACCCCACACTATGCTACCATCCCTTATGCTTTACCAAGGTTACCTCCAGAGGGTATCTGATAAGTCTCAAGCCTCTCTTGAAGCAGAAGCAAACCTGAAGCACTCTACATTTTCATTTTTTTCCTGAAGTTTCAACAACTTGCTGCATGGCACAGTGTTTGTCAGGCTGCAAGGACCTCTTTAGAATACACAGCACTTGGGATCCCCTTGAACATCTCTAGTACCACTGTTGGAAGGCCAGAGGGAGTGCCTAGGGAAATGCCTCCTTATAGGGAACCAATCCGTGTGACAGTGGCAAGTGTAGCCCAGGCCCACAGGAACTGGGCCCACAGATCGGTTTTCCCGTGGGGAACCAGGCCTGCATTGTACTTAGGCTGCTTTGAGGCTTGCTTTTGGCTAAAAGTCCCTCACGCTGAATTGAGGCAGCAAATGTTTACTGCATATCTTTAAAGTGACTTCCTAAAGTCTGTGCTAAACCTTCCAAGTATGGAATGTAACCAGTTCAACCACTTTTCCCCTTGCATTTGCTACATCCTTCTCTTTGAAGTAATTAGCAACATTCTTTCCTTTGTTATCTGTAAAAGGTAATCACTACAGCAAACCTGTGCATAGTAAATGAGGACCATCCTCAATGTAATGTACCTAGAAAAGCCATAAAAGACTGTCCAGGCAGGGGCCAGGGCCCTCTCTCACTCAGAGAGTGGCCCTGTCGTCCTTTTTTCTCCACAGGACTTCTGCAATCTGTGTGAATTTGTTCATCGCATCCATAACACATGGACCCCACTGGTCAGGGTCCCCATTACCTTTATCCAAAATTTTGTTAGATCTCCAGTCTGACTCACTGGGTGAGCTCAGCCTTGGACTTAGGAACTAAAGAAAAAGACCAAAAGTCCCCCTGGAAACTGAGATATTTAGATAAATCTGAGAGCACCCTCCAAGACTGGCCTATGGTTTTCCCTAAACACTCCCCAGACAAATTGGACAGATTCCACAGAAACTTCCCAAGACCCTTTGTTGAAGTGTCCCAGGGGACCCTCAGACTCTTGCTAACAATCTGCTAGCACCCACATATAATGTCCCACAGACACCACTAAGCACCTCCCAAAGGTGCCCTGTAAAATCTTCAGACTTTCATCTTACAGAATGTCATTGTGTTTAATCAGCTAAACTGTTTGCTGTGCAGTCTGTCAGGGGTGCTGCTGAATGGGAGGGAGAAAGCTGAGATGTGGGAGTAGTGGATCAATGCCACAGGACAAAAATTAAAAATGTCAAAGTATTTACTCACTGCAGTGCTATCAGCAAGTGGCTAAAACAGAAAAAGCACCAAACTCCCTGTTTCTTTTTTCCCCTCATGGGACTGCATGCTGGTGGAGGGTCAGGGGGAATCACACAGACATAGGCCTCATGTCACTGTTGAAGGGACCCAGAACAAAAGACGTCAACAGTTTTATGGACGCCTTCCTTAAGGAAGGGTGAAGGGCAGGGAGGGCTATGAATGGGAAAGCCTTTAGTAGTGAGTCATAGTGAGGAAAAGTGTCTTTTTAAGTTTTTTACTTCCCTTTCATTCTCTCATTAAAAAAAAAAAAAAAAAGACCTCAGCAGAGGAGCATGAGACCTTTGCCCAAAGCCTCAGATAAAGCCGCCCAGGAATGAAGGCACTGGGGTAGGCATGCAAATATGCCAAGAGCATAAAAATCCAGGGGACGCTGCATCCTTACTGCAACTCCCTCAGACTGCAATGCCTGCTGTGTAGCAAATCTGCTGGGGCAGCAGCTTCGCCCAGGAGGCCTGTCATGCAAAGTCTTTGTAACTGCCTATCCTGGGGCTGAAAAATCATGTAGATTTCTCACTAGGAGCTGGATTCTTTAATAGTTTAAAGACTTAACTGTAAAACTAGAAACTGTAAAACTCCTAGAAGAAAACATAGGCAATAAACTCTCAGACATTGCACTTAGTAATATATTTTTTCTGATATATTGCCTCAGAAAGGAGAAAAAGAAGAAGAAAATTAACAAACTGGATAAAACTAAAAACTTTTGCACATAGATTCCATAAAATGCATACATACACCCCAAAATTTAAAAAATATATAAACATAGAAAATTGTATCCTAATTAACAGTGCAATTTGCAGTTGGACTTACCACTAGGGTACAAGTGAGTGTTATCTATGCTTACATATGAAAAAAAAAGTTTGCCATTATTTAGTTAATTCAGAGTTATTTATAGATCACATGTACTCTGAAATGGTCAAAAGACAAACACTGTCTTGCTTACTAAATAGAGACTACTTGTTATCAACCCAATCTCCAGGATCAAATGGGTAATTATAAAATTCTTCTTTCAAAAAAGAAATTTGAAATAACAGGATGTCTTAAAAAATTATACTCTACAAAGTTTTGAACATTTAGGTAATATTTTATTTTTCTTAGTTTTAAGAACTTTATTAAAAAATGAAAGTAATAGAACTATAGAAGAAAAATACAATTCTATAGAAAATGCAATCTCAATAATAAGTTCATAGATAGTATATAGGTATTTTCTATAATTTGAGAACTGTATTTACAAAGCATTTATTAAAATAGAATATTAGATGACATGATACTGTACATAGAGAACCCCAAAGATCCACAAAGAATCTAATAGAACTGATAAATGAATTCAGCAAGTAGCAAGATACAAAATCAATATCTAGAAATCAGTTGTATTTTTATATGCCAAAAACAAACAGAAAGGGAAATTAAGAAAACAATCCCATTCACAATAGTTTCAAAAATAATAAAATACCTAAGAATAAACCTAACCAAGGATGTAAAAGACGTGTACTCAGCAAATTATAAAAGTGAAGGAAGAAATAGAAAAAAAATTACAAATAAGTGAAAGTACATACCATATTCATGGATAGGAAGAATTAACTTCATTAAAATGTCCATACTACACAAAGCAATCCATAGATTCAATGATACCCCTATCAAGATTCTACTGATACATTTCATAGAACTAGAGCAAATATTTCAAAAATGTATATGGTACCACAAAAACTGTGTATAGCAACAGTGACCCTGAGAAAGAAGAACAAAGTTGGAGGAATCAGGCTACTTAATATCAAACTACACAAAAAGGCCACAGGAATCAAAACAGGATGGTTCTGGCATAAAAACAGACACATAGATCAATGGAACAGGCTAGAGAGCCCAGAAATAAACTCACACCTTTATAGTAAATTAAAATTTAACAGATCAAGCAAGCACATACAATGGGCTAAATACAGTTTAGTCAATGAATGGTGTTGGGAAAATTGGACAGTTACATGCAGAAAAATGAAACTAGGCCACCTTCTTACACCACACACAAGAATAAATTCAAAATGGATCGATGTCTTCAATGTTAGACCTAAACCCATAAAAATTCTAGCAGAAAATATAGGCAGCAAAATTTTGGACATCGCTTGTAGAAAAATTTTATCAGATATATTTCCCCAGGCAAGGGAAACATAAACAAACAAACAAACAAACTAATGGGACTAGATCAAACTAAATAGTTTTTGCACAACAAAGGAAATCATCAACAAAATAAAAAACAACCACAGAATAGGAAAACATATTTTCTGATTCAGCTGATAAGTAGTTACTATCCAAAATTTATGAAGAACTTAACACAAAACTCAGCACCAAAAAAACAAACAATCTAACTAAAAAAAGGGGTGAAGGGTCTGAATAGACACTTCTCCAAAGAGGACATACAGATGACCAATACACATATGAAAAGATGTTCAACATCATTAATCATCAGACAAATGCAAATTAAAACCACAATGATATACCATATCATACCTGAAAGTAATAGTCAGAAAGGCTATTACCAATAAATCAACAAACAACAAGTGCCGGTGAAGATGTGGAGAAAGGGGAATGCTTTTGCACTCTTGGTGGGAATGCAGACTGGTGCGGGCACTATGGTGCGGGCAAAGTAGTATGGAGATACCCCAAAAAATTAAAGGTGGATCTGCCTTTTGACCCAGCGATCCTGTTTCTGGGCATGTATCCAAAGAAACCCAAAACGCTAATTCAAAAGAACATAAGCACCCCTGTCTATGTCCATTGCAGCATTATTTAGTCATGAAGATAGGGAAGCAGCCCAAATGTTCATCAATAGATGATTAGGTAAAAGAACTATGGGACATTTACAGAATGGAATCTACTCTGCTATAAAAAGGTAGAAAATTTTACCCTTTGCCACAGTATGGATGGACCTCGAGACTCTTATGCTCAGTGAAATAAGTCAGTAAAGAAAGATAAATGCCATATGATTTCATTCATATGTGGACTCTAATGAACAAACTGATCTAACAAGCAAAACAGAGGCAGACTTATAGATGGAGAGCAGTTGACCACTAGTGTGGTGTGGGGAGGGAGGTAGGGGGTGGAGGGTTGAGCAAAAAGGAAAAAGGACTCAGGGACATGGACAACAGTGTTGATTTCTAGGGGAAGGTGAGTATAATAAGACTAACTGGTAATGGAAAAAATACAATAAAGATTAAATTAAAAAGTGAAATATAATGACATGAAATAAAATAAAACATTCCTCTATTTAAAGGTACTGTTGAGCCCTGGCTGGCGTAGCTCAGTGCATTGAGTGCAGGCTGGGAACCAAAGTGCTGCTGGTTCAATTCCCCATGAGGGCACATGCCTGGGTTGTGGGCCAAGTCCCCACTTGGGGACACACCAGAGGCAACCACACATTGATGTTTCTCTCCTTCCCTTCCTCTCTCTCTAAATATAAATAGAAATAAAATCTAAAAGAAATAAAAAATAAATACAGGTACTGTTGATATTAGTGACCAAAATATGACTTCAAAATAATATAAAATGACTACCAAATTTTACAGAAGTATTTATCAGGGTAATTTTTTAAGCAAAGATTACCTGGTATGGTTTTCAACTAAATTTAGATATTTCCTTCAGATGCACTAAATAAGTTTCTGAAATTATGTTTTTTAAGACACCACTTTCTCTTTTTTAAATAAATTTATAATAATACATGATTTAGTTTATTAAAAGAAAGAACTATTGTTCATTAAGAATTAATTTTATCAATTCTTTTTATTGTAACTATCTAAAAACCTCCTTAGAGCTTTATGCAAGTATTCTCATCTCCATTCTAAAGAACCTGGAGATGAACTTGGCTGGTTTCAAGTTAATAAATCTGCGTATAAGTTCAGCATTACCATTTAATAATGCTGAACATTGTTTTCATTGATTTTTGAAATATATGTTTATCTTTACATAGTTATTGAGAATTAAACATAATAAATATGTATATTTCTCCAAATGCCTGTGGCTCACTGCAACAGCACATTACCTTAAGTAAAACTTGCCATAAGACCAATGTCATGATGAGATCCAAATGCACATTTGAGAACAATCCTGTTTAGTTTTTCAAATTTCCTGAATAAAATCAAGGATATTTGCAAATAAACATTGAAATAAAGGCAGAGTATACAGGCAGAGGAAACACAAGGAACAAATTACAGCGATTTAGAATTAGAAAAATAGAAGTGTTTTGTATTTTTGCCTCTTCTGTCTTTTGCTCTAAGAATATTGGAGAAGGGAATGGTTTACAGGAACAAATATAGAGGACACATGGACTAAACTAGGGGGGTTGGAAAGGGGAGGGAGGAGGGGAGGAATGGGTGGGTGGGCTGGAATGGGAATAAAGGATAGAAACTGTACTGAATAAACTAAAATAAAAAATTTTAAAAAAAGAAATTAAATCACAATAACTCCTTGTTCTAAAATGCCTAAGATTTTTTAGTTTCATGCCTTTTATTCACCTGGGGAGAATGAGATAATACTTGAATGGTGGTTCACTCTTTATGGTAGGTAATAGACAGAGGTGACCCTAAACTTAGGTTCTAACAAGTAATATCTTCTAGAAATTATTGTGTGCCCTGGATACAGTCAATATGATTGCTACTTTTTTTCCTTTAGAGATCCCTTACTATTTGCTCACATTTATGATGTGAACACTGAGCCGCAGTGTCTGCGGCATTATGGATGAGACAAAATAAATTCACACAGACTACCAAGTCCTGTGGAGGAAAAGGGACTGCACAGCTTCTTCTCTCAAAAGGGACCCTGCCTCGGCTCCCCTCTCAAGAGGAGAGCACCTGGACCCTTGCCTTGAGAGGCTTTTATTGGATTCAATTTGCATAGGAATATAGGGTGCATACATAAAGCTCATTAATCATTATCAGACAGTAAGGATCAAACAATAGATAACATTCAAAGAACTCTGAGGGTCTATTTTTTTTTTTTTTGAGGGCCTATTTTGAGTTAGGGTCAGCTAGCTAAATGGCCATAAAACTTCGGGGAACAAATTCACTTCCTGCTTGGACACTTATCATTTAATTAAGAGCATTCTAAACAAAGCAAGTTTCATAGGATTTTACATGTTCTTTCTTAGGCCTGATCCCCCCTAGGGAACCCGCCCTTTCCAGCACAGGGTGGCACCCACTACCAGCATTATTTCAGGTTTAAGGCATTGTTTCAGGCTTAAGTCAGGGAGGGGAAGTAAGACGGCCAAGAGATTAGGAGACTTCTGAAGACAGAATGAAGACTCAGGCTCTGTCAAAGCCAAGGGTCAAGGATCCATCACCCCTTTTCTGTAGCCCCCAAGTCCTTCCTTGGGGGCCCCTGTGATTGTGCCTGTCTTAGGTCATCCCTCCCTAGAGGAATCTGACTGGTCATTGGTTAATGGATCAAGCATTGGGGACCAGACAGGGTGTGAAGTAAAAGGAGCAGAGGTGGCACCCCTGCCATGAAGATAAGCTTTGTCTCCTTAGTGGCTTATGGCCCAAAGGTCACTCACTCAGCCTTAGCCATGGTGGAGTTACAGCTCCTGAAGCCAGGCAGGGCAGTTCCCAACATGTTTATACTGTCTAGGCTCCAGATTGGAAGATGCTAAACTCTAGATTTATTAAGAAGTATGTTCTTACATTCCTATTAGCTACTATTTCCTAATTAAAAAAAAAAAAGAAAATATGTCCTTTGCATTTTCTCTGGCCAGCAGGCCATCCTTAGATGTGTCAGCAAGGACTAGCCAGATTGGTCACATTGTCTGGATATATTGTTGGATCCAGATCTTTCCAGCCAGGACTCAAAATCACAAAGCAGGGCATTCAGAATTTAGGGATTGAGGACAAACCTAAATGACTCTGGAATGTACAAGCATATAAGTTCTATCACTTATCCTATTGAATTTGTCCCTTAATGACTGATTATGGTTAACTAATAGCAAACAAATATGCTTGAGGCTTTTTTAAAACCAGATTCTCTAGCTTTTGAGATTGGATATTAAAGGATGAGACTGTCTGTGGAGCATGTTGTACAAATTAACTCTCTTAGAAAAGAAACTCATGATATTGGCTGTTACCGTGTTTGCCTTATATGTCTGAAGCTTCAAATATTGTATATAACAGGTAAAAGGGAAAGTTATAAGGGGTAGCTGATCTAGTAGAGGATGAAAGTAGAAGATAGTGCCAGAATGCAGCTGTTCTGTGGTTTAATGTTTCCTTCTTCATTTAAATTTATTTACACTTTGTATTCTGTAACATTAAATAGGGTCTTTATGTAAATAACTTCTGCATTGCTTTCTAGGATACATACCATATAAAAATTGTCTTCCAAAATATTAGTTAATGTTTATATTTTTATTATATTTTACTTATATTATATTTTTATAATTTTATATTAGTTAATTTAAAGCAATCCTTATTTTATTAAAATGTATGATTAAAAGAGGCAACTTAACAAAAAAAGTTTAAACCAAGAAGGTAATTTATAAATGATGTAATATTGGAGATTCAAAATATTCATCAAATAATCTTTTTTAAAATAGATTTTATTTATTTATTTTTAGAGAGAGAGTAAGGGAGGGATAAAGAGAGGGAGAGAAACATCAGTGTGCGGTTGCCTCTTGTGTGCCCCCTGCTGGGGACCTGGCCCACAACACAGACATGTACCCTGACTGGGAATCAAACCTGTGACCCTTTGCCTCACCGGCTGGCACTCAATCCACTGAGCCACACCAGCCAGGGCTAAATAATCTTTTAAAAACAATTTCATTTCAACACATTTGATTAAATTTTTATCTAGCTTGTTTTTATCCACAAAAAGTTGATTCCTTATAATAGATAGATAGTGAACATAACCTGAAGAAATAATGTAAACCATTTATTTTATTTTTCCTGTATTACTATTTATTATGAGTAATATAGAAAATGTTTCTATTCTTAGTAAACTGAACCATTCTTTGGACAAGACAGTAAATTTTTCAGGTGTTAGTGCTCCTCCAGAGCACTAATCAGAGAAAAGACAATTTGTGTAAATTATCTTTTTAGCTTTAAATAATGCCAATGTAAGTACTTAAGAACTGTACAAGTGAAAAACACAGCACACATTTTATATTGTTAAAATATGTGTCTGATATGAAATTCTTTTAAGTAATATTTCTGTAAATGCAATCTCTATAGGTAAAATAAACATACCTCTATATTAGTTTTATCTGTGTTCACTTTAATCCTGGATGCTAATGACCATTAACCCTACATTCATGGGTCAAGCAGTTAATGATCCATAAAACAGTTAAATGCAATAGTGTATGTCTCTATTTAGATGAGCTCAGTGGTGAATCATTTTGTAATGCATAAAGATAAGAATATTTTTTTAATTCTGTAGAAGTTATCACTTAAAACTAGTTTGCAATTTCAAGTTTTCATGCATATTGAGCTATATTTACATAGCTATAAATATAGACTTGCATCTTGCAGAAGGACACATCTGTATGTTAAGCAAAGGCGTCATGATCACAGGAATATATCTGCGTGTGTGTATGTGTTCATTTCATAGTCAGTAAGTCAAATTCTACCATATGGTGATCAACTCCATTTACCGAAATTATACAGATATAACTAAACATTAGCCATCATGATTATAATCAGATGAAATAATCTCCATAATTGTATTTAGTGTGGCCCTGCACCTGTTTTCTATTTTAATTATATTCCCCATATGTGAGTCAACTGTTTTCAGAATCTTCCTACCATGCAAAACACTTATTAAAAGTTTTCTTGTTTCAACATTGTTAAGGTGTTGGATAGAAAGACATCAAATAATGTCCCCTGTTATCAAGGACCTTTATATAATACTAGGTAATGCTTAACTATTATAAATAGTTAAGGGTACTGCAAAGTACTCTTGAGGCAACCACTACAACGTAACTAAGAAAGGTCATATGGAGACAGAAAAATCATGAAAAATTATACCAGGATCAATTAAGAGTAGGGAAAAAAAACAAAATGAAACAAAAAACTTGTTCCATTCTCTGAAATATATACCCATTGTATATAAAAAGAGTTTCAGCTGGACTGAAAGAAATCTACCTTGGCTTTTAATTCATGGTCATTTATGCCTAGCTTCATGATGTCAAAAAGAAATTGCATTAGCAGAGTTAAGACAAGGAAAACATTATTAAGGTTATTGCAATTGAGGAAAGGTACTGAAGTAACTCCCCTGAAAAGCAAGAGAGTTTAAAAGAAACTCCAATAAGCTAGTAAGAGAATGTGTAGGAAGTTAGTGGGTGGTTGTTTAATGTGATATGGCCATTTGTGTTTGCTAATAGGCACTCATTGAAGTTAGGCTCCTTCTCTCCCACAGAGAAAGAAAGATGGAACTCTATTGTCTTTGATGATTACAGCTCAAAGGAATCCAGGTTCTTGAAAAAGACTGTCCTGGGTTGTAGATGATTTATATCTCAAAGGGGCAAATAAAGAACTTACAATTGCAAATTTTCTAATGTCAATGGTCTAAGAAAAGAGTGGTGAGAGGCCTACTCAGGAAGAAAACTGTCTAAAGTTTAGTCAAGCTGAGGAAATCCTTAAGGTTCTCTTGGTTAATGGCATACGTAGTCTTCTCCATCATATATAATATTAATGTTGAATTATGCATATTAATTATATTTGTGTATTTATTTTATATATATATCTATTTGCCTTCTTTTCTATAGGAATTAAACAATTCAACCTGAAAAAAATCAAACCAATAATTTAAAAAAGCCTGTAGACTATAATGGATGTTTGACATAATTATCCTTTGGTAGCATCTTATCCATTCATTCAGAAACCAATCTTTTCTCCAAATATTAGAAGAATGAAAGCAAAATACAACTCTTAATAAGTCTCTTTTCCCACTCCTATATCTTCACACTTCAGAATTGATTGCTAGATATATGGAACTTCTAACTTCAGCTTGTTAGAATGTTAGATATAGGTGGCCTTTAAACAGTGCAGAGGTTAGGGGCACTGACCTACCGTAGAACTGGAAATCCACATATAAATTTTGATTTTCCAAAACATTAATTACAGTTTTCCAAGTGTGTCCTTTTAGGGTCGTGATGAATATTCTTACTGATATCCTCCCTAGAGACCTTCCCTAAGATCCCCTCCTGTGAGAATGAGATAAAAGCCTCAATACAAAAGACCCAGTACAGGCTGTATTCCTCTGGGCAGCAGCCCTGGCCATTTCCTTTTCCTTATTCTATCCCCCAACTGGCAGCTTGACCCAGGCTAATCCCCTGAACCTGTCCCCAAAACCCCCTTTTCTCTGAGTTCTCAGTGAGCTAAAGCAGTTCAGCCTAGGCTCCCTTGTTGCTTCTTCTCTGCTAAGCCCCTCCTTATTTTACTGCCCCCAGCTTTAATAAATGCATCCTCATAGTCAAAAAAACTGAATACAAATAGCCTACTGTTGGCCTTAACAATAACATAAACAGGTGATCAACAATATTTTGTATGTTATATGCATTGTACAATGTATTTTTATAATAAAGTAGGCTAAGAAAACAAAATGTTAAGAAAATCATAAGGAACATATGTTTATAGCATTTATTAAAGATAATTCACACATGTGTCCCTGTGCAGTTCAAACCCCCATTGTTAAAGAAGTGGCAATATATTCTTGGGAAATAATACAACTATCCCCCAGCAGGACTAAATGGACTCCAATTTATCACAGCTTTATGGATCAGTGCCTTAGCAAATGTTGGTCCATTTTTGGCTTTTGCCCCTTTTTGACATATATGGTAAAAGCATATTTATATTTCAAAATTATACTGCAATGTCAATTCTTTCTCAAAAATATTGCTGTGATACACTACTGTATACACAGACTATTATATTCTATGTTAATATTGTACCGTTTGCACATAATTCTCTTATTACACCAAATATGCTATGCATTGTGCCTCCTTCAGGATAGTGATCATCCATTGTTTATATTTTAAGTCATAGAAACAGGTAAAGTCCTAAACATGTAATATTTTGTAAATATGTGTGGAGTGGATGAATAAATGAATAAGTCATTGTAGTTAATATGAGAATCAAGTCTAATGAAATAGATTAAAATGTTTGAAAATTATATGTAATGTATATCTTTATGTGGTAATATAAGGTCTGTCTGGAAAAAAATATAGCCATTGTTAATATAACAAGAACAGTTTGCATGATATCTCTGTAACCTGACAGCCAAGGAGAGTGGACTGGAATGCACATGTGTGAACAGTGATGTCTTCATTGTACTAGTCGGTGGGGGCAGTGGATGCCATTAAGTGAGCATGGGCACTGTGTGCATTCAGAATGACTGAGCAAGCAGAGCAACAAATCTGCATCAAATTTTGCATTAAGTTTGAACATTCTTCCAAAGAAACTATTTGAATGATTCAGAAGGCCGCACCTATGGGCAACTGGTGATTTTCAGCTTCACCCTAAAAATGCACCTGCTCATGTATCATGTCTCATACAGAAATTTTTGACCAAACATCAAATTCCCCAGGTGACTCAACGCTCTTACAGTCCAGATTTGGCACCCTGTGACTTCTGGCTTTTCCAAAACTAAAACCACCTTTGAAAGGGAAGATAATTCATACTATCCATGAGATTCAGGAAAATATGACTAGGCAGCTGATGGTGACTGCGAGAACTGTGTAAGGTCCCAAGGTGCCTACTTTGAAAGGGAATGAGGTATCATTGTCCTATATACACTGTTTCTTGTATCTTGTGTCTTTTTCAATAAATGTCTCTATTTTTTTTATATTAAATGGCCGGATACCTTCTGGTCAGGCCTAGTACATTTATAAAAACTTAGTGGTGGTATTATGATTAATCTATATATATTTCCTTATAGACTGAATCTAGAAACTTAATTATTGGGAAACAAATTATCTAGCATTGTTTTTGATGAATGAGGAAATGAAAGTAAAAATGGGAATCTCTCTAAAGCAACATTTCTTTGAATAAAGCCCCAAGTATAAAAATCCTGGAAGATTTCTACTTGGGAGGATAGATATCTGTTGGGACACTATCCAATGTAACATTTTCTAAATAAATCTGGTCAATTTTACAAATACATATATATGCAGAAGAGAAGAGTCAATACCCTGCAATGACTGTGAAGTTATTAAATGGAGTACTTCCTACAACCCAAAAGGACATTGAGAGATAAAATCTTATCACTTCTTAAAAAAATATATCAATGAATCAACAGACAAGTGCTGGCAAGTTTGCAGAGAAAAGGAAGCTGTAGCACACTGTTGGTAGGAATGCAGACTGGTGCAGACACTATGGAAAACTGTAGAATATCTTCAAAAAACTAAAAATGGAACAGCTTTTTGACCCAGCCAATCCCTGGGATTATACCCTAAGAACCCTTAAACACCAATTCAAAAGAACCTATGAACCCCTGTGTTGCTCATAGTAGCATTATTTACAATAGCCAAGTACTGGAAACAGCCTAATTGTCCATCGGTAAATGAGTGGATCAAAAAGCTGTGGTACATTTACACAATGGGATACTATGCAGAAGAAAGAAAGAAGGAACGCCTACCCTTCATGAGAGCATGGATGGAACTGAAGAGTATTATGCTAAGTGAAAAAAGTCAGTCAGTGAAAGCCAAATACCATATGATCTCACCTATAAGTGTAACCTAATCAACAAAACAAACAAGCAAGCAAAATAGAACCAGAGACAGGGAAATAAAGAACAAACTTACAGTGACCAGAGGGGAGGGCTGAGGGAGATAACAGGAGAAAGAAGGGGAAGGGTCAATTCAAGCAATAGGTATAAAAGACCCATGGACAAAGATGACAGGGGGGAGGATTGAATGTGGGAGGTGGGTATGGGTAGGGCAGGGGAGAGTAATGGGATAAAAATGGGGACAACTGTCATTGAACAACATTAAAAAAAAGAATTAGAAAAAAAAGAACTACAAATGTTTTTTGGCCTCCATCAAAAGTAGTCTTAGCCCTCAAACTAAGAATGTGGGATAGCAGGATTCATTTTTTTGCCTTTTATTGCTTTCTGGCAATGCTATCCTGCTGCATGTACCAACACTAGTAGATCATGAAATAAATTAATGCCAACTGACAAACCTATATCTAGAGGATTGACTTCAAAATCACAGTTACATTCTGTAAAGTACCCATATGGAACACCTTCAAAAAGACTATTTGGTTTAATTTCATGCCTATCATCACTATTTACTGCTGTGTGTTGATTTCCAGTTAACATGTAATTTT
Source organism: Trachops cirrhosus (assembly GCA_028533065.1). Lineage (NCBI taxonomy): Eukaryota > Metazoa > Chordata > Mammalia > Chiroptera > Phyllostomidae > Trachops > Trachops cirrhosus. The sequence continues at coordinate 35,625,344 of CM052548.1, read as the reverse complement.
TTTCTTTAATCTATGATGTGCTAAATTGTTACTCCCTTGCTCAGTTCAATATCTTCCCTGCTACTTTATATTTCAGGACTATTCTCCAACTTTCAGCTAATCTCTTGAATGCCTTTTCTGTAGTAAGTCAACACCACATCCATAATTCATTCTCTGAACACTTCCTTTACCTTGTTGTTTAAAGCAAAATCTGACCATTCCCAGAGGACGATGATTCTCCTCCAATCATGAAGAGAAAATATTTATGTATTTAAATTCTTCCTAATTCAGAGTGGCAGTGAAAATTGGATCTTTGACACACTCTACTGCTTTCATATCATTTTATCTTCACCCAGAATATTAAAAAAAGTATTTTTAGTGCCTTATTATCAATAGTGGATTAGTAAGCTTCCCAACCTTTACTTCATTGATGATTTGATTATGGATGGCACATCACATCTGGACAACATTGCTGTTGTATTTTATGTTCATTGATAATCCTTGAATACTCTGAACCCTGGATTTTGGCACCTAAGATTTTTTTACCTGTTTCCAATGGCTTTCTCCTCACTTCATTAATTTTAGCAATCACAATTTTTAAATATGTTTATTGATTATGCTATTACAATTTTCCCATTTCCCGTTTTCCCCTCTGCCATGAACACCCCGTCCCACCAGAATTACCCCACCTTAGTTCATGTCCATGGGTCATACATATAAGTTATTTGGCTTCCCCATTTCTCATAGTATTCTTAATTCCCCCTGTCTATTTTGTACCTACCATTTATGCTTCTTATTTCCTTTTCCTTTTTCCCCATTCTCCCCCACCTTCTGCCCACTGAAAATCCACCATGTGATCTCTATTTTTGTGAACCTGTTTCTGTTCTGGTTGTTTCCTTAGTTTATTTTTGTTTCATAGGTTCAGTTGTTGATAGTTGTGAGCATGTTGTCATTTTACTGTTTGTATTTTTGACCCTCTTCTTTTTCTTAGATATGTCCCTTTAACATTTCATATAATAAGGGCTTGGTGATGATGAACTCCTTTAACTTAACCTTATCTGGGAAGCACTTGATCTGCCCTCCCATTATAAATGAAAGCTTTGCTGGACAGAGCAATCTTGGATGTAGGTCCTAGCCTTTCATGAATTTGAATAATTTTTCCAGCCCCTTCTTGCCTGTAAGGTTTCTTTGGTGAAATCAGCTCATAGTCTTATGGGAACTCCTTTGTAGGTAACTGTCTCCTTTTCTCTTGCTGCTTTTTATATTCTGTTCTTATCTCTTATCTTGGGTAATGTAATTATGATATGTCTAGGTGTGTGCTTCTTTGGGTCCAACTTTTTTTGGGACTCTCTTAACTTCCTGGACTTCCTAGAAGTCTATTTCCTTTGCCATATTAAGGAAGTTCTCCTTTATTATATTTTCAAATAAGTTTTCAATTTCTTGCTCTTCCTTTTCTCCATCTGGCTCCCCTATCATCTGGATGTTGGGATGTTTAAAGTTGTCCTAGAAATTTTTAAGCCTCTCCTAATTTTTTTAAATTCTTGTTTCTTCATTCTGTTCTAGTTGAATGTTCGTTTCTTCCTTTTGTTCCAAATCATTGATTTGAGTCCTGTTTTCCTTCCTATCACTGTTGGAAATGTTCCCTGTACATTTTCTTTTATTTCACTTTTCTTAGCCTTCACTTTTCCTTCCATTTTGCAACCACACTCAACCATTTCTGTGAACATCCTGATTATGAGTGTTGTGAAGTCTGTATCTGATAGGTTGGCTATCTCTTCATTGCTTAGTTGCATGTTTCCTGGAGCTTTGATCTGTTCTTTCATTTGGGCCATTTATTTTTGTTTTCTCATGCCTATTATGTAGTAAAGGGTGGAGCCTTATGTATTCACCAGGGTGGGGCAATCCAGGTCACAGCAGTGTGGCATTGTATGTGGGGAAGGGGTCTGAGAGGGAACAATGCTGCTTGCTCAGCTTTCAGTTGGCTTTCAGTCACTTCCTCCTCTACCCACAAGCAAATTGGGCCCTTATGATGCTGATTTCTGGGTGAGTGGTTTTGTGTACATTCTAGGACCCTGTGGGTCTCTCCAATGAACTCTCCTGTGAGCCTGGGAGTTTCTCCTGCCACCTCAACCCCCACAGGTTTTTTTCAGTCAGAGGTTTTGAGACTTTATTTCCCTGTGCTGGAACTCTGGGTTGCCCAGTCTGTCTCACTCCCCAGTTGTTCCTCCTGGTTTATCCACATGCAAATGTGGGACCACCCAGTCTTCCAGCCACAGCCTTGCCTCCACTCCACTCTGTACTGGCTGCCCATCCCCAACCCTCTACTGGTCTGAATGAATGTTTCTTCTTTATCTCCTTGTTTGTCGGAGTTCCATACAGTTTGATTTTCTGACAGTTCTGCTTATTTTTTCTTTTCAGATTTGCTCTTGTCCTTCTTTGTGCAAGGAGGCAAAGTGTATCTACCTATGCCTCCATCTTGGCTATAAGTCAGTGATCACAGTTTATATTTTTCTTCAGAAAAAATGTGTTACCAAATATTGTGCCATGTAGCCACCCTTTTTCTTCTCTTTATCATACTCTACCTCAAGTACTCCAAATCCATTTTTTTTCTTATTTCTTATTACATTAATAACCATTGACTCCCTGGGTCTAAATCTTTCTTATTGTTCACTTCAAGCCCCATTAGCAAATATTGCATGATTTAAACTTTAGGTTGCTCCTGCATATGACCTCATTTTATCATAATCCTGATATCATACCACATGCACCTCCAAAATTCTGGCCTGGTACAAAAGAATAAAAAGTCAAAAATATTTGTTTTTAAAGAAGTCAGACTACCTGAATTCCTATCTTAGATTGAGCATTACTTGGAGAACTATTCAAATATTTGTAAGCCTCAGTTTGCTCAACCATTAAATGATAATAATTATAGATGTTTCATGGAATAATGATTAAAATAATAATCCAGTAAATTATTTACCACAGCCTCTACAAAGTATTAATAGCTTCAGAAATCATCACTATTTTTATTTTTTTAAATTTTTGTTCAACTTCTCTGTCCTTTTATATGATAAAATGGAAATGAAATTTAAATTTATAATCATTTTAAATTATGGTCACTGAGTTTAACTGGATTTGCCACAGTTATTCAGAAAGTTATTATATTTTCATTTTTATCCTTGCCTTCTCAAGGAAACCAATTAATTTTCCAATTCTCTCTATTGTCCTCCAAGTCTTTGACTACAACTAACTCTGCCCTTCTTCATCCTCACAACTATACCTTGTATTTTAAAATGTTAATATAAGCCAATATGTAAGAACATACTTTTCTCTCACCCTGAAATCTCTAAACTTATCACAATAAACACACACATTGTAATATCAGTAGACTTGTTAAAAAATCTCTCTTACCAGGTCATTAGATGTAAGATATCAGTAAATGTGTCCATCTTGCTTTCTGCTTTTTCTCCTGACAGATTAGCACAGTATATGCTAACCAATAAATTTACTATATTTTAACAAATAGAACTTTTTATATTATTATTATTATTTTATGTATTATCACAATCATGGAAAGCAGTAAAATAATAAAAAAAACTCTTAAGGAATGAATTGTATCTCTCCAAAATTCATATGTTGAAGCTCTAATAACCAATTACTGCATTTAGAGACAGGGCTTTTAAGGGGATATTTAGGGTTAAATGGGGTCATAAGGGTAGAGCCCTAATCTAACAGCACTGGTGTCCTATAAGAAGAGGAAGACACACAAAAGATCTCTTTCTTTCTCTCCCCCTGCTCCCTGTGCCCCAGACATATACAGAGAAAATGCCAAGTGAAGACATAACAGTAGTGAGGCCATCGGCAAACCAGAAAGAGAGAACTCATCATACACCAACACTGCTGGGGCCTTGATCTTAAACTTTCAACCTCCAGAACTGTGAAAAAATAAATTTCTGTATTTTAAACTGTCAAGCCTATGGTATTTTGTTTTGGCAGAACAAGAAGGCTGATATGATAGTTTTTTTTAAATTTCATGAAAAGCTATTATAATTTATTTTGGAAATTTAAAGCTTATTTGAATTTTGGTGTTTCCTTAAACTTTATTTGATGTTTGATGGCACCTAAGAAATTATTGAAGATCTGTGATGAATTTGTGTCATATTATATTTGTTTAAAATTATTTTGCTGATAAAGAAGTCCTATGGTGAATATATGAATTATATATTGTCAAACTTACACTGTTTCAAAAATGACTTTTTCTAGTTTGCATGGGAAAGAAATAATAAAATAAAGAAAAGTAACTTTCTGGCATAGCATCAGAAAATCTGAGGGAATGTTGAGTTGAAGAAATAAGATTTGAATTCCTATTAATTATTCTAGTACTTATGTGACTAAATAAATGCTGATAATTAAAAAATAACAGAAAATACATTTGGGGATTGTTTCTTTGTCTTCCCATTGTTGTGAGACTGTTCTTGTTAGCCTCTGCTTCTTAAATTTATCTGTTCTGACTCCCTGGGTTTATGGTGTGAACTTCTGTGGTAGAAGACCTGTGAGATTCAGTGGTGCAGTCTCCTTGATTTCCTGAACTCTCTGGTCTTGGGCTTTTGTTTATGTTTGCTCTGTGTTTGTCTTTGGGTTTTGATTGTTTTGGGTCTTTCTTTGGTGGATCCTTCCCTCCAGATGGTTAACTGAAGGTCACTCCATCTACCACCTCTTGTATTCTCTTGTGCAGTTGTGGGCAGGAGAGATGCGAATTAAAAACAATGAGATACCACCTCACACCAGTCAGAATGGACATCAAAAACAAATGAACAAACAAGTGTTGGAGAGGATGCGGGGAAAAAGGGACCCTAGTGCACCGTTGGTGGGATTGCAGACTGGTACAACTACAATGGAAAACATTATGGAATTTCCTCATAAAACTAAAAATGGATCTGCCTTTTGACCCAGCAATTCCACTGCTGGGATTATATCCTAAGAACCCTGAAACACCAATCCAAAAGAACCTATGCACCCCAATGTTCATAGATGCACAATTTACAGTAGCCAAATGCTAGAATCAACCTAAGTGTCCATTAGCAAATGAGTGGATCAAAAAACTATGTAACATTTACACAATGGAATTCTATGCCACAGAGTGAAAGAAGGAGCTCCCATCCTTTGCAACCATATAGATGGATCTGGAGAGCATTATGCTAAGTGAAATAAGCCAGGCAGTGAGGGAAAAATACCATATAATCTCACCTTTAACTGGAACCTAATCAACAAAAGAAAAAAGCAAATGGAATATAAACAGAGACGTTAAAATTAAGAACAATCTAACACTAGCCAGAGGGTGGGGAGGGGACAGTTTGGAGAAGGGTTTTCAGGAACTACTATAAAGGACACATGAACAAAGCCAAGGGGGAGGGTGGAAGCAAGGGAGGGAGGTGGGGATGGCTGGGGTGGGGGGTAGTGGTGGGGAGAAAATGCAGACAGCTGTAATTGAACAATAACAAAGTAATTCATATATAAGTATATGTGTGTGTGTAGATAGATAGATAAGTGATAGATAGATAGAGAGAGAGATAGATATAGATATATAGATGTATATAGTTATATATAAATACACACTCTCCAAACCTAAAGAAACTTACTTGAAGACAAGGCTGCTCCAGTGACAGTTGTACATTTGCCAAATGGCATTGCTAATATACTATCCAGAGTAAAGGAAGAAGAGGAAGATTTCCAGCTGAATCTTAGTATAATAGCAAATGCTCATTACCAATTTTCTAACATTTTATATTTGTGGAACCTTATGTTTTCTCATATAAGTGATATCTTGCCATCCTCTCCTCTCCTCTCTGTGCAAAGTGCATTTCTACTGGCCTTCTCCTCTATGTTATTTATTCATGTGTATTATAAAAGGGTGTTCCCAAATTTTTTTAATTGTCTATAATTAGGCTGTGCTCGGCTCCTTTGTTTCATGCTTAATTTTATTTCCCCAATATTAACAGAAAGTACTTTTTAAAAGTAAAATTGCATGAAACCTGTAGCCAAACAGGACAATTTTTTCCATGTTAATTCTCCAACTCAGATCACTCCATTTGGGGCATGGTTTTTCTTTACTGTGCATAATGCCCCTGTACATGGTGGGCTGCTTAGCAATATCCCTTGCCTCTGCACCCTGATTTCCAGTAGAGCACTTCCCCACCTTCTGTTAAAAACCAAGTGTACAGACACTAACAAAATCTGCTGGAGGACAAACTCATTCTCGCTTAGGCACAACTGCATTTACTCCTAATTTGCTTTCATATAAATTAATAATTATTAAAATTCCACACACATATGTTTTATTAAAATTCAAGTACAATTCATGTAAATATTATCATAACATAAGTAAAATAGTGCAGTTTTTTCTTTATTGGACACACAGTGAAATAATGCATGTTAATGACAAACTGGTAAAATCTAACCACAAAAGCATTAATTTTCTCCAAAGGTCAGCCATTCTTGACAAATGTTAGTCTTAATTTTAAACATGTGTTTTATGATGATATTTAATATAATTTGAAGTCATACACAATCTGTAGTATATTCAAATATCAAGATAAAATTTTTCAATTTCTTGTATAATATGTATTTCTTTCTTAATATTATTAAAATTACTGGAGTGATATTGCTTAATAAAATTACATAGGTTTCAACAGTACAGTTCTATAATGCATCATCTGTATGTTACATTATGTATTCACCATCCAAAGTCAAAATATTTCTGACCATAACAGTACTCAATATACACACATACAAACACACACATACACATTGGTTTATTGCCAAACCTATCTGATCACTTGGACAGAAGAAAACACTGAGCCAGGACTTGATTGATATATTATTTCTCAGTTGCATCAGACCTTGCAGGGATCCAGATGATTGAGTTGGGTCATTACTATTGTAAAGCGAGCTACATGAAACACAGAAGAGTTTACTCAGTTTCAGAATAAATAAACCTCAACATTGAATAAAATTTTCATAATTATTTAGTCCAAATTTCTCTAGTTAAATCCCTTCATTGACAGTTAATTAGTATTGACTTGAGTATACCTAGACATGGTTATAAAAATCTCAAGGTTTAGTGAAATCAGATTCATAAAATTAAAAATGTTCTCTATGTTCTTTACAGGTGACTGGTACATATTCAAGGATCTTTTGGTTATGAAATTTATTATGGCATTACTTGTTAATAGGATCATATGATTTTAAGTGTATGATTCTATGATATATGATATGTTTATTGCATTGTGCGCCCACCACCCAAAATCAAATCATCTTCATCACCATATATTTGGTCACCTTTACCTTTGCTACTACAACACCCCTTTCCCTATGGTAACCACTATTCTGTTATCTGTCTCTATGCGTTTCAGTTTTATGTCCCATATATGAGTAAAATCATATGGTTCTTAGCTTTTTCTGATTGAATTATTTGCTTAGGAAAATATTCTCTGGGTCCATCGACATTGTCACAAATTACAGTATTTCATCTTTTCTTATGGCTGAGTAGGATTCCATTGCATATATGTACTACATCTCTTTTACCCAGTCCTCTATCAGGACACTTTGGTTGTCTACATGTTTTGGTCACTGTGAATAATGCTGCAATGAACATGGGGAAGCATTTATCTTTGCAAATAAATGCTTTTGAGTTTGTTGGGTAGATACCCAGAAAGGGGATTGCTGGGACATATGATAATTTTATTCTTAATTTTTTGAGGAACCTCCATACTGTTTTCCACAGTGGTTGGACCAGTTTACATTCCTGCTGGCACTGAATGAGGGTTCCTTTTCCCCCACAACCTCTCCAACATTTGTTATTACCTGTCTGTTGATAATAGCCATTCTAACAGGTGTGAGGTGGTATCTCACTGTACTTTAGATTTACATTTCCCTAAGTGCTAGTAAAGTTAACCATCTTTTTAAGTATCTGTTGACTGTCTGTATGTGTTCTTGGGAGAGGTGTATGTTCAGGTCCTCTGCCCATTTTTTTAATTGAATTGTTTGTTTGGTGTTGAATTGTATGAGTTCTTTATATATTTTGGATATTAACCCCTTGTTGCAGTTCTTGTTTATGTGTGTGTGTGTGTGTGTGTGTGTGTGTGTATTCTCCAATTTAGTTGACTGCTTTTTGTTGGAAGTTTCTTTTGCTGTGCAGAAGCTTTTTTTATTACTAAATTGTTTTATTTTGTTATTTGACCAGTTTGGTGATGAGATGGGACCTGAAGGTAGCTGCTGAAGAAAGTCTATAGATGCAGGTATAGGTATCCCCAGAAGCCTTTTTGTTTGCTACCTCATGGACTGCTCCTCTCCAGGATCTCAGGTAAGCTTCTCTCAGATTAAACTCATTTATTTTGCATTCTGAGTTCTCTATTTTGTCCATATCGTTGTGGGGGATAATTGAGGTATAAGAGACTCCAGATTTTTCCAGGTGAGACTTAGTGGGCCAAAACCTTTGGGTTTGTGGTCCATCACACCCTCACTCAACTGCATCACCTTCAGGAGATCCTAACAGGTCTCAGAAACTGTGGATAGGCAAAAACAGTATGCCTAGTTGAATTAGACAGGATTATTTCAACAAGGGAAAATAATGGGTGCCCCTCAATCTAAGAAGGCAAGATGGTAATCTTTAGGGGATTCACAAAGTAGAAGTTTTTTAATTTGATATAATTTCATTCATTTATTTTTACCTTTACATCTCTTTGCTTTAGGGTCCAATTCAGAAAACATTCTCTATGGCCAAGTTTCATTAGCTTCATATTATGTTTTCTTCTATGTAATTTATTGTTTCTGATCTCATGTTTAAGTCTTTGATCCATTTTTAAATAATTTTTGTACATAAACACATAATGCAATTTAGTTTCATTCATTTTCATGTGGCTTTCCTATATTACCAGAACCATTTATCAAAGAGGCTTTCTTTTCTCCGTTGTGTGTTTTTGGCTCCTTTGTCAATTCTTTTTTTAACCATATATATCTTGTTTTATTTCTGGGCTCTCAATTCTGTTCTGTTGGTCTCTGTGTCTGGTTTTCGGCCTCCAGCTTCATTCTTATCAGGATTGCTTTGGCTCTTTTGACTCTTTAGTTTTTCCATGCAAATCTGATGATTTTTTTTTGTTTTGTTTTATTTCTTTGAAAACACTATTTGGATTTTGATGGGAACTGAATTAAATGATTTTGGTGGATATATAAAACTTTGGGGAAGATGGCCATTTAAACTATGTTGACTCCCAATTCTTAAACATGAAATACCTTCCATTTCATTGTGTCTTTTCCAACTTCTTGTGATAATGCTCTGTAGTTTTCTGTATATAGGTCCTTCACATCCTTTGTTAAATTTATTCCTGGTTATTTTATAACTTTGTTTGCAATTGCAAAATAATTTTTTTTCATTTATTTTTTTGAAATTCCATTGTTAATGTATAGGAAAGCAGTAAATTTTTGTACATGGATTTTAAAAACTTTATTTATTTATTTTTAGACAGAAGAAGGGGAGGAAGAGGAGAGAAACATCCATGTGAGAGAGAAACATGGATCAGTTGCCTCTCACACATGTCCTTACTGGGTACCAAACCCACAATCTACACATGTGCCCTGACCAGGAATTGAACCTGTAACCTTCTGCTTTGCAGGGCAATGCTCCACCAACTGAACCACAGCAGTCAGGGATGTACACTGATTTTTTTTTTATACTGCAACTTTATTGTATTTTTTTATTGTTTGCTTTTTTGTTTGTTTACTTCAGAGACAGTAAAAGGAAGAGAGAGAAAGAAACATCGATTTATTATTCCACTTATTTTTACATTCTTAGTTGTTTGTGTGTGCCCTGACAGGAGATTGAACCCACAACATTGGCATGTTGTGACAAGGATATTTAATATTTCTAATAGTGTTTTGGTGGAGTCCTTAAGGTTTTCTATATACAGAATCATATCAATGTCAAAAATGACACTTATTTCTTCCTTCCCAATTTAGATGACTTTTACTTTTTTTCTCTTATTTTATTGCCATAGCTAGGACTCCCAGAACTGTGTTGATTAAGAGTGGTAAGAATGGGCATAACACCCTTTGTACCAAGCCTGAGGGGACAGTTGTAGAAAGTTTGTGAGGCCCTTTGAAAACACATTTTTGTTTGACTCATGAATGCTAAGTTTTGTTGGCTATCAAAGCTAAGTAATTTGAGGGCCTGTCTCACAGTAAGCCCCATAAAACTTGGAATGCTAAAGGTGTGAAAAAGCTCTTTCTAGGGATAAGCTGGATACTTGTTTTTATTGTTAGAGAGAGCCTAAAGGAAAAAGCAGTATAAGTGACCACTGCTCTTACAGACTCCCAGCAGGTTAGCAATCAGCATCTAGATTCAGGCTGATTAGAAGGCCAACCCTCAGGCAGCAGCTGGGAAAGTTGCAGCTAAACCCCTTCCAGGGAAAAACTGTGCAGCAGGCTTTTTTTGCCTATTCCCTCTGCATTCAGTTCATGTAGATACCTCATGTGCCCATTAAAAAATTCTTCTTTGTTTGCTGTAGTGCTGTAGGACTCATGAATGCAAACACTAGTGGCTAACAGAGCTAGGTGATTTGGTAGTCATAAATTGTTGGGATGCTAGATATGTGGACAAGATCTTTGAAAGAAGCTAGTGACTTGGATTTATTGTCAGAATGATCAGGAAAGAGAGGGATTGGGAAAGGGGCCCCAGGCTCTTTCTGCTCCTGGAAGGATACCAGTCAGCCCCTAGATAGAGGGGCTAATTAGAAGCCAAAGAATCAGTCAGCAGCTGTGAAGAAATGCTATCAAATCCCTTCCAGGGAAAAAGTAGGAGATGGGCATTTATGTCTGTTCCCTCTAAACTGAGCATGGGCTACAGCCGCTGTTGGTGAGTGCTCCAACACTTGTTTAGCAACTGCTTCTTTGTTTGCTATGGTCTTGCGAAATTGGTGAAGGCAAACCCTGTTGGCTATTGGAGCTGGATGATGTGAGGGTTTGCCCCTTCCATGGGAGCCTTAAAAGATGAGGTACTAGTTTGAAGCAAAATCTTCCCTCAGAAAGAAGCTAGGAGTTCAGGGTTTCCTTCCAGTTGTAAGGTGCTGGGCTGGGATTTGGGGTTTATAGCCAGAGTTTGTCTCAGCTTTTTATGTTGATTTTGGTGTTGGTATTTCCTCAGGTGCCCACTGTATAGGGGTTATTCAACTAATTTCTGGATTTCTCTCAGAGGGTATTGATCCATGTGCAGCTGTATGCTTGAGGCATCCATGGGAGGAGGAAAACACAGGAACCTCATATGACATCTAACAAAACTCCACTCCTGTAAGATATTTAGTTTGGTTACAATTGTCTTTGCTAGTAGATATAGAAATTTAATCATGATTCATACATAAATGTGTACTTTATCATTCTTCTAAAAATATTCAAGATTAGTATAAATATAACTTTTTAAAGGTACTAAATAGAGCATATTTATCTAAACAGACATACCTTTTTTCTTACCTTTCATTTCAAAATAAAGTTTAGATGAAAAAATTTTAAAAATACAATTTAAATTATTGTGAAAAAGGTTGTAATTCACATTTAAATTGGGCAAAAGAAATTGAAAATCTAAGCATCAAAAGACAGTTAAACCTTTATAGGAGTTTCATTATATAAAAGATCCATGTTGGATGATTAAATATGTTTTGATTCTGTATTTATAAATTGGAGAAATAGATTTCCTTTCTCATGCTTGGTGCCTGAGGAAATAACAAAGTAATATGATAGTGTTTGAAGGAAAGTTAATTTAAGAAATTAAATTATCCAATACAATAAAGTTCACACTAAGTGACATTTCAGCAATATAACATAGTACTTAAGGTAGTTTGAATTTAATGTAAATTAATTTCCACTCAAGTTATTTGCTAATTTATCTTGTTTAGCAAAATAACAGCAGCATACCAGAAAACTGATAACATGTTTGTCATGACTGATAGATTGATATTTCAGTTTTTTTGCAGTTTTTATATTTATATGTTTTATAAGTATTGCTATTTAATTCTATGCACATGGGTGCTTCATAATAATTTGGTAAATAAACAGTAACTTCAACTCTAAAAAGGGATTTATCATTTTTGTTTGGGATATATTCATTTTCATTTCTGTCTCTTCTTTCTATTTATCCCACATTATGACACATTATGAAAGGAGAAGCTCATGGCATTAAGAAGTTTCTTGTTCCATATATATGACTCTGTGTATCAACATCCGAAAATATCAGAATCTTCATACCTTCTAAAACAATGTAAAGTTAGGAAACAAAGTGACATTAAATTTGATAGATTACAAGACTTCAATTGTTTTTATGAAAAGATGAGCACCCTTTCTTCCTTCCTTCCTTCTTTCTTTCCTTCCTTTCTTCCATCCTTCCCACTTTTATTCTCTTAGTTATTTTTTTTTAATTTCTAATGCCTCTACAAAGTTGGTCTTGTCAGCTATTTCTGCTTATTTGGCATACCATGCAAAATATATTATTTCTAGACACAGTACTTTTTTTTTGCTTGAGTATGCCTTCTAAGTACATTTTGTCTTAATATACCTTCTGTTGTATAATTATATATAATTTATTTTAATCTGTCTAGTATATCACTACAGAGATGGTATACTAGTGTAAGACATTATGAAACATAACAGAGTGCTGATACTCTCTTCAATAATAGAGGGAACTATTTCTGAGTAGTTCCACTTTATTATTGACATCTGAGAAAGCATAAGGACTTGCAAGGACAAAATTATAACAGTGAAACTCTACATAATTATCAAAGGACTAGTATCTTTTGCCAATTAGCTTAGAAGTAAAAAATCAAACAAAGTTTACAGTAAAAATTTAGCTTAGAAATTACAGAGTAAGACAGACTTGACATTGATAATGACCTATGTTGTGTTTAAACTTCTTCACATCCTAGGACACTGAACCTTGTGACAAACAGGAAGACCTTAAGCACACAATGATCTTAATGTTCTAAATTAATTTTTTTTACTAGTATTACCATTGATTTGACATGCTTTTGGTGACAATACCTAATTTAGTTTGAAACTCAAATGACATTAATGGAGCACAAAAGAGTTTGATATTTCCAAATGGGTCATAGGTTAAAATAAAGTTGAGACAGGCTCATTTGAACATACATTGGAACTTTAATTATAGAATTATTACCAAAACCTGAATGAAGTAACATTTTTTTTCAGTTAGTTGGCTTGCAGAGAAAATGTGTATGTGCAGTGCAAGTAATTAGGTTATGATGTGAAATGTATATAAATATAGAAAAGTGGGCATACTGGTGTGTTATCCAAAATTTTCAACATATCATTATGTTTTCTCATAATTTCTCACAATGTTTTCTCATTTGTCTTCCAAAATAAATAAGTTGATTTTCCCCGCTTTTTTCTCATTTATAGATTACATAATTTTATCTATAGCATAATAATTTTGTAATTTGTCTTTCAAAATTTCAGAATTTTGTTTGATTTCCAGAATTTCCAGAATGGTGTTTGATTGGTTTGCTATGGTTTTGATTATATTTATGGAATGTTAAATTGTAAACCAATATGGACACAATCACTTATAGTTTCAAATGTGCAATGTTTGCAGGTATAAGTGTTTTATTCTTAGTCAGCATACCTCAAAGTTAAAACAAGGACCTGGGTTTGTGTTGTTGAAGAATGGGAGATAGCAAAATACAATACATCTCAGTTTTAACAGCTATCGATTATTATTTTTCTCAGCAAGCAAAGTGGCAACTGTGAACAATCAATAGAGGAAAGATTGTAGAAGTGGCATGCTCCCTGCTTAGGCCACCATTCACCAGCTGTTACCTAGTGGTTATATATTTCTTCAGTTCAATAAAGTCTCCCCATCCACATGTACGATTGGAGCTGCAGTATCATTAACACGTGACAGTTCTCAAAAGAGTTTGGTGCATTGGAAGGATTCAGAGTTAAATCTTATATACTATTAAGAAACCTGAATGTTTTCAGTGAAATTCAGGGTTTTTTTTTTCCAATTTGCAATTACATCAGCCCAATTCTGATTGGTTATACCCAACATTACATAAAATACTTCATCATTAGTACTGTAAGTCAACTACTTTTGCTATTTTTAATCAATGCAGTTTTTAGTGATTTCCAAAATATAATTTTAGAGTACAGAAGGTGCTTATCTCTTGGACTACTTGCTTATATTTCCATCAAAGGTTCTTATAACTGGCTCCCTTCATCTATCAAGTCAGCTTTGATCTTTTTGTGGAACCATCTTCACATGAAGGCCTCCAACAGTTTTACTGTGGTAAGAAGCAAGAGGCAACTGAAAGGTCCTACTGTAGCCTTGAACTGATATATGTCACTTCTATCACTGTCTTTGAGCTATATAAGGTGAGGATACCCTGCCTGAATGTAGCAGAAATAAAAGAAAAGGTCGTGTTCTCTAACTGCAAGGGAAGGAAAAGTAGGTATTGGTAAATACTACCAATGTCTATCATATGAGAATAATATATGCACTCATCGTTCCCTGAAATAAATTTCAAAGTTTTAAAACACAAGGATATTTGCATTAAAAAAATGTATGATTAGAAAGGAAATCTTTTTAAAATTATATTTGGACATGTAACCAAAACAAAAACTACACTGCTATTATTTATTTATACACTAAACTTATCTTAAGTTGGAGATTTTTAAGCACATTACATCAAATATATTTTACCAGAATGATAAGCATAAAATAATTTAAGCATATTATATTAAATATGCTTTAGTATACTTACTTATTCTTTAAATTGCATGATTAGCTGAATCCACATTTAAAAAAGTCATAATAATGTAGGTCTTTTAGTTATAATCTGAAGTCATGTAATACTTATATCTATGATTAATGATGACTATTGATTACTAGTTTTTGTTGGTTTTCATGAATATTGAGAAATAGCATCAATAAATAAAAAACATTATGGTGTACATTAAAATAATGCTTTGAAGTATGTTCATATTAAGGCTATTTCTTTTTTTCATTAATATTTTATTTATTTATTTTTAGAGAGATGGGAAGGAAAGGAGAAAGAAAGGGAGAGAAACATCAATGTGTGGCTGCCTCTCATCTGCCCCTGATAGGGAACCCAGCCTGCAACCCAGGCATTTGCCCTGGCTGGGAATTGAACCCTTGACTTTTTGGTTCACAGTCTGGCACTCAATCCACTGAGCCACACCAGCCAGGGCTATTTCTAATAAAAAAACTTTAATACCTGGTTCACTTATCCCAAATGATTTCATGCCCTGGTCAGGTTGCTCAATTGGTTAGAACATTGTCCGGATGCACCAAGGTGGAACTGTGTGTGATCCCTTGTCCAGGTGCATATGATAATCAACCAATGAATGCAGAAATAAGTGGAACAACAAATCAGTGTTTCTCTTTCCCTTCTTCTCTCTTTCTAAAATCAATATATGAAAAATAATAACTTGAGTCATGCCAGTTTCCTTATACAACACAACTTTAATTCCCCTTTCCTTGCTAATTGCTTGTATTAATGGAATTTAAATTCTCAGAAAATTAAAAAATTAATTGTTTCATATCCTTTTTTGTTTTTATGTGGTATATATAATTTATCAATAAAATAAATACTTTACAAGTGTGTTTATAACTACTGAAATTAATTTCAGCTGGCGTTTCACAAATTTTACAATAAGGACTGACATATTTAAAATTAAAATGATTTTTATGTATAAAAAAGATTTTTGTTAGTTTTGAACTTTATGAAATAACCCATGACAAGAATGGTTTTATTTGTTCTGCTTCATCCACTGTTCATTTCTCACATGTCCTTTGTGAAAGATTAAAATTTTACTGCTTTGATGTTGTTTCTATAATCAGCTAATTATGTGACTTTATGTATGGGAAGTATATGTTATTTATAACAAAGTGGATAATTTGTCTCTATTTTTATCCTGCCACTATTAGCCATTCTTATGTAATTCTAATTAGTTGATTCAATTATGTAACTTTTAATATGAACTAAAATCAACCATAGATAGAAAGTAAAAGATATGAAGAAATATTTTAGTATTGATATTATCCTATTAACTAAACTATTCTGGCACAAAGTATGGTAATTCCTTGGTGTTCATTGAATTATCAGTGAAACTAATGCTTCTTTCATTTACCAAGTTAGCCATGTGTAGCAAGCCCATGAATATTCAGATATTTAATAGACAGTTAAGGAGGAATAAAATAATTGGCAGTTTTTAATTTTTTGATATGTTCAACTGAGGATACAAAATTCACCTATATATTTAATGTATCTGTGATTTACTTATCACTGGTATGTCAAAAGATGCTTTAATCTATTGTATAGTTTAAAATGTATCCCATATATTTAGTATGAGAAAACAAAACTTCTTTCTGGAGAAGAAATTTCATGATGATAAACAGAACTTAGGTAAATAAAACCCAACTCATAAGAAAACATGTTAGTTAGCAGATAATTACCCTTAATATTGTGGATTTTGGAATTAACAAAGATAATTTATTTTTAGAAGTCCTTGAGGAAAAGCACTATTGTGGCAATCTTTTTGAAAAGTTGGATGATTTTCCACACATACAACTACCGAAAATGTAACACGTGTAATAAATCACTGCAGTCGTCTCTCGGACACCGGGAACCATGCAAGGACATCAGTGACTATCGCTTCTTTTCAACTTCAGTTTCCTTCCTTTTCATGATTATCCCAGCCAATCAGAATGGGTAGCATAAAATATGCAAATTATAAAGATTTAAATAAAAAATTGTTTTCACAAATGATAACATATTATACAAATTTTTACAAAGTTTACCAGAATTAAAAATAGTTTGTCAAGTTGTTGTAAAATACAGATTGTAGAAGACGTTATCATATTTTTATCTATAAGCGATAAAAATTGGCAAGTGAAAATTTTTAAATACTGTTGATGAAAGCAACCTAAAGTATGAAGTATCAAAATGAGAGATATACCATATATATGGATTAAAAAAATAAACAGCATAGATGCCATTTCTTGCCCAAATGATTTTGTAAGTTCAAATAAAATTTAAAATAGTTATATTTAAAAAATGCAACATAACAAGCTAATGCCAAATGTAATTGAAGTGAAAAAGACTAAGAATAAGCAATATATTCTTAGAAAACATAATTTACTTGAAGGATTTCCTCTACCACATACCAAGGCCTTCTATAAATCTATAGCATTTGCCCGGAGGAAGATGGCGGCGTGGTAGGAGGGAGCACACACCACCTCCCGCTTCAAAAGACAGAAAAACCTATTCACACTACAGAGGACATTGCAGCTTACATGAAAATAAGAAATCAAAATTGTAGCGGACATGGAAAGACCAGACGAAGAGTAGGTGGAAGCTGAGAACACCTGGATAACAGAAGGAGACTATACCACTGAATCTCACAGGTACTCTACCAGAGAAGTTCACACCATAAATCCAGGGAGCCAAACAGATCAATTTAAGAAGCTGAGGCTGGCGAGAAGAGTCTCACGAACA
>CM052548.1:35596735-35607289 GCA_028533065.1 Trachops cirrhosus | reverse complement strand
AAAAAAATAAAGAACTCAAATTCAGACCCATGAATTTTTATAGATTCAATATTATATTGAGGCAGCTTGCAGATTAGAGGGAGAAATACATACTGATTAATAAACACTATTAAGATATTTAGTTAGTAAATAAACTTTTGAAAGTTAGAATCCTGTTATACCATATGTGAGACTCAATTGTAAAGACAATAAATAACTGTATGCATAAATTTATCAATATTTTATAAAGTAAGAAAGAACACTATCTCTGTGATTTCAAAGTAAAAATTATATTAAAACAGAATATAGAAATACTAACCATTGAGAAAATAATTTACACTTTGATTGTCTTAGAATTAAGAATCTTTATCAAAATTAACATTAAAAAGAGAAATATTTTCTTTTTTTAATATTCTATGTATTTATTTTCAGGAAAAGAGGGAGGGAGGGAGAAAAAGAGGGAGAGAAACAGTACATGGTTGCCTCTCACAGGCCCCCACAGGGGACCTGGCCCACAATCCAGGCGTATGCCCTACTGGGTATTGACCTCATGACACTTTGGTTCACAGGCCAGTGTTCAATCCAATGAGTCACACAGACCAGGGCTGATAAATATTTTCCGTACTTAGAATCAACATTGGACAAGTATCAAGAATATATAAAACAACTCTATAAATTAGAGTTAACGTTAATTAACTCTATAAGGAAGAAAACAGACAAAACAAGGAAAATATCAGCAAAATACTTTGGCACTTCAAAATAGAAAATATAAATGGTGAATATGTTAAAAGGTACTTGGTGTTATTATACATAAAATAAAAAGTAGAACCATAAAGAGATTCTCTTAGCTCATTTTAGCATGACAGAAATGCAAATTAAATAACATTAAATGTCGGTGATCATTTGGAACAAAGATAAATTTCTAACACTTTTAGGAACTCAAATGCAGCAACTGATGTGAAAAATGATTTGGAATTACCTAAAGAAATTGAAATATCTCCCCAAACTTTGACTACTAAGTATATGTCCTAGAGAATCTCATGTACACAGATACCAGAATCCATGAACAAAAAATATTTATACAAGCTTTGTATGTAAATATCCCATATTAGAAACAAACCAGATGTCCACCAACTGTCAACAATGAAATAAGACTAATAAACTGAGACACATTATATAACAGCTTACTAGAGAGCAATGTGAAATAGTGAAATAAACTCATATATGTGACAGTATGGTTTTATCTCACAAACAAGTAAAAGAAGCAAACTAAGGAGAATACTTACACTACTATTCACATCATAGAAAACTCAAAGGCAGACAGAATGAAACTATGCTATTTAATTCTATGTAAGAGAACCAAAAACAAAAAAGAAAAAACAATGAATGAATAAACAAAAATTAAAATAATGTGGGTAAGTTTCTATTTTTAGATTTGACATTGAAGTCCTTATAATTATCTATTAAAGAATTGATATTTATTTTTCAAAATAAAGAAGGAACAAAACCACATACATCATTAGCTTATTAGGAAATGAGAATTAAGTGTGCTGATGTGATGATACATTGTTAAGAGAAAAATGTATAAAATTATACTTTGTGTAAATACATTTCTTAATATCAAGGTTTTCTTTCTCTCATTATCTCAGTAATCATCAGTAAATGCATATGAAAATATATGAAAACAATGAAAAATATTTATAATTATAATCATGATTGTCACCATAAAATGGGGCTTCTAAATGCTTAAATTTATTACTTGGTCAAATTATTATGTATAATTAGATTATTTCTAAAGCTAAGTGTCAGTTTTATTTTTAGGGCAGCAAAGATATTTGGAAGGTTAGTTATTCAAAGAATTTTTTTTAAGAAACAAAAATAATAGAATTGAATTTCTTACAAGGTATTTAATGTTCTTAAAACAATTTAAAAACAAATAAAAATTATCATTAAAATGTATAATTTTTAATTTTGTTCCCATATCTTTTTCTCTTTGATCAAATTAGACATGATCTTTCAAATTATGTAAAAGAAAAACTTGAAATAAATATATTTATTTATGTAAAAGTTATTTAAATAACATTTAGCTCTTTTAGTTACTATAGTGTAAAAGTGCATTTAACTGTAGCAACTGTTTTTATTTAAGTATATTTTATTGCTTATGCTATTACAGTTGTTTCAATTTTTCCCTCTTTTCCACCTTCTGTCCAGCAAACCCCTTCCATCCAGGAATCCCCCCCTTCGGCCATATCCATGTGTCATGCATGTAAGTTCTTTGGCTTCTCCATTTCCTATACTGTTCTTAACACCCCTCTGTATATTTTGTAACTACTAATTATGCTTTTGAATTCCTGTACCCTTTCCCCCATTCTCCTCCTTCCCTCTCCCAGCTGATACCCGTCCAAATGATCTCTCTATATATGATTCTGTTCCCATTCTGGATGTTTGCTTAGTTTTTGTTTGTTTGTTTTGTTTGTTCAGTAGGCGATAGCTGTGATTTTGTTGCTTTTTTAATCTTCATGGTTTTGATCTTCTTTTTCTTAGATAAGTTCCTTTAACATTTCTAGTAACAATGGCCTGGTGATGATGAACTCCTTTAGCTTTATGTTGTCTGGGAAGCACTTTATCTGTCCTTCCATTCTAAATAAGCTTTGCTGGATAGAGTAATCTAGGTTGTAGGTCCTTGCTTTTTATCACTTTGAATACTTCTTGCCAGTTCCTTCTTGCCTTGAAAGTTTCTTATGAAAAGTCAGCTGACAGTCTTAAGGAACTCCTTTGTATGTAACTGTCTGCTTTTCTCTTGCTACTTTTAAGATTCTTTCTTTATCTTTAATCTTTAATTATGGTCCATATGATCTTTTTGAAGCACTGCTGTATTCAGTTTGCTGATAATTTGTTGAGATTTTAAGTGTCCTTGTTTATTAGGGATATTGGCCAATAATTTTTTTGTTTGTAGTGTCTTTATCTGGTTTTGGAATTAGGATAATGCTGACCTCATGAAATGAGGTTGGGAGTCTTCCCACCTCCTGAATTTTTTGGGCACAGTTTTGTAGGGTCATGCTGGACATGGCTCTCCCAACAGCTGTGATGGAAGGCTGACCAGAGGACCCTTGGCCAGAAGGAATATGTATTGTTTTGGAAATGGATTGTAATTGCCTCCTTATCCCCTTTTGGGAGTGACTTTCTCTCCTGTGACTTCTTGACCTTTTCTTTCTGCACATACATACTGAGGTAATGTAGTTTAGAGACACACACAGGACAGATGCCTCCTTTGTCTGGGACCTCTCAAAATAAGTCTTGGACTCAGGGAGTTGCAGTCTTGCTTCACTGACCTGGCATCACCAACTCTCCCTGTATTGTAATAAAGGCAGTATCTGCTCCATCCAGTTTTCCATGTGTGTTTTCTGTCTTATCTGAACAAGTGGTTGAGATTCCAAGACTTGGCCTCCTATGCTACAGTTGATATAGTTTTCGGCATGATTCAGATACCCTAAAAACTCCCTGAGTTGCGTCAACTGTGGGTGACATTATGCTAAATGGGTGGATGCTGGGAGTAATCTCAGGATGCCCAGCAAATTTTCCATGCTACAAGATGACATGTCTTCTTAATGAATAAGGACTGCCATGGAATTTAGGAATGTCCCCGATACTCCTGCAGACCTCCTTCAGGCCTTACAACATGTGGTAGAGCAGTGTGCCCTAGGAAAAAAGAATGACCTCCATCATGTTGCTGCTAATGCTGGCTGGCTGATGCTGCCAGCACTGCAGAGGGTAACTGAGAGAGGTAAAGGT
The DNA here is from genome assembly GCA_028533065.1 of Trachops cirrhosus. Lineage (NCBI taxonomy): Eukaryota > Metazoa > Chordata > Mammalia > Chiroptera > Phyllostomidae > Trachops > Trachops cirrhosus. The sequence continues at coordinate 35,603,518 of CM052548.1, read as the reverse complement.
GGAGGCCTGTGCTGTACATTTATAAGAAAACCTCAAATTAGAAAGGGACATGCATTTCCTAATGCAAGACAGTAAAGATGTCCTAGGGAGACAATTAGAAAAAATCAGTGAGCAATTATGGGACATAGCCTGATGCTTTGCCAGGTTATGGAGATGGTGATTATCACCCACCTGACTTGGGCGATTGTGGTACACAGTCTGACTAGAATCCCCACAAGTAACATCCTATGGCTGAAAGTAAAAGTGTCTCAGGTGAAGAGTTTTCAATAGATGAGGGTGGGGAGGCGATTGAGGTAGAAGGGAGACATATGTCTCATGTCATTATGACTCAGAAAGTTAAAATCCAACAGCCATGGGCACTGCAGGGTATTCTGCTGCTGCATCCCCAGAGACCTCACACACCACAATGTACACCTAACCTCCTGCCAAACTTGTAGAGATAGCTTCTAAGTTCAGCCAGAAAGAGTCTGAATCCATCAAGAGATGGCTATTGTGGGTGTGGAATAAAGGGGCTGATGGCATTTTGCTTACACGGGATAAATTAAAGCATGTGTCTTCTGTAACCACCCACCCCTCTTTAAGGCAAAGAATTCATTGAGCCAGAACCCAAACTGCTCACAGAGCTACCCTCTTTTTATGGCTAATGGCTGGCTATTGGACAGCCTGGCCTAATGAGGGGGATCTACCATCCTCTAATCCACGCTGGACCAATGAGTGTCTAGGGGGATTACTGAGGGACCTACTTACAGGGATTCAGTGAGGAACAAAAGCCACACAAAAAATATGCTACTTATTGGTCCCCAAAGAAGGTACAAAAAGTGTTGCCTTTAGTTGATACTGGTGCAGAACATTCTCTTACTTATGGTAACCCAGAGAGATTTAGGGCCCCATAATTGCCATTGGTGGCTACGAAAGACAGCCCGTTCAGCTTCAAGCTATACTGACTCTTGGAATAGAGCATTTAACACCATGACCCTGTAAAGTGTATACTTCTGCTATCCTTGAGTGTATCCTAGGAATTGACATTCTACCTGGCATGCACCTACAGATCACCATGGGGGAGTTTGGTCTCCAAATACAGGTTGTGAAGGCAATTTTGAGGCAGCATGCCAGATACCTTCATGTATCACTTCCCATTCCCCATAGAATAGTGGCCACCAAAAAATACTGCCTTCTGGCTGGCCATAAGGAGATTGGGGAAGCCATAGAAGAATTGCCTAAGGTGAGTATCATCAGACCAGCTCACAGCCCCATGAAGGACAGAAGACTTTATGGGAAGTGGTAAAACCTTGTGGTCTACCGCTCTGTTACTCCGATATACTCGAGGCCCATCAACAATGTATCATCTGTGCAGAGAAGCATCCTTGTTGGCTACCCCAAGTTATGGGTGGCCTGCAGGGAAGGCACACACCACTGACTCACTGTCAAGTCAACTACATTGCCCCCTACTGGTATCAGAAAGTTCATGTTATGCCTTGACATGCATGGACATGACCACTGGAAAGCTGCAAGCAGACCCGTGCAAGTGGACCACACAATAAGCCATCATCCAAGGCCTAAAGCAACTCCATGCTGTAGGACCCTAGATATAATTAAAAGTGACGCAGCACCCATTACATGGGACATAAAGTACAAGAATGGGCAGATGCCCTCAATATACATGGGAGATTCCATCTGTTATACAACCCCACTGGGGTTGGCCTCACTGAAAAATGCCCTGAAGACTGACTCAAGCTCATTCCAAGGATGGACAACTTATCTTTCTGACTGTCTGCAAACCTTGAATGAAGGACCTAGGGTAGAACAATAATCTCCCACCAACCTCCTCACTACACCTTGGGCAGTACCTATCCACCTAAGTGCACAGGAGCCTCTGCTACACCCTGGGCTGTGACAACTGAAAAAAAAAACATGCTTTTGCCAGTGCCACAAGACATACTTCCAGGGAAAAGCACCCTCACCCGGCCTGGGCAGGTGTAAGTAGAGTCCCACTAGTGTTATTTGGTGGCTCCTTAGGGGAAGGGACTTGTCATGGGGTTGCAGCTGACACCCACGGTAATGGCCTCTTGGCCCCTTACCTTTGTTTGTTACAACCCACAGCAAACTTCAATTCCTAAGGGAACTCACATAGCCTCAGTTTGGCAGGTACACACACCTCCCTTGGCCCTTTGAGTGCAGGCAGCCCTTAGCCTAGGGCCAGTTAGATCATGGTACCAACAGCCAGGGTATCCACTAGTCAGTGTAACCATACTAACCAAAGACCAGACTGTGGAGTATATATTGTCAGACAGCCAAAATCTACCTTTATTAATTCCTATTAAACATCTCTCTTATCACCCTTATAGACTCTACTCTGGAAACTCCTTTCTACAGTGGGCCAGTATGCTAGTAGCCGTCAGCAGCCATTTTGGTTATTGGGTCTGCATTGAATTTCCCACTGCCGCCTCCACCATCCCACCATTGTGGATCCACCCTGAAAATCAGACACATTGGAACTGGCTGCAAGGCTGTAAAGCTGCAGACTACTGACCCCCTCTTCAAGCAGTTGCATGAAAAAATGTTTTCTCTCATGAAGGCATAGGCCAACCACACCAAGCCATGACTCACATATGAGGTTTGGGACAATATGGGGTGGTTGTCAGCATTACATATAGAAGTACAACAGCCCATACATGTATATATTGAGTGCAGAGATGGGACTGCAAATGAGACTGTTCAGCTCATGTGGTGGATGCCAGCAGCCCTGTGTAAGAAGGTAATGGTAATGACGGCTACAGACCCCTGGGAATGGTCTACTAGTGGGACACAGACCCATCCCATCCCATGAGGAGCCCTGTGGGCCTATATATGGCTTGACTTATCTCCCATTTAATAGTACTGGGTGTTGCACCTGGGGGGAAACCATATATCCCAGGGTGAGTGTTAAATACTCTTTCAAGTGTCCCTTGAAATTGGGGCTCATTTCAGGCACACTGTCAAGTCAAGCACTCTGACTGGTGGTTCTACTCCCTAGGCCTTTTTGTGCCCCCCTCAGGTACTATTCTCACCCATGAGGCCATTAAGGCCCTAGCAAATCACACTGCAATAGCCCTTAACCACACCAGGCACACTATAGCTTTGGTTTCTGATGAGGTAACTCAAATAAGGCAAGTTGTGCTGCAGAATAGAATGACATTAGACCTACTCACTGCTACCCAGGGGAGCACCTATGCCATTCTGCACACTGAGTGCTGTGTATAAATCCCTGATAGTTATCACAATATATCCAAAACCTTAACTGCCCTAAGAAGTGAGATTAATCATATATTGGCCATAACCTCTGACTCCTTTACAACTTGGTAGAATTCTCTATCTAGGTTCTTAGTGGAATTCTCTTCTGCTAGGTCTCTTCAGATTTTGTTTTGCATTGTTGGTCTTGGGGTGTAGACTTTACTGTATTTGTGATATGTGGACCCAATATGCCAACATGCTCACTGCGCAGGTCCTATCAGAAGGATTTAGCACCATGATTGTGAGGTGGAAGAGCAATGTTGGGGTAGAGTGTGCTGACATGGCTCTTCCAACACACGTGATGGAGGGCTGCCAGAGGACTCCTGCTTTGGGGGAATGTGTACTGTTTTGGAAATGGGTTGTAAATCCCTCCTTATCCTCTTTGGATTGGCTTCCTCTCCTGTGACTGCTTCTTGACCTTTTCTTTCTGCAGGTACACTCAGACATAATTTAGTTTAAAGTCACATGTAGGACTTGTGCTTCCTTTTTCTGGGACTCCTTAAAAAGGTCTCGGACTCAGGAAGGTGTGGCCCTGCTTCACCAACTTGCTGAAAATGGTGCTCCCTGTAATGTGAGTAATAAAGGTGCTGTCTGCTTCATCCAGTCTTCCTTGTAGTTTATTTCAGCTTATCCAAATGAATGGGGTCAAGATCCCATGACTTGATCTCTGGTGTTACAAGTTAAAGAAAGGGAAGTGTTAGATCTTCTCTGAATGCTGGTAACATTCACATGTAAAGCCATTTGGTCCAGGAATTTTATTTGTTATGAATTTATTGTTACTATTATTATTATCACTTTAATTTCACTAAGTGTAATCTGTTTATTCAGATTCTATGATGTCTTTTTCTGATTTAGTGTTTGGAGATTGTATGTTTCTAGGAATTTAGTCATTTCAACCAGTTTTTCCAGTGTGTTGGTATATAGTTAGTTTGTAATATTTTCTTACAATCCATTGTAAATTTTTGGTGTCAGTTGTTAATTCTCCTTTTTAATTTCTCATTTTACTTATTTGGGTCCTCTTTCCTTTTTTCTTGATGATTCTAGTTAAAGGTTTGCTAATCTCGTTTATTTTTTCAAAGAAGCTATTCTGGAACTCATTGATATTTTGTACTGTTTTTTAGACACTTTTGTTTACTTCTACTCTGATGATTATAATTTCCTTTCTTCTACTCACTTTGGGGTTTGTTTATTTTTTCAAGTTTCTATAAGTGTGAATTTAGATTGTGTATTTGAGCTTTTTCTTGTTTCTTGAGATAGGTCTGTAACACTGTGAATTTCCCTTTTACAATTGCTTTCCCTGTGTCCATGGTTCTGAGGTTGTCATGTTCTCATTTTCATTTTTTCTAGGTATCTTTTAATTTATTTTTTGATCTTATTCTTAACTCATTCATTGTTCACTAACACGTTATTTAGCTTCCATGTCTTTGTAGGTTTTTCAGTTTTTTTCTTGTGATTGTTTTCTCACTTCATAGCATTAATGTCAGAGAAGATGCTTGATGTTATTTCCATCTTTTTAAATTTCATAAGAGTTGTTTTGTGTCCCAACATGTGTTCTATTCTGAAAACATTCCATTTGCACTTGAAAAGAATGTATATTTTGCTTTTTTGGGGTGGAATTCTCCAAAGACATCAATTAAATCCATTTTATCTACTGTGTCAAATAAAGCTGACTTCTTGTTGATTTTTCTGTCTGACATATCCATCCACTGAAGTCAATGGAGTGTTAAAAAGCCCTTATTGACTGTGTTTCTGTCAACCTCTCTTTTTATGTCCATCACGATTTTCTTTACATATTTAAGTATTCCTATGTTGGGTACATATAGGTTTACTAGGGTTATATACTCTTATTGGATTGTTCTTTTTATGATCATGTAGTGTCCTTCTTTGTCTCTTATGATAGCCTTGGTTTTAAAGTCTATTTTGTTAGATGTACAAGGTCTATCCAGAAAATGTCCAGCCATTGGTAACATAATGAAAATGGTTTGAGTGAAATCGATGTAACCTGGCAGCCAAGGAGAGTGGACTGGAATGCACATGCATGAACAATGACTACTTCAAAGTACTCGTAAATGGGGGCAGTAGACACTGCTGAGTGAGCACATGTACTACGTAGCCACCACGTTCAAAATGACTAAGAAAATGAAGCAACAGATCTTCATCAAATTTTGTGTTAAGCTTGAACATTCCTCTGCAGAAACTATTCAGATGATTCAGAAGCTGCAGCAATGGGCAACTGGTGATTGGCTGCTTCATCACACCTACTTATGTATCATGTCTCATGCAGAGTTTTTTGGTGACACACAAAGTCACCCAGGTGACTCAGCCACCTATAGCCCAGATTTGGTGCCTTGTGACCTCTGGCTTTTCCCAACTCTAAAATCACCTTTGAAGGGGAAGGGACTTCAGACTGTTGATGAGATTCAGGAAAATACAATGGGGCTACTGGTAGTATCTGGGAGAACTATGTGAGGACCCAAGGTGCCTGTTTTAAAGGGGACCAAGGTGTCATATATGCATAATGTTTCTTGTCTGTTCCTCAATAATAATAATGTCTCTATTCTTTCATAGTACCTGGATGGATGCCTTCTGACTAGACCTCATAAGTATTAACACACCAGCATATTTTTCCTTTCTATTTGCATGGAATATCTTTCCCCATCTCTTTACTTTTAATCTATGTGTATCTTTCATTCTGAGGTAGGCCTCTTGGAGGCAGCATATATATGGATCTTGTTTTCTTATCTATTCAGCTACTCTATGTCTTTAGATTGAAGCATTTATACCATTTTCATTTACAGTGATCACTGATAGGTACATTATTGCCATTTTATTTTTTCATTTGCCATGCTGGCTTGGTGTTAACAAACTCCTTTAGTTTTTGTTGTTGTTGTCTTGGAAGCTCTTTACTTCTCTTTCAATTTTAAATAACAGCTTTACTGGGTAATGTAGCTTCATTATACATACTTGCCTTTCATCACTTTGAATATTTTATGCCATCTCCTTTTGGCCTGAAATGTTTATGTTGAACAATCAGATAGACATCTTAAGGGAGCTCCCCTGTAGGTAATTAACTGCATTTCTCTTATAGATTTTAAGATTATTTCCTTGTCTTTATGTTGCAGTTCTCTGGCCCGTGGTGACCGCAAACATTGTAGATGCTTGCAAGTCATGAGAAAAACATACACATGGACTACCCAGTCCTGTGGAGGAATAGGGACAGCATGGCTACCCTCTCAAGGGGAGGGTGCCTCCAAGTGGCCTGGCCACTCTCTCAAAGGAGAGCGCCAGAGCTGCCGCCTCAATAGGCTTTTATTAGGTAGTATTGGGTAGGTGAACGGATACAGAATGTGAATTCATTGTCTAGCAGAAAAGATCAAAACAGGTAGATAATTTCCATAGGGTTCAAAAGTCTCACGCTGGGTTTTGGGGCTGGTATCACCTAACAGGTACAGGATTAGTCTAGTTTCCTGCTAGAGCCTACACATCTAAGAGCATCCTAGCAAGCAGGTCTCA
>CM052548.1:35571355-35588279 GCA_028533065.1 Trachops cirrhosus | reverse complement strand
AAGGAGCTCATACCCTTTGCAACAGCATGGATGGAGCTGGAAAGCATTATGCTAAGTGAAATAAGCCAGGCAGTGAAAGACAAATACTATATGATCTCACCTTTAACAGGAACCTAAACAACAAAACAAAGAAACAAGTAAAATATAACAAAAGACACTGAAATAGAGGACAGGATGTCAGTGACCAGAGGGGAGAGGGGAGGGAATTTCAGGGGAGAAGGGAAGGGTTTATAGGAACAAATATAGGGGGCACATGGACAAAACTAGGGGTGTTGGAAAGGGGAGGGAGGGAGGGAGGAATGGGTGGGTGGGCTGGAATGGGAATAAAGGATAGAAACTCTAATGAATAAACCAAAATAAAAAAATTAAAAATTAAAAAATAATTCCCAGTCAAGGCACATGCCTGGGTTGTGGTCCAGGTCCCCAGCAGTGAGCACATGAGTGCAATCACAAAGTGATGTTTCTCTCCCTCTCATTCTCTCCATTCCCCTCTGTCTAATAGTAAATGAATAAAATCTTTAAAACAATTATTTAAAAAATAAATAAATAAAAATAATTGTTAATGCACAAAAGTATATTTTGAATAGCTTTAGTTTTTTTCATATTTAAGCATAGATTCAAAAATATAAACCAACATTTATTGACATGGCTATAAAATAAGATGTAAAACTTGAGTCTGCCTTAAATGATAACAAATTAAAACCTATTCAGGTTGATAAGACTACATAAAACTGAATTCATGAAGTAGGTTCTATATTTGGTTATGAACATTAAAAGAACAAGTTAGCATTTTTGTAATTTTGGTTCCTTCTTTTCTTTCCTTCCTACCTATATTTCTTTTTTTTTAGAAATATTCTTTTAACTTGGTGAGATTTTATCTAACATAGCTAGTACAGTATTTTATTTCTGGTAAAGCATTTTAAAAACAATTCTCTTTGGCAACCTATTGTTTCTAGACAATCATTAGTTGATGATCAAAATTTATACTATTTATTTTGAAGTAGAAACAGAATTGATTTCCAAACTGGAAAAAATAAATAAATATGCAAGTCTTTAGGATTTTTCTTTAATTACATTTTGCTTTTGATTTAGGCACTGTTTTTTTTTCTTATGAGCAACTTTCCATGTGTGAATGATTACATGTACATGCATCATAAAATCCAGCTATTTTCAGTACTGAATTTATTTTTAATGATATTTAATTTTGCTTAGTACATTAAAATTATTACCACATCTTGAATGATTTTTTGCAATTCTAGATGCATGGTTTTTTTCTTAAAAGCTTCTTCTGAGGATTTTTAAAAATATTCTGGTAAGGTAAATAATATTTTGCAATCAGCTTAGCATCAAATGCATTTTCTGCTGAAAATAATTTATGTATATCAACATTATACATAAAACATTATGAATTCCCAAAAGCAATAGTCTCTATTGCAGAGATTAACAAACCAAACAAAACAAAATAATGCATTCTTCTTTTAAAGCAATATTTCTAAGTTACAAAAATGCCTTCTTTTTATAATATATAAATAAAATAAAATATAGCAGTATATGTTATAATGACTTACCACAGTTCACTTAATATGTGAAAATGTATTTTTGCCAAGTAAACCTAAAGATATTTTTGATATTTATTAACAGTAATGGTAGTTATAACATCAGCATTACTTATTACTTAGTCATCTTTATGTTTGGTAAATACAACATTTTAAAGGTATTGCATTTCAATATTACTTCAGAAACTAATTTGTATCACAAAAGTTGTAATTATCTTCTGGCCTTGCACAACCAAAACACAGATAACAACCAATTTGAAAACAAAAAAAACAACCAGAACTTCCAGAAAATCAAACTGCATGGAAGTCCAATAACCCAGGAGTTAAAAGAGGTATACATTCATCCACACTGGTAAGAGGGGTGGAGATCAGAAGCTGTAGTGGAGAGGACATACAGCAAGGCAGCAACTGATGGACCTGGCAGTCCCATATTCTTGTGGAGAGTGAGACAGACCACACAACCCATGGTTCTAGCATGGGAAAAGAAAGCTTCAAATTCTCTGGTTGTAAAAACCTATGTGGGTTGAGGAGGCAGGAGAAACTGGCAGTCTCACAGAAGACTCTGCTGGAAGAGGCCACAGTGTCCTAGAATGTACACAAGTTCACCCACCTACGATTCAGCACCAAAAGGGCTCAATTCACTTGTGGGTAGCTAGGGAAGTAACTGGAATTGGGGCAAGAGCCAAGCAAGTGGCATTGTTCCCTCTCTGACCCCTCACCCACATATAGCACCAAAATGCTGCAACATGGGTTGCCCTACCCTGGTGAATACCTAAGGTTCCATCCATTACAAGGTAACAGGTGTGTCAAGAAAAAGAAATATGGATCAAAACTCCAGGAAAAGAACCAAGCAAGGAAGAGATAGCCAGCCTATCAGATGCAGAGTTCAAAACACTGGTAATCAGGATGTTCATAGGAGTGATTGTGTATAGATGCAAATAAAGGAAGAAGTGAAGGCTATACAAAGTGAAATAAAAAAAAAATATACAGGGAACCAACAGTGAAAGGAAGGAAACCAGGACTCAAATCAATGATTTGGAGCAAAGGGAAGGAATAAATATTCAACCAGAGCAGAATGAAGAAACGAGAATTCAAAAAAATGAGGAGAGGCTTAGGAACTTCTGGGACAACTTTAAACATTCCAACATCTAAATCATACGGGTGCCAGAAGGAGAAGATGGTGGAAAGAAATTTAAAACTTATTTGAAAAAGTAATGAGGGAGAATTTCCCTAATCTGGCAAAGGAAACAAAAGCTTCAGGAAGCTTCAGGAAGCTCAGGAAGCTCAGAAAGTCCAAAAGAAGTTGGACCCAAGGAAGCACACACCAAGGCACATCATAATTATATTACTCAAGATGATAGATAAGGAGAGAATCTTAAAAGCAGAAAGAGAAAAGAAGAGAGTTATCTACAAAGGAGTTCCCATAAGACTATCAGCTGATTTCTTAAAAGAAAATTTGTAGGCAAGAAGGAAGTATTCAAAGCCATGAAAGGCAAGGACCTACATCCAAGACTACTCTATCCAGCAAGGCTTTCATTTAGAATGGAAGGGCAGATAAAGAGCTTCTCAATAAGGTCAAGTTAAAGGAGTTCATCATCACCAAGCCCTTATTACATGCAATGTTAAAGGGACTTATCTAAGAAAAAGAAAATGATCAAAAATATAAACAGTAAAATGACTGTTCACAACTATCAACAACTGAACCTAAACAACAACAACAACAAAAACAAACTAAGCAAACAACTAGAACAGGTACAGATTCACAGAAATGAAGATCACATGGAGGCATTTCAGTAGGAATGAGTAGAGGGTGAATGGGGGAAAAGGTACAGGGAGTAAGAAGCATAATTTGTAGGTGCAAAATAGACAGAGGGAGGTTAAGAATAGTATAGGAAATGGAAAAGCCAAAGAACTTATATGTATGACCCATGGGCATGAACTAAGGAGAGAATGCTGGGTACAGGGTGGAGGAAGATAAAGGGAAGAAAAATGGGACAACTGTAATGGCATAATCAATAAAATATACTTTAAAAGATATAATTTATATAACATATTTAATGCATTTTGTCAAGATACAATATTACTACCTCTTAAAATTTTCTCAGATGTTTAAGGTGTTAGAGTAAGATTGCGTTTTATTTTTAATGAATCTTATTATTAAATTATTTCATCTTCACAAATATTACATTATCTGTCCAAAATATGTATCCATTAATTGACCAGTGAAATATTTAATTTAGATGTAATTTATTATAATCAATGCCTTAAAAATGTCATTACACTTACGTAAGTTCTTTCTAACAATGAGATTAAAATACATTTTAATTTAGATTTAAGTTTTGTGGTTGATTAATATTTTAAAAAGTAATTTCCTATTTCTAAAATGTTTAAATACATGAGTATGCATGTATAACAGTATATGAGCTAATATGTTTGAATCATATCTGTTAATAGCACCCCCAAAATGAATAAACTTTAGCAGTCTTCTATTATTATATATCATTTATTTGAGCTTATTATGTATGAGGCAATGTTTTAAGAGATATGTATATAATTAACTTTTACAGCAACCTAATGAGTTAGCATAATTTTATTTCTTCTTAAAATAAAATAATTAAGGCACAGATATTTTGCCCAACAAAATTGTGTTTTCAACTATTGGACTATTGTAAATAATATTCTTGTTTCTTAATTTTTTTTATTTGTATTTATTTTTAGAGACAGAAGAAGGGAAGGAGAGAGGGAGAGAAACATCAAGGTGCAGTTGCCTTTCATGTGTCCCTTGTTGGAGGCTTAGCCTGCAACCCAGGCATGAGCCCTCTGGGAATTGAACCAAAGATGCTTTGGTTCACAGGTCTGCACTCAATCCACTGAGCTACATCAGTCAGGGCTGTAAATAATATTCTTAACTACAATGCTATGCTGAATCATGACTTAAAGAGAGGAAAGATTTATAAACTTGAAAAGACATTAAAACTCTCAGACCATCACCATTGTGAAATGTTACTTACTTAGAGGGCAGTCTCTGGAGTAAGTGTTGTTCATTTTGCTTCAGACTTCAAAATACATGTCCATTTGTTTGTTTGGGAGGTTGGTTGACTTTAGATAACCTGGAACAAATTACCTAAATTCTTGTATCTCCTCTAGTTCATCATATTTTAAAGGCATATTTAAATGCATGTACTTTTAAAGATACTTAAATGATAAGTAATTTTCCCTGGATATGAGATAATATTGACATATAAGATATAAGTTTAAGGTACAGAATGTGATAATTTGATACCCAGATATATTGTGAAATGATTACCACAATCAAGTTAGCTAACATATCCATCACTTCACAAAATTACAGTGTGTAATTACAGCATGTGTGTGATGAGAATATTTAATACTTACTCTCTTAGCTACTTTCAAGTATATAATACCTTACTGTTAACTATAGTCACCAGGCTGCATATTAAACCCTCATAACTTACTTAGAATCAGAAGTTTATACCCTTTGATCAACATCTCTCTTGTCCTCGAGTTTCTGGTAACCACCATTCTACTAATTCTGAGTTTGAGTTTTTAAACATTTGACATATTGGTGAGGTCATACAGTATTTTTCTTTATCTGACTTATTTCACTTAACAATACCTTCAAAATCTATCAATGTTGTAACAAATAACAGTATTTCTTTCTTTCTCATGGCTGAATAATATTCTACATCCATACATAAATATCACATTTCTCTTTATAAAGGATTTTTATGTATTTATTTTTAGAGGGAGGGCAAGGAGGGAGAGAGAGAGAGAGAAACATCTCACACACACCTCAACTAGGACCGAACTCGCAACACAGGGAATATGACTTGACCAGGAATTGAAATGGAGACCCTTTGCTTTGTGGAACAATGCCCAACTAAAAATGGCGAGGGCTATCACTTTGCTTTTATATTTTCATCTGTCAATGGACACTTACTATTTCCATGCTGTGGCCACTGCAAATAATGTTGCAATGAGCATGTGAGTACAGATATCTCCTTGAGATAGTGATTTTTTAAATAAAAACCCAGAAATGGAATTATTGAATCGTATGGTTTGTTCCATTGTTAATTTTTAGTGAAAGCTGTCTTCTACAGTTGCTGTACTGTTATTAACATTTCCACCACAGTGAACAAGAGTTTCCTTTTCTCTACATCCTCAATAACACTTATCTCTTGTCTTTTTGATAATGACTAAACAAACACCTTGTGTGAGGTGATAGCTAATTTTGGTTTTAATTTGGTTTTAATTTTGTGTTTTCATAATGATTAGTGAAGCTGATCATCTTTTCTTGTACCTGATGTATTTTTTTGGACCTATACAGATCCTTTGTTCATATTTAATTATATTATTTAATTTTTTGTTATTGAGTTGTGTGAGTTCCTTATAGATTTTGAATATTTATCCCTTATCAGATATATGCTCTGCAAATGTTTCCATCCATTCTACAGGCTGCTTTTTCATTTTGTTGATGATTTCTTTTTCTTTGCAGAAGCTTTTTAGTTTTGAGACAGGTAGTAAAAAGCTAGGAAAATTGCTAGGCAAGTGTAATGGGGAAACTGAGAAAAGAAATTAAACAAGGCCAAACAATTTGAACAACTTAACAGTCACCTGGTAAATCACAAAACCTTATCTCCCCTAACCAAGGACACTTGAGAGCAAATAGATTATACTTCTCCTTCCTAAACAGAGAATACATAGCTTCACTGGCCATAAACCACAGGTGTCTGGGGAAGAGAGAAATGCTAATGCAAATGGAGAGATAACACTGGAACAAAGGCAGTGAACTTGAGAAGAAGCTGTGTGACTCCTCATTCAGCTCCCCTTTCCCTGACTCCCAAAAGAAAGGGCACATTCATGCTCCTTTTGGGAATTTTATTCTCCCAAATTCTCACGTTCCCCCTTATATAAACTTGCTTGGGAAAGCTCAAGGAGAAGGTGGATGTTAAGGTCTTTACCTGACATCTTCTCAGATTGCTGGCCTCTGATATTAATAAATTATACCAGTATAATCCAGACCCCATCTCTGCTTCTTGGCTGAGCGATGACTGACAGCAGGAGCCCTGGACTGGGCTGCCCTCTCATCTCACTTTGATGTAGCCCATATGCTTATTTTTGCTCTTATTGCCTATGCTTTTAGAGTCACACACAAAAAATCATTGCCTGCACAATGTCAAGAAAGTTTTCCCCTATGTTTTCTTCTAGAAGATTCTTCATTTCATATCTTACATTTAACCTAAAGTCAAATGAGTTTTTAAAATTTTGAGTCGGTAAATACATAGGAAATGTCAGATATCATCATGATCATAGTCATTTTTTGTTAGTCATTTTATTCATGTTTCTAAGTTTTTTTCTAGTAATCAGGATTAGTAGGAAAGAAAAGAAACCTGCCCTTTTTATGTAGAATTTTCATATTATCAGATACTTTTGCTTTTTGTTTGTCTAATATTCAAAGTTTATATATAATGGTATATTCTTTCAATGAGAATTTCACTAAATGTGATTTCTTCCTGCTTTTTAAAAATCAATTGTTATCAAGTTTGTTCTTAAATCTATAATTAGAATTTAAACATACTATTAAATTCAGAGGTTATTAATTTATCATTTTTTTACATTTAAGTTTAATTTTGCTGATATACTTTACATATTTTTGTTTAAATAACTATCAGGTTGCTTATATAACTAAATTTTATTGGTCATTAGAAATCTTAAATAAAGCACGGTATCACCATGAAAACATTGCAGTTTTACTTTTGTCCTGAGATGAGAAACCTAGCTATAATAGATTGAAAAAAACTGAAATTTCTTTTTTCAGTAAAAACTTTTTTTTCTTTTGAGAGAGAGAGAGAGAGAAGGAGAGAGAAGAAAAGAGGGAGAAAGACAGGGAAAGAAACAGAAACATGTGCAAGGGAAACATTGATTGGTTGCCTCTCAGATACCTGCATCTAGGGACTTGGCCCTCAACCCAGGCATGTGCACTGACTGGGAACCAAACCAGCCACCTTTTAGATTACACACCAGCACTCAGTCTACTGATCTACATCAGATAGGGTTCAGTGAAAACAGTTTTAAACATATTAACTGGAACAGTTTCTCAAAATGAGTTTCAAAAAGTACTTGGACAGATACAGCAAAAAAGTTTCTTAAAGCAATTCAATTATTATATGCAATGTGTTGAAAATTAGTGTTTTTCAGTATTGCTTTAATCATTGTAAGGAGGGGTATACTTCTATTTTCACTAGCATCATAATAAGTATGAAAATCATGTTTCATAACAAAGAGAAAATGTTACAAAAATATCCAACCAATGAATAGAGAATCAACTGGGAATAAGATTAAGCTAAGAGAGTAAAGAAAGTAACTGGTCCTGGCCATGGACTTTCAGTTTAAAATTTGCTTTGTTGTGCTTATGCAACAGCACTCATAGAAAAAAGTCTTTTGCAGCAGGCATTTACCATAATTTGCCATAAATAATGCACAATCTTTTGCCCAAATTTTTGAGGGAAAAACAAGGATGCACATTATACATGGGTAGTACCTGAATACTTTGTATCTGTTATTGTGTTTTGTAATTATTTGTTACATAAGACCTTTGTACTATAAAATGTTCAAAAATAAATGCTAAAATTCCTTTATAATACAAAAAGCAAGTATGTGAATATAAATATATAAATAAATTGAATTAAAAAACGAAAACAAAAGGTTTTTTTCCTGAAAGTTTGAGCCATAAACATGGGTGAGTAGTATACATTGCAAAATACATAATTTCCCTGATCAGCAGCAGCTCTTCTTGCTTGGTTCTGGTAACATAACCTCAGTTTAGTTCAGGGAACAATCTGCAGAGACCCATTGGATGAATCTTGATTTATATAACTAATTGTGACAATGACATTTCTCTTTGCGTGTTATTCAGTTACTCACCTAACTGTAAGCATATGAGTCTTAATCCAAGATGTTTGAGAAGCCATCTATAGGAGACTAGAAAAGTTTTTCTTTCCTGAAGAGAGGCAGACATACAATGAGTACTCTCTTTATGAGGATGATCCACTAACTTCTGTCTCATATAACTTATTTTTATAAAGTTGTGACATGCAGAAATCTGTGACCTTCAGCATAAGAACTTTTAATCCAGTGAAGATATCACAGTGGGAGAGTTGTTGACACCTGGGTGTTTGGAGAATATTATCATCTTAATAAACAAACCTGGGGACTCCTGCCTTTGTATGTATCATTAACTAACTACAGATTTCTTTCTGGTTACCTAACATCTTAAACTGGGGTACTTGTATCCCTAGGTAGGAGGAGCTGTTGGAAGACAATCTAAATAGTACTCTGGAATAAATAGTTTTAGGGGGGAAATCAATTGTCAAATGTACTCTTTAAAAAAATTGATGTCTAAATATCTACTTCATTTAGCATGATTTTGCCCTATATTTCATTTTACAACAGTTCCTTTATCACTCCAAAATAGAACAACAACATCTGAAAGGCATATATAAATGCCTTCAGTAAATAATATCATGACATTTCAGTTTTTGGCAATAGCTGACTTAACGATTTCCTGCCAATTGAATAATCTGGAGTGTGTGTGTATCTACCGTTTGGACTTTAGAAGTCACATGTTAATAATAATCACAAACTAAAAAACCTAAAAAATGTTCATTGTTAGAACCCATTACAGAAATGAGGTCTCAAAGAAACACATGTACTAAAATACAGAGAAATAACAAACCCACTTAACACTGAAGAGACCCATGCCACCATTGGTCCTTGCTGCAGCTGCAGGAAGAGCAACTGCAATAATTACAGGGTAAGAAGGAAGCAGCTTAACTTCTAATAGAATTTTTAAAGTTTGAGCATATGCTCAAAGTGTGATGACTTAGAATTACTAGAAGCCCTGGATACAAGGTTAGTGTGTGCATTCTCACCAACTTTTCTATGAGGGCTTTTGGAAGACAGAATAGTTGTAGGTTAAGAGCAAAGAAATATGTTTCACTTGGGCCTGAAAAAAAGACTGAAGATAGGTCAGGAGTTCCTCTAAGCCCTCCAGGCCTTCTGCAGTCTCTGACTGAGAGAGCACAGTAAGAAGCTAGGAGATGTTTTTGGCACATAGAATAGGAAAACTGAGACCAATAGCTGAACACAGGGGCTGAACAACTTCCAGCAAGGTATAGATGGCCACCAGGGTAGAACACCCTGAGTACCTGGCAAAAGACAAAACTGGGAAAACAAGTACTTCTTCTCCCCTGGCCTTTCTTCCTTGGAGATAACAACTAGGAGAAAATGTCTATGCCTCAGTTATGTCTCAGTTCCAGACCCAGAAAAGCAGCAAAACCAAGTGGGTGAGGATGCCAGAACCAACTGCAATGACTGAAGACCTCCTGCCCTGTCACTAACCAATCAGTGTAGACTATGAACCAGAAAGGGCACACCTGGAGAACTGATGGATATTCTACTGAAGCCACCTCTGAGATCTCCCCTAAAATTCCCACTTTCAAGAGAGAGATAAAAGCCTCAAGACAAAGGATCCAATGCAGGCACTGTCCTTCTGCGGAGTATACCATATCATTTCTTTCTCCTTCTTGCCCCACTCCTCTCCCCACAGGCACAAGTCTCTTAAGCCCTGGGCACTGGGTGGCTTATTCCAGACCATTCCCTTGAACTTGTCCCTAAAACCCTGTTTTCTGACTTGCCAGTGAGCCAACAGCCCAGCCTGGGCTCTCCTGCTGCTTCTTCTATGCTAAGCCCTTCCTTGTTTCACTGTCCCCAGCTTTAATAAATGTATCCTCATAGTCACGTGGACTCAAGTTGTAAAATCTTTCCTATACACCCAGACACTATGACTGGCCCTAGGTAGACCCACTCAGGGTCAGGTCTCTGTCCAGTAACATGACTGGAGGCACAGGTTATTTGGGAGAAGTGCCCCAGAGCACAAGAACAAGCAGGGGACAAGGAGCTGAGTATACCAGGCACTGGGGTATTTACATAGAGTGTAAGGCAAAAGCTGCCTGCAGATGGGTGAGGTGGGGAAATGTCAAGAAAAAAAAAAAACGTATCCTAAGGTGTAGGTGTACCAGGCTGCTAAGGCTGAGGGCAGGACGGAAGAACAGAGACAAACCTTCTTTCCAACTTCTCAGATGAACTATTAACTATTAACTTCAAATTCTATAGCAAGCAAAATTATCATCGCACAATAAATGAGGCATGAAGACATTTTCAAACAGATTAAATACTGAAAGGTTCATTCCAAGATAGCAAGCATGTGTCTAAGAAATATTCAAAGATTATTTTGGACTTAAGTGAAAATGATGGCTGAGAGAAAAATGTAGAGATAAGGACCACGAGGCAGTATAATATATCTGTAGATATAAAAAGCTTTTTAGTATAGAGATGTTAAGTCTCTGATAATATAATTTAGTTTACATAATAATAACAATAATGTAATGTGGTTCCATAGTATATGTGAAAATAAAATAGTTTACAACAAGAATAGAATGTATGTCAGGAATAATCGGAAGCATATTTTGTAACATTCTTATATTTTGTGTGCAATACCAATACGTTCTTGAAGAGAGCTGGATCAAGTTTAAGATGAACATTGTGACATTGAGAAAGCACTAAAAGCAATAGAAGTAGGCATTACTAAATTGATACACGAAAATGAAACAAGTGCTGACTCATGGGAAAACATGAATTGAAAAAGTGAACAGAGGAAGAGGGAAAAGGGGTAAAACAAACACAAGAAAGGTAGACTTGAACTCAAATGTTTCAAAAAATATGAGGTCTGCCCTCATATTATGAGGTGTTGCTCAGTGGATTGAGTGTAGGCCTGTGAACCAAAGGGTCACAGGTTCAATTCTCAGTCAGGGCACATGCCTGGGTTGTGGGCCAGGTCCCTAGTAGGGGGTACATGAGAGGCAACCACATATTGATGTTTCTCTCCCCCTCTTTCTCTTTCTATTCCCCTCTCTCTAAAAACAAATACATAAAATCTTTTAAAAAATGAGGTCTGTCTGGAAAAAGTTTAGCCATTGTTAAAATGATGAGAACAGGTTGTACAACATCAATGTAACCTGGCAGCCAAGGAGAGTGGACTAGAATGTACATGCGTGAACAATGATGACTTCATTACACTAGTCATTTGGGGTGGTAGTCGCCATTAAATGAACATGTGTACTGTGTGGCCTCATTCAAAAGGACTAAGCAAGTAGAACAATGAATGTGCACCACATTTTGCTTTAAGCTTAAACATCCCTCCACAAAAACTATTCAGATAATTCAGAAACCCTCAGCTATGGGTAACTGGTGATTGGCAGCTTCATCAAGACAATACACCCGCTCATGCATCACATCTCCTGCAGAGATTTTTGGTTAAACATCAAATCATCCAGGTGACTCACACCACCTACAGCCCAGAATTAACATCCTGTGACCTCTGGGTTTTCCCAAAACTGAAATCCCTTTTGAAAGGCAAGATAGATTGTTAATGAGATTGAGGAAAATACAAAGGGTCAGCTGATGGTGATCTGGAGAACTGTATGAAGTCTTAAGGTCCCTACTGTGAAGGGGACTGAGATATCCTAGTCCTATGTACAATGTTTCTTGTATCTTGTATCTTTTTCAATAAATGTCTTTGTTTTTCATATTACATGGATGGGTGTCTTCTGGACATATTAAGTGAAATTATATTAAACACCCTAATCAAAGGGCAGAGATTGTTAGAACTCACTGTACAGTACTAAAAATAACAATCTTGAAAATATGATAAATTAAGTAAGTCAGACAAAAAAGCCAAGAACCATATTATTTCACTCATATGTAGAGTATAAAACTGACAACAACAAGTAAACAACCAAAAGAAAAACTCATAGACACAGACAACAGAATGGTGGTTACAAGGGAAAGGGGAATAGAGGTTAGTAAAAGGTAAAGGAGACAAATATATGGTGACAGAAGATGATTTAACTTTGAGTGGTAGACACAGTGCAATATACAATCATGTATCAGAGAAATATACACTTTAAAACTATGTAATCTTATTAACCAATGTTACCCAATACATTTAATAAAAGAGGACAAACTTTAAACCTAAACCCATAAACATGTTCAAATTAAAAAGATGACAACATATATATTATGCCAACATGAAAAATTAAAAACCTGGGTGTGACTATACTAATTTTACACATATTTTATTCACAAAAAAATTTAAGAGATAAAGAACATATCACAATATTAAAGTGGTAAATTTCAGTGAAGTATGCATACCATTTTCACCCTAGCTGATAATATTTTCACAATTTTGACAAGAAAACACAAATTTCTCTTAAAAATATAAAATAATGTCTATTCTCAAAGGCTAATGAAATCTGTGTCTTCAAGACTCAGAAATTGCAGTTAATTTATACTAAAATCACCTTCCTTTTTCATT
Source organism: Trachops cirrhosus (assembly GCA_028533065.1). NCBI lineage: Eukaryota > Metazoa > Chordata > Mammalia > Chiroptera > Phyllostomidae > Trachops > Trachops cirrhosus. Next base: position 35,575,268 of record CM052548.1, on the reverse strand, counting down.
TATTTATGTAAATTTTAAGTTGCAATAACTAGGGAGCTATAGTGTTACAGTATTTTTTATGTATTTACCTATTTCTTCCTTAACGTAAATCTTACCTTAAAGTTTCTCACACTTTGTGATATAATCTGAGAATACTGTGAATAAATTGTCTGAGGTCTACCCTGTAATTCAGATTAACCAAGTTGTAGTGGAATTTTAAACTGGTATTTTTAAAAGTTACTCCTAGTGATTTTGATGCAAGTAAGCAAAGAACTATAATCAGAGAAACAATCTTCTAGTTTTTTGTTTAGTTGTTTACCAGACTGAGTGTCCTACAGAATTTGGACTCTTCATCTTTCATAATAATTCCACTAAATAATATCTCTAGATATCTATATAATAATTCTAATTCCTCTTCAGTGGTGGAAGGGGGTACTCTCTACCCCTAACATAAACCACTTGGTAACTATTAGAACACAACTCTATAAAATTCTAATAAGGAAAGATATGTGGTGATCATCTAAATATATGTTAATATAGGTCATACAAAGTTAAAATTGTTACAGTTGGTCATGCCCAATAGTCTCAAAATCTTATGTTAGAAGAGCCTGATGTGTCAAATTAGGCGTAAGAAATTATAAGAAACATATACAAGGAAGACGAGGACAAGGAGCCCTATATCATGTCTTTATACAAGAGTCCTCTAAAGAAACACTGGTCTTAGAGATAGCAAATCTTGTTTGTTTGTTCTTAAGTAATCGTGTGATTGCTGTCCTGTGGTAAAAACAAAACAAACAAGAAAATAGGTAGCTTGCTGTACAGATTGATCATCTGATTCATGTGGACATGGGGGTCAAACCTCTCTGAATGGATAAAAGAATTTGAACAGCAATCCAGTGAACTCACTCAACAGATTTTTATTTACATTTTTATTTTTTTATTGTTCCAGAACAATGTCTCTATTTTCCCCCCACCACTCCCCCTAACCCCAGCCATCCACACCATCTCCTGATCCCACCCCCGGCCTTTGTTTTGTCCATGTGTCCTTTATAGTTTCTGAAAACCCTTCTTCCCTTCCCCCTATTATCCCCTCCCATCTGTCCTCTGGTTACTATCAGATTGTTCTTAATTTCAATGTTTCTGGTTCTGTTTTGCTTGCTTGTTTGTTTGTTTTATTGATTAGGTTCCACTTCTAGGTAAGATCATATGCTATTTGTCTATCACTGCCTGACTTATTTCACTTAGCATAATGCTATCCAGATCCACCCATGCTATAGAATACTACCCAACAGATTTTTGAAACCAATAGGCAATGCATCTTCATCACCCTCCTTCGAGCTGTTTTCAAAGAGCGGAAATTTGTGTTCCTTCCCCAAAACAAAATACTAAATGTTCATTTTACCTAGGGATTTTTGAACAAAGGTTGATTTTAATCCTTTTTAAACATACTTTCTTAAATAGATGGCAGTAGCTTCAATAATTGCTTCTTTTTTGTTAAACAAAATTTTAAGTTTATTTCATTCGTTGAGGTAGATTTTTGGTTGAAAAAGAACCCATCTCTGAGAAACATCCATAAATGTTTATTAAAATGACATGCCACTATATTGATTGTAGTGGTGATTTCAGGGGTGCGTACATCTGCTAAAACTTAACAAATTTTATTGTACACCTGATTTCTTACTAAGAAACATTCTTCCAGATATATATTTAAATGTTTTATTGTTATTCTACTACAATTGTCCCAATTTTCCCTTTTCCCCTTTTCCACTCACCCTACACACCCCTCTCCCACAGACAATCCCCACACTGGTGTCCATGTCCATGAGTGATTATTCATACATATTTTATGACTAGTCCCTTCCCCTTCTTTTCACACTCACCCCCTCCTCTGTGCCACTCTTGTTTCTGTCTGTCTGTTTTACGTTTTCATGCCTCTGGTTCTATTTTGCTCATTAGTTTATTTTTGTTCATGAGGTTCCTCTTATAGGTATTAAGATCATCTGGCATTTGTCTTTCACCAACTGTCTTATTTTATTTAACATAATATTCCCCAGTTCCATCCATGCTGTTGTGAAGGGTAGGAGGTTCTTGTTTCTTTCTGCTTCATGATATTTCATTGCATAAATGTACCACACTTTTTTGATCCACTCATTTACTAATGGGCACTTAAGCTGTTTCTAGCACTTGGCTACTATAAATAGTGTTGCTATGAACATAGAGAAGTGCCTAAGTTTGTTAAATTGGTGTTTCAGGATTCTTAGGGTATATTCCCAGCAGTGGAATTGCTGGGTCGAAAAGCAATTTCATTTTTGATTTTTGAGGAAATTCCATACTGTTTTCCACAGTGGTTGCACCAGTCTACATTCCCACCAACAGTGCACTAGGGTTCTCTTTTTCCCACATCCTTACCAACACTTGTTGTTTATTGGTTTATTAATGATGGCCATTCCTACCATTGTGAGGTGCCATCTAATTGTGGTTTTAATTTGCAACTCTCTGATGGCTAATGATGTTGAACGTCTTTTCACAAGTCTGTGGACCATGTGTATATCCTCCTTGGAAAAGTGTCTATTCATGTCCTTTGCCTATTTTTTAATTGGATTGTTTGCCTTCCTGGTGTTGAGTCATATGAGTTCTTTATATATTTTGGAAATCATACACTTGTCTGATGTATCATTGGCAAATATGTTTCCCCATACGATTTGTTGCCTTTTCATTTTGATGATGGTTTCTTTAGCCATGAAGCACCTTTTTTAATTGATGTAGTCCCATTTTTTTCCTTTCTTTCCATAACTCTAGGAAATCTATTAGAAAAATATTACTATGTGGACTATCTGAAATTTTACTGTCTATGTTTTCCTCTAGGACGTTTATGGTGTCATGACTTATATTTAACTCTTTTACACATTTGGAGTTTATTCTGGTGAATCATGTAATTTGGTGGTCTAGTTTCATTTTTTCTTGTTTTTTTTGTTTGTTTTGCATGTACCAGAAAAGTTCTGCCAACACCATTTACTGAAGAGGCTATTTTTACTCCTTTGTATACTCATTGCAACTATGTCAAGTATTAATTAATCTTAGAGACATGGATTTATTTCTGGGTTTGCTATTCCATTCCATTGATCTCTGTGTCTATTCTTATGCCAGTACCAGAATGTTTTGATTACAGTGGCCTTGTATTATACTTTGGTATCAGGTACTGTGATCCCTTATACTTTGTTTTTCTTCCTCAAGATTTCTGAGGCTATTTGAGGTCTTCTTTGGTTCCATATAAATTTTTCAAATATTTTTCCTAGGTCTATTAAATATATCATTGATATTTTAATAGAGAATGCGTTGAATCTATTCCCACAATCTATTTTCTCACTTTGCTGAGTGTTTTTTTTTTTTGTCACAAATGGGTGCTGGATTTTTTCAAATGTTTTTTCAGTATCTATTAATAAGATTATGTGATTTTTGTCTTTCATTTTGTTTATATGATTCATTATGTTTATTGACTTGTAAATATCGTACTATCTTTGTGCCCCTGGGATTAATCCCACTTGATCATGTTGTATGTTTTTTTTACAAGAGTAATATATGAAATGTACTCTGAGAATTTAAGGAGTATGACTTTACTATAAAAAATTTCACGTTTTTTTGTAATTTTATTTTAATCATTGTTCAAGTACAGTTTCTTGTTCTTAACTCTCATCCCAGCCCACCCACCCATCCTTCTCCACCTCCCTCCCATTTCCACCCCCTCTAGGTTTTGTCTATGTGCCCTTTATACTTGTTCCTGTAAACCCTTCCCATTCTCCCCTGAAATTCCCTCCCATCTCCCCTCTGGTCACTGGCAGCCTGTTCTCTATTTCAGTGTCTTTGGCTATATTTGCCTTGTTTCTTTATTTTGTTGTTTAGGTTCCTGTTAAAGGTGAGATCATATGGTATTTGT
>CM052548.1:35551173-35570855 GCA_028533065.1 Trachops cirrhosus | reverse complement strand
TTCCCTGTAGTTTCTGGAAACTCATTGAGAGTTCGTGGAACTTCCTGATAATCATTGCTTTGAACTCAGAATCTGATAGCTGAGTTGCCTCTATTTCATTTAGCATTCTTTCTTAGACTTCATCCTTCCCCTTCATTTGGGGATTATTTCTTTGTCTTTCCTTTGTTCATGAGACTCTTTTTGTTAGCCTCTACTTCTTAAATTGATCTGTTCTGGCTCCCTGGGTTTATGGTGTGAACTTCTGTGGTAAGATACCTGTGAGATTCTGTGGTGCAGTGTCCTTTGGGTATCCTGATGTTCACAACTTCCACCTACTCTTTTTTTTGTGATCATTTGGAGGGATAAGGCAAAATGGTTTAAGGTAGCAAGGGGGTATTCTATGATATTTACAGTAGCAGTTGGTAGAGAAAAGAGCATATCCTTTGTCTATGTATAGTGTTAGTTGTGATTTTCCACTCAAGTAGCCACTTTTTAGAAAGGATGGAAAGAAGATAAGACTCTTGTTGGGGAGGGTAGGATTGTGAGTTGGATCTTAGAGAGCAGTGAGGTTTGTGGGAGATCTGATTCTGAGGTAAGGTTAGAGTAAAGAATAGCAAATAGAGGTAGTGTGTGAAAGAATAGAGTTAACCACTACAGTAATAGAGTTCAGGAAACGGTAAAGTAGGCTAAGATCTGGGAGGCGTGTTGTATAGTATTTACAATTGTATTGAATAGCTATTATTTACAGTAATATTAGAGCAACAATCATATGACAGAATCTATGAGATCTAGATAACAAGAATAGGGGGTATAGAACCTTGAGTAGTGTATTAATGGAACACAAATGAAGTGAAGGATAGAAATTAGCAATATACTATGAAAGAGATGACATGGAAAACCTTTCAAATGATACAGTATAAACACCCAAGCAACAAAGACTATAGAAAAAGAAGAGGAATACCAAAATACTAATAAAATAACAATGTAAAAATAATGAGAAAATAATAATACAAATATGCAATAACTTGCAGTTTCTCTGTAGTAGAAAAATCAAGTTTATCTCACAGTCTCAGCTGTTGGGATGCCCCCCTCTTTGGGTCCAACTATTCACAGTTCTGGTTTTTTGGTGTTTTTTTTTTTTTTTTTGTCTCACTTGTGGGTATTTAAAAAGAAAAAAGAAAAAGGAAAAGAAAAAAGGAAAAAAAGAAGAAACAAAGTAGGAGATGGAAGGAAGAAGAGATAAAATTGGAAAGAAAGAAAGAGGGAACAACACTAGAAGGAAGGAAAGAGAAGCGAAAGGAATTGAGAGATATAAAAATAAGAATTAAAAAATAAAAAGTTACTTTAAAAAAAACAGAGTCAAGCAAACAATCAGACAAAAAAAACTCTTGTTGGTTTCAAACTGGCCAAACCAGTTTTTCTGGTCTTGCTGGCTACAGCAGGCTGAAGGGAGATTGGTATTGCTTTTCTCCCTTCCCCTTCAGCACTCAGTCCGCCTGAAGTGTACTCTCTGCAGGGCTAGCCACATACTCTCCCCAGAGCCAATCTGGTGCATGTGCTTTCCCTGTGTGCACGGCTGTGGGCTCTGGGTCTTCCACAAAACACACTCTCCACAGGTTGCAGGTGCAGGTGCTTGGCCAGGCCACTGAGTCCTCACTCACCGCTCTGTGCCTTCAAGCAACAAGGCCTCCCCCAGTGTTGCTCAAACCTTGTTTGTCTGCGGAGGGAGTGGTTGACCCAGCTCTCTCCCAAGAGCCCTGTTGGAGACCCAGTGCCGGGTCTGGGACTGCAGCCTCCCTGGTCCCTGCACTGATCCCTGAGCCCTTATTATCCTGAAGCACTCTCCTTACCATCTGGTTTTTGTGTCCGCTACAATTTTTGATCTCCTATTTTCATATATGCTGTGGTACTGTTGGCTGTTTGCTCTGTTCCTCCATAGATTAGCTCAGTTTTTCTCCTATTTGTAGGGGGGAGTGGAATCTGCTCCCTCCTACCACGCTGCCATCTTCCCTCTCCTGTTGTATGGTTTTTGTAAGTTATTGCTGAATCCAGTTTGCCAATATTATGTTGAGTATTTTATTTTATTTATTTTATATCTTTAAAATATTTTATTCATTTGTTTTTAGAGAGAGAGTAAGGGAGGGAGAAAGAGAGGGAGAGAAACATCAATGTGTGGTTGCCTCTTGTGCACTTGCAACAGGGGACTTGGCCTGCAACCCAGGGATGTGCCCCAACTGGGAATTGAACCCACAACCCCCCGACTCTCAGGCCAGCACCCAGTCCACTGAGCTACATCAGCCAGGGCTATGTTGAGTACTTTAGCATCTATGTTCTTTAAAGTTATTGGCTTACAGTTTTATTTCTTTGTTGTATCTTTACCTGGTTTTGGAATTTGGATGGTACTGGCCTCATAAAGAGAGTTTGGGCGTCTTCCCTCTTCTTGATTTTTTAAAAAATAGTTTGAGAATGATAGGAGTTAGTTCTTCTTTAAATATTTGATAAAATTCACTTATGAAGACATCTAGTACAGGACTTTTGTGTGTTGCATTTTTTTGATTATTGCTTCAATTTAATTTGATATTATTGTTCTATTCAGCCTTTCTGCTTCTTGATTCCATTTTGAAGATTGTATGTTTCTAGAGATTTGTCCATTTCTCCCAGGTTGCCCAATTTATGTGTATATAGTTGTTCATAGTAATGCCTTCCAATGTTCTGTATTTCTGTTATATAGGTTGTAACTTTTTTTTTGTTTCTAATTTTATTTATTTGGTTCCTCTCTCCTATTTTTTCTTGATGAGTATGGTTAAAGGTTTGTCAATTTTGTTTGTCTTTACAAAGAATCATCTCCTAAAAAAATGATACTTTGAATTGTGTTTTTAATTTCTATGTTTTTATATCTGCCCTTATATTATTTCTTTCCTTCTACTCACTTTGGTGTGTTTTGTTGTTGTTCTTCTAGTTAATATAGATGTAGGGTTAGATTGTTTATTTGAGATTTTTCTGTCTTCTCTAGGTAGGTCTCTATTGTTATAAACTTCCCTCTCAGGACTGCTTTTCTTGCATCCCATAGGTTTTGCTAATATGCCATAGATTTTTGTCATAGGTTTCTGTCATGAGTTTTTGAAGGCATTCCATGAAGTCATATTAAGGCATAGATATAGATAAAAAGGAAAGTGTAATTTCTAATTGACAAAATAAATATGGAAATGCATTCCCCTTCAAATGGAACTTTAAGGGCATCTTAAACTATATCAAGAAACAAATAAGCAGCTTGTGAAGAAAATAAATATTTTCATGAAGTATTAACAAAGTCTGTCTCTCAGCAAAATGATATTTACTTTGATAAACACACCATTGTTTAGCAAAGAAGGCAAAAGAAATATTGATATTAAAATGCACATTAACAGCTGGCCTACAAACATTGACATTTCCCCAAATTCTTTCTCTAGGTGATTTTCACCCATTTTAAGGCTTAAAGTTATTTGAGGAGAGTTTCAATATCACTTGTTAAAGTTATTTTAATACTTAGAAGTAATTTTCCAGCAAAACAAATACTTAAAAGATATAATACAGTGATTATTTTCTTAGTTTAATATTTTATTATTTGAAAATTAAGGCTATTTTAAACTATTATTTATTATTTACAGAAAAATACTAATAATGAAATTCTGAATTATTTTCACTTGTCTCAACTTTTAAATCCAAAACAGAAATGAAAAAATTATGTAGTGGACTCACTAAAAACACAGTGTATGGCTTTTATAAATAGTAGGTGTTGAGCACCATTTATTTTTATATTTCTGATGCTGCAACTTTTATACAAATTGTCATTCATAAATGGAATATCTGGTATGAAGTCTACAAATCATATATATTCTCAGTAAGTTAAATTAGTGTGCATCACTTGTTAAATGAGTTAAAAAAAATGGAACTTCATGTACAATGAAAATAAAACATAATGTCTAAATATTATAATAACAGTTAATAATATGTTGAATTTATTTTATATTTACAATGGCTTTTTTATAGTATCTTATATAAGAATGATGAAATATTCCTGAGTAGTTCATAAATTTATACATTTCTGTGAAAATTGTTCATAGATAAAAACTAATTGGAAAAAGTTTATCTAACTGTAACAACTATATCATGGTAACACAATATTACATGGGTATTATCAATGAAAGTATAATGCTTTCATTTACATTGTTGAGGATTACTATTAGTCACACAATACATTTTCTGCTGTTATGAAGGCAGAAATTGAAACAAATGGAACAATTGCCACTGTTAGAGGATTAACTAATGAGATGCAATAGGTTCTTTCTTGTTAGTACAAATTCAGAAGAAAAAGATAAAATCATTATATGGAAGTTGTAATAAAATTGACTATTTTTTCTTACTTTAATTATTCTCTCTAACACATAGGAATATATTTTATTTCAGTATTGTACCTCCCTAACATTCTTACATTGCAAAAATACAACTTTGAACAATACTCTTGTGTTTCATATTTTATACTGAAAAAGTAGCATTGTTTTGCTATTTTGACCCTTCCAAGGTTTATCATAGATAACTGAGAGGATTGAGAGCTAGTTAGATTTTCAGTAAAAAGGGTTTAATGAAGGTTGAAGATGGGTAATTTGCATGGAAATTACATTTTTAAGTCTGAGAAATGTGACAAAAAAAGAAAATGAAACAACTTATTTTCATCCTGAAGACAATGTTTATAATAAGTCTAAAATATAGTAAAAAATTTAACCAGTTCTTGCTATATTATAATCTGCTTCTGATTTTTTTAATTGCTTTGGATTTCTATGGGAGCTTTTCAAGTAGACATGTGTTTCACAAAATCAATTTTATTTGAAACTCCAGTTAAACTAAGGATTGATAGAAAAATAGTTAATTTATGTTAACTATGCACATGACCATTATAAATGATGCAAATCTGTTGATAACTTTCATATTTAATTCTCAAATTAAGGCTTCTTAATGTTACTTTAGATGATTCACATATTCTCACTCTTCACATGTAGGTAAATGTATATTATTTTTACACTTATAGATGGGCAGATAGATAGATATAATGTAATACTTTAAAGAGACAGTGGTGTTGAGAGACTGGAAAAGCTAATTCATAAAAACTAACTGCCAGTAATAAATATATAGAATATTTAAATCATTTTCAAAGTTAAAATCTAGGGGATTTCAATATGGTTGCAGAGCAGGTAGAAGCTAAACTTACCTATTCCTAGCCCCAAGCCAGGTTTACAGATGAATTGTTGAGAAATCAACCTGAATAACCAACTGAATGCTAGCTGAACAGAAATATTATAACTGAGTATTTACAGAAGAAGCCATACAGAAACTGGTAAGAAGGGCAGAGACTTGAAAAGGGTTGGCCCCCACACCCACATGCCTTAGCTGAGAAGCCAGAGGGATCAATAACTCAGCTGCAAAAATCTCTCCTACCAGCAGCATGAGGTCTCAACCTCACACAGGGATCCCCAACCCAGACTGACAGAAATGGAAAGAGACCACATAGCATCTGGTGGTAAAAAACAGTGGGGATTCAGACTGACTGGAAGAGAAAAGAGTCTGCCATAGACCCAGATGCCCCCTTTCCAAAGTCAAGCACTCCTTTTGTTACTATGACAGCCTGGGAAGTTCACTGCCTTGTCTCACTGGTGACACCACCCTGTCATGCATGGGTACTGCAGAAAAATATGCTAGTTGCACCCAGCAGGAACATTTGGGTTGCTGTTTTTCTGGAGAAGTTCTTGTCAGACTCAGACAATGATTGAACTGTGTAGCTTTGGAAAGAAGCCCATGCTTCCCCAACTCAAGCGCACAGCTGATGGCCTCATCCCCACCTATTGAATCACTTGGCCCCCCTTTGCCACAATGTAGCCCTGTCCTGCTGGATTCAACCATGGAGGGAAATCTGACTACTGTGCAGAACTGGGACTTTCAAAGAGCATCTCCTGGGGTGACTTTTGTCATGGAAACAGATAGGAAGATGCTAGGTTGTGTGGCTACATATGGCGGAGTGCTCTTATATCCCCCGTGAGTTCAGCCTGTGCTATCCCAGGAAGGGGATGAAGTACCTGACCCTACCAACAGGCTTGCCAGCACAACCCTCAATAGCAGTTTTTTTTGGATCTACCCTCCCAAGTCCCTAAGGTCCCACCCTGCTGAGCTCAGTTAGGTGGGAGAAGGGTGTGCTGTTCCAAGTTGGGGAAAATTGGAGTGTGTCTCTTTCAGAGGTTATTGTCTAGGACTGGGACTAAGTCCTTTTCCCCCTTCTGTGGGCTGAGCTGGCACCCCCACCAACCAGAGACTCTTTTGATCTGTCCTCCTCACCCACAGTGGCTTCACCCTACAAAGACTGTTTCTGCTAGAGGGGCTGGCTGACTACACCCAGTATGAATCAATAGCATGTTTCAGCTGGTGGAGGTACAGTTGAAACTCTGGTAGAGACTTAGTGGTTTGGCTCCAGAGTAGAGGCCACATTCCTCTCATTGAATACGTGACCAAATGGCCTCCAGGTAGGGGAACCACTAGCCCTGTCCTCCTGACCCAAATCAACCCACCATACTGAGCTTGTGACCTGTGGAAGGGTCTGCAGGTCAAGGCCAGCCTGGATCCAATCTACATTCTTTCTTTGGAAAGCTCTGAAGGAAGACATGGCAACCTAAGGAGGAAGCATAGTAGCTAACAGGTGGAGGTGGGCCTCAAGAAATCTCAGACCTTTTATTGATATGCCCTCAGCTCCAGGCTGGAAGAAATCAACCCTTATACACAGTTTGCCCTTCTAATGCACCCCAAGTCCCAGTAGACCCAGCTATAAACAGTGAATAGCTTGGTAGTTCCACATAGGTAGCCCAAGGCCAGTTAAAATGTCTGACATCAACCAGTATCCAAACCCCGGCCAAGTGGACTCAGAACCAAGACAACCAGTGTTGGACTTCAGACTACACCAGAGTCTGACCCAACTAGCCACACAAGTGGCACACCCAAAGAAGGATTCCAGCAGGCACCAGACCCTGCTAAGAGCAACTATGGCTTAGAGAGAGGCCCTGTGTAGCATCTCATACATGGTGTTTGAGTTTTATTCTTCTAGTCCCCCAGTCTGAAAGGTTAACTCCACTCTTAAATGAGCAAACAGCCTTCAAGACTCAACTACAAAAAGAGGGTATAGATAACCAGCAAAAAATATTCCTGGAACACCAAACTCAGATGATCTGGAAGGTTGTGCAAAAAAGCCTAATAAGACACTTACATCATAAAACCATCATAACAAGTTTGGGAGTCACAGCAGATCTAATACACACAGACAAAATAGGGAGACAAAGAAATATGTCTCAAGTAAAAGGTATGAATAGAGAGAGCAGACTGACAATTGTTAAAGAGGAGGGTTGTGGGGCTGGATGAAAGATGGTGAAAGAACTATGAAAAAATATGCAATACATAGCCACAGGCAACAATATGATAATAGCCAGAGGGAAAGGGGGTTGGTGGAAGGTGGAGCTGGGCAAAGGGGAGGAAATGGGGAAAGAGAGAGACTCACCATTGGGCAGCAGGCACACGTGCAGTGTCCAGATGATGTTTTGTTGAGTTGTACACTTGAAACCTGTATGATTTTGTGAACCAATGTCACCCCAGTCAATTATTTTTTTAAAAGTTAAAATGAAGCATTGCCATGCATCCCAGAATATTATTAATAATCATTAGTGGAGACTAAGAAACCTGTGATACACTGAATTTTTTAAAAAAGTCTATTTGCTCAAGAAGAGATTTTCCTAAGGCTTCTAAATTTCAAACCTATGTTTTTGTTTTATTGTTGATCTATTTTTTTAGCTATTATGTAATATAATGGGTAAACTAAATATATTAATTTGTGTACAAATTAAAAAGGTCTTTGTTGATTTAACTGGATTATTTGAACCAACTTTATCTACTAATTATCATCTTTTAATAGATACATACATATCATGTATATATTATGTGTAAATATATATACATATGTCTGTTTTTATAGCTATTCAAAGAAGAAATGAATGCTTTATCTTACACTAAAGAATAAATCCATAAAAAAAGAAATTTCTGTCATAAAAATCTATATTTCAGTGTTTAAGGCATCACCTCTTGTGCTAAACATCTGTTACAAACTTTTACTTATTGAAAGGCTTCATAAGGTTTGAAAAGCCCAAGAGAAAAGATCAATCAATATGATATTTGTCTTGCAATAAGCAGGGCAGCACTTGGCAGCATTAGTCATCATTATGCTCACGACACTCAGCACAACATTGCTTTTTATCTGACCCAGATGGTGTTTTGCAGCTTTTTCTTATGTCTTGCTGTTAGGGACATGGATTAAAACCAACTGATCAAGTTACAGTCCAACAAGAAAGAACCCTGATAGGCAGGAGAAGCCATCTGGAACATTTATAAAGAAGAGTCTTTTTCCATTATTTTTTTGTCATTTCCACAGAAGCCTGAGGTCTAAGACTTGTTTGATCCACAGTACTTATCAGTTAACACCAGTGGTTGATATCCAGTTGTATATTATTTATAATTTTCATGTCTATTTGAAAGAAAACCCAGAGGAGGAAGTCTATGGATGCTGTTCCCTTCCAATAAGGAAAACAAAACAAACAAATAAAAATCATGAAAAACTCTACTGAGAAATTCAATAACCTAAACATTGAATATACAAGGGAACCATGGGTATACCCTGATGTTTTTTGTTATCAGAGCAAATTAAAAAATATAAAATGATTAGCCTTTTGAATTATTGTACAGTTTGATGATAAAGAGTAGACTATGTTATGAATCTGTACTGGAATATTCTTAAATGTCATATGTTCTAGGATCTAATTCTCTCTTTCACCACCACCCCCCATTTGAATCACATGGTATAACACATTATTTATTTCCTCCATTTCCTCTTTTATTCTTAAGATACAAACATGATGATGCTAACTGCAAATTCAAAGTAATTTCTTTTGGTCCTTTGTCTCTTCAAGATTCCATCTCAGTTGACTGTAATAGTGGTTTTGAGTGGACTATTTAATTTTAAAAATATGCTGCTAGGATGTGGAGAAAAAGGGAAGCCTTTTGCACTGTTGGTGGGAATGCAGACTGGTGCAACCACTGAGGAAAGCAGTATGGAGACACCTTAAAAAAGTAAAAATGGATCTGTATTTTGACTCAACTATCCCATTTCTGGGAATATATTCAAAGAAACCCAAAACACTAATTCAAAGGAACATAAGTATGTCCATGCTCATTGCTGCATTATTTACAATAGCCAAGATATGGAAGCAGCCCAAGTGTCCATCAATAGATAAGTGGATAAAACAACAATGTGACATTTATTCCAATGTGACAATGGAATAATACGTGGCCTTAAAAAGAAGATTTTATCATTTGTGACAACATGGATAGACCTTGAGAACATTACACTAAGTGGAATATGCCAGTCAGTAAAAGACAAATACTGTGTGATATCACTTATATCTGATACAGAAATGAAGATTGAATCTAATGAAGAAATGGAACAAGCAAAATAGAGACAGACTCATAGGTTGAGAGCAGGATGACAGCAATTGATGAGGGGGTAGGGAGTTTGGGGAGTGGAGGGATTGAGCACAAAGGAAAAAGGACTCATGAACATGGACAACAGTGTGGTGATTGCAGTGGGTTGGTGTATAAGGGGGTTAATTGTTAATGGAAAAATACAATAAAAATTAAAAAATAAATAAAAATATAATTTAACCATGTGAAGAATGATAAATTGATTATGTTTAGAATTCTTGACTTAACACTGTAGGGGATTTTATTCATTTCTGTTTGATTTCATATAATGTTTCTCTGGGGAAATGTTTTACAAGGAAACAGAAATTCTAAGACTTTAACAATGGTGACAAATTGTGGACAATTGCATACCAATTCTCTACATCTCATACTCTTGAGAAGATTCAGACTATTCCAAATTGCGTTTCTCACTAAACAAGGTGGCCTTAATATTTTATTCATCCTAGTTAAATTTTAGACAGTTGTCTTCCTGACTAAGACAGCTGACCTTATTTTTCTTAGAACATTTACTTTAGAGAATATGCAACTGTAAATTATTTCTCTGCCCCTTTGAAATGTAGGTGAATCTTTTCCCACTCCCTTCCTTGTCAATTTTACAACCCAGGAAATGTATTTCTTAGGAACCTGGAAACCACCTCTTTGAAACGTGAGATAGTAACACTATCTCTTGTTTTTGTGGGAGGGTAGAAGCCTAAATTTGATAGGCACCAATTAGGAGGCACAGATGGCCAAATCACAGAGAAGAATAACTGCATATTCAGGAATAACTCAATGTTCTTTACATAGCTCATTGGCTAAACTTATCCCTAAAGTTTTCTACTACTTTTCCATTAGTTCACCCTAATGCTTAACCACCTACCTTCACTTTTGCTTCAATTGACTTGAGTTCAATCTGTCTTCCTTATTGCAGTATCTTGAATAAAGCTTCCTGTAAATTTAAGTTTGCCTGGTACAATGTTTGCTTTGACATTCTTCATCTTCATGTGATTATTTTTGCTAGTCTCAGGGGTAAAAAGAAGACACTCTTATTTTCTCAGTTATTCCCTTAAGTTTCTGTAATCAAGTTTCTAGCTACCTTTCTTGCTAATGCTCCTTATACACACATTCCCAAATTTTTTCCACATTTTCCCTGTTATCCATCTTTATTAGATGAAATTCTGTTACTTTAAGACTTTCAAAGTCTTATTCAAATGATGCTTACCTCATAAAATATTTTCACACTTATTTGTCTATTCAAATCTTTATTCATTTGAATTTCTGTTACATATTATATACCTCTCTCATAATTTAGGATTACATATGATGTATAGAATATATAATTATGTACACTACATATTATTTGGTAACTTTAATAAATGACTCTGTTCGTAGTTTATGTATTTGTTATACAATGCGTTTCATAGACTGTACTCTTTCTGTAATGGAGTACAGCCAGGGTCCCCTGTCAGGGTGGGCGTGGTAGGACAAAATGGCGGCCGAACTACAACCCAGAAGAAGATGGCTGATGTCAGGCCAGAGAGCCTAAATGGCGGGCTTTGCCATGGCAACCTGCACCTGAGGCAAACCACCAATGATATACTGCCACTTGGTTCAAAGGGACCAATCCCCAGCTCCTGTGAAGAGAACCACCAGACTTGGGGTATAAACCCCCCCCGCTGTGCTCTTTGTTTGGGGAGACTTCTCCACCCCTGCCCTGTGGACTGAGGAACCTCACACGGGTGCTCAAACCCCAGTAAAGTCCTACACTACCTGATTTTGTGGCTGATTGGCATTTCTTCCTCCGTGGAGCCTAAGAAAACCTTACACCCCTCACCAACGAGGGATTTATAATGGGGTCCAGAACTTGGGGTGTCCAGGACATATTAAAAATATAGGATGTCCTCACCTCCACAAATCTGAACTGGGGGTGGGACACTAGGAACAAGGCCATTGTGAGTTATTTTGCATATCAACAGTTTTGCAAATAACCACAAAAATGGTTATTTAACATATCTATAAGTTTTGGCTGGTTTCATGGATATGTTAAGTAGCTGTGGCCATGCTTTGAGCCAGGGAGATGGGAGTGACTTCGACCCAAGATGTAACTGGGAGGCAACTCCCCATGTTTACAGTGCCTGCGTGACAGCGTGGAGGTGGTTGGCTCTGTGCCATGGGGACCACATCTGCCCAGAGTTACTATGGCAGCCCAGAAAAGCTAGAAAAAATATAGGAATGCTGACAGGTATTTCTCCTCCTGTGGGAGGAGTCAGAAATGGGGTGCAGAAGAAGATTGGCACTGGGATTTAAACCCAGGTGTGGTAGCCATGTAAGGGGGGACCACGTGGCTTTTGGCGAGGTTTGGAACCACACGGCTTCGGGCGCTCCCTTTGCCATGTAGCTTTGGAAGCTGGAAAGCAAGGTGTAGCAGCAATGCAGAGCTCTCTTAGCAGTTTGGAAGAATGCAGGAAAGATGACTCAGGAAGGAAAGGGGTGAAAGGACTCTTGCTGGTGGGCCATGAGAAGGTACTATGTGGATTTGGATTAAGAATTGGAGATTACAGTGGCTACACAGCTGATGGTGCTGGGAACTGTGGGAGGACTGCCAGACTAGCATGGATTACTGGGAAGAATCAGCGGCTACCTGAGCCACAGACATCTATTTCTTTTCTTGAGATATGGTGACCCTGATTGGGAAAAGAGGGTAAGGAAGGACTGTGTGTGTTTGTGGATATTTTAAGGGACTTTGGGATTTTAACAAAGACATTGAGTCATTATTCTAAGTCTGTATAACTTTTGAATAAATAGTTCCTTTTCACCAAACTCTGGCATTGAGAGACATAATTCCCTGACAGTAGGCAATGCAAACCCAGTACAAGGGGACTCTGAAAGAGGAGTGTCCATTCGATATCTTGTCCCTTCCAGGGGTCTGTTCTGTAACATTTCTATTTATGAAAGCAAAATTTTCTGCAAAATACTATGCCGTGTTATACCAGCAGCAACTTGATATCACTCTTGTTTATTACATCCTTTGTATAATTTCCTTCTGTACTTGATTTAATCTCATGTTGTTTTATACAATAACATGTTGTACAGGCTTGCATCCTAGCAGCAATAGGCTATATCATATAGCCTAGGTATGCAGTAGGTCACGCCATCTAAGTTTGTGTAACTGCACTCTATAATGTTCACATGGCAACAAAATTGACCAGTGAAGCATTTCATAGGCTATATCTCCATTGTCATGTAGCATGTAATTGTGTATTATTTTAAAAATGCAAGCTAAAAACTTTTACTACTGCAAACAATTGTTTTTGTTGAAATATATGGGTATATATTATATATTTATTTATTTATAAAATATACAAGGAAACATAATATGTAGAACATTGATTTCATAAGCCTCATTAACACCATGGAACATCTAATATAATTTTGGAGTAATATGTTCTAGAGAAATAATTTAAACATTTTTAATTTAGCAGAAATTCTCTTGTTTTTTCTTTCAAAGAAAATGATTACTAAGATAAAATTATATTAAAGAGGCAAAATCAGAGTTGTTAGAGTGGAAGAAGATAAAGACTAGTATTAGTATTAGTATTAGTATTTTAGTAGTACCACTGGTATTGCTTAGTCTCAGTCCCTAACTCCCATGAGACTCTAAAATCTTAGATATGATTGGAAAACATTTGGCAATTGTTTTCTTGATATATATATATATATACACACACAAACACACACACACACACATATACATTTAAGTTATCATTTAAGAGACTAATATTTTTTTTAATTATCATATAATCTAATGGAGAACATTCCACTTCTCTTATTTGTTATATTTTTTCAACTTGACAAAAAATCTGTATATGTTTTTAAATTACCTGGAACTGGCAGAAATACTTAAGTCTTTAGTGACAGAACCACTATAAAATTTTCTTTTCAGCCTATAACAACAGTTGGAAACCAGGATTTTACATATAAAGTTTTATTGCATTATAATCACACTCATTCATTTATGCACAGCCTATGGTTGCTTTTCCAGCAGAATTATAGAAATATAGAAAAAAGTTTGTTGATACCTGTTCTTAACTAGAAAAAGGTAAAACATATAAAGTAAATAAAGAATTTTAGTTGTGCCTATTTTGACAGTTTATATGGTTTTATGATAAGTCAAACATACACAGTATTTAATGTGAAAAGAATCTGTGATTTTTAGTTATCCATAAACTCAATATGACTTAAGGTTTATGATGTCCTTACTCAACATGTAAGTACAATTTTAAGGTTACAATACTTTGATGAACTTTCTTAAACAGAAAAGCTTCCTTTGGTGGATTAGCTCAGGGGATGGCAAACTATTGCCTTGGGGCCAAAACCAGCTTGAACCTTATTTTTGTATAGCCTTGGGTCCATACACAATATTTTTAATTACTTATTTAAACATACACAAAAAATAATATATTACAGAGACCATATTTAGCCAGCAAAACTTAACATATTTACTATAAAACCCTCTACAGAAAAATGTTTGCTCACCTCAGGATAAGACTATCTTTAGAAATGTACTTAAGTGAAAACAAACAAACATAAGTAAATAGTGCAAACAATAAAAATTTTCATTAAAACAGGCGTGAAAACATAGAACAGACTGGCAGTGACCAGACTGAAGGGGGAGGAGGATAAAGTAGAAAGAAGGGAAAAGGACTAAGAAAGGTCAAAGAACAGGTATGAATGACCCCTGGACATGGATAACACTGTGGGAATTGACTGTGAGAAGGGGAAGGAGGATGGGCAGAAGGGAGCAAAAGGGGAAAAATTGGTACAACTGTAATAGAATAACAATAAAAGTGATAAGAAGGAAATACTTTAAAAATAAAAACTGTAATGGCACTAAAGATACTTATTTTGAAGAGACCATTTGGAGTAATGTAGTTAAAGACCTCTTGTATTTGAAGATCTTGCAGACAAAAGTCCCTGTTAGTTTGCTGTTCAACAGAGTGAAATTAAGTGCAAAGGCAAAAGTGTGGAAGTCACAAATATACAGACTTCACTAAAATGTAAGAAAATTATTTAAATTTACTCAGTCTGACTTATAAATCAGAGAGTTTTCTATTAGCAAGATGGCTAAATGGGGTGAAATAGTATAATAGTGAAAAATAGTCTATTAACAGTGAAATAGGATTAAGGACCTTAATGTACTTTTATGATATATTTAATTTTCAGGAACACTGTACATTTTCTGAGTGTTATTTTATAATTACATCCTTTTACTGTTTTACAAATGCATTAGCATCATTAATAGTGCTAATGTTAATATAGCTAATAAACATTAAAAATTTTTATACTATTTTGCATCTGTATGATTTGAATCCTGGCTCCTATTTGAGAAGATTTATCTGAAATTCCTATTAATTTTTGGCTTTTTCTCATATTTGGTCATTGATCACTAAAAAGTTTATAGGGAGCCTTGTGCATAGAGATAGAACTTGTCTTCTCTGCACTGTGATAAGTTGTGATCCTTTCTTTGAAATCATGAATGTTGGTATTTTTTTGGTCATCCCTCGTGTTCTTCAGATACCTCCAGAAGACTCTTCCAGTATTGAGCATTGAAAGTCTAGGTCTGTCTTCCTGAAATCCGTGAGATGATTATCCAATGAAGGCTAGAGGTTTCAATGTTTAATATTGAATTAAAGGTTTCACAGCTTACTTAGCTCTTTACTAGTCTCAGGGATGCCTTAAGGTTTAGCTTTTAGTTAACACTCCTGCAACATGAACTCAAGGATGGTATGGTACACTAAACACAAGGTAAAGGAAGGTTCTCCATGATTGCTATATAACTATCCAAGCACCTATGCCTGGTTACAGATAGGGTTTACTGAGGACCATGTAATTGATAAATAATTTATGACTGAGGAACAGTATGTAATTGGTGAGATGCAGCTCCATTTAGGAATGAGAGCTCATCAGTACCTCTCAGGGAGTACATGAGTGACATGGTATAAACAAAGGACTCCAATGCTGATGACCTCTCAGAAAACAGACACTCTGCTTTGTCTGTCATGTAGGGCCTAGTGCAATGTGATTGAGACATTTGGATGACCCATCTGGGAGGCTCAAGAATACTTCCATGCTATTGCAGTGCATGCTGTGTTACTATATATCCTGTGTGTCCCTCTTGTCACTAAATAAGTACTTTGGCAATACCTTTGTCGTCCTATGAGTTTGACTGCCATTTCAAACCCAGGAACCCTGCTGTTGGAGCAGTGTGAACATTGTTGGATGTAAACTTTGGTCTATTTCTTTCACGTACAGTATGACAATATGTCACTCTTGCCTTAAAATTGGCTGTTTATTACATTTTCCCACTGTCCCTCTCTTTTGTCTTTTTCAGAAATTATATCATCAGGCCAGTCTGCCCCCAGTACCAAAGAGTGGCAGAAGAGATATGGAGATCCAATTTCTACTTAGATTACTTAACCTATTATTTTTAGGCCCACATTCACTACACTTTTGGGAGTGGCTATCCTTGCCAATATTTGAATCTCCGGGTTAACTCATTACCTCAATTGGGTTCTTTCTTGACTTTTCATTGTTCTGGTTCAGCATTCAGATTTATTACCTCTTCTAAGCTACCACTTGTCCATCAATTTTCTAGCTTCCATCACTGTGTTTTTTATCTTTCTTCTCTCCCATTTGTGTTGATTTTGAGTTTATGTTTAAAAATATTTTACCACCCTTTAAGAGTAGGTGTTGCTCATATGTTTGCTTCATAAATCTTTTTGGCAGGCTAGTAAACCCTATAGACTTCTTGAAATAAGGATTTAAATTCATAATATAAAATATATAGAAATATAAGAGGAAGAAATTGCATTGAAAAGTGGGTCAAAGAACATGTATAAAGGACCCATGGACAAAGACCATGAGGAAGACAATTGAATGTGGGAGCTGGAAGCTGAGCAGGGCAGGGGAGAGTAATGGGGGAAAAATGGGGACAACTGTAACTGAACAACAATAAAAAAATTTTTAAAAAAGAAAAATATTTTAAATAGCATTTTTATATAAGAATAAATATATGTCTCCACCCATGCATTAAATAAAAATATTGAGTTGCAGGTCTAATATCTATCATAATTTGATAATGACCAGTGTAATCTAAATTTCTATATCTGCAATAGCTAAAATGTGATATGAAGCTACCTGTGATTTTTTATGATAATAAAGCTGTAAATACTGGTAATATTGCTGTGTCTGTTGCCTGCACATATATTTGTTGGAAAGATCATTATTGGTTAGTTTACTTGAAAATAAATATATACATCCAAGTTCAAATCCATTCAAGTTTAGATAGCCTGGTTATGAATTCCTAATTTAGAAGGTCTTCCAGGATATAAAAACTAAACCGTAAACTGAAAGTAGCGTAACTTAAATCCATGAAAATAAAAACAATTTATTGAAATACACCCTAAATGCTGATGATAATTCAGTCACCATATGTGATGTTTCACTATACTTATAAAGAAAAAAATGCATATATAAATATATTTATTTAATGGGTAATATGTATTATTTTGAATGTGTTTGTGCAGGCAGAAGGCTACCAGAATAAAGATGTGGTGCTGATATTTTAAAAGAATTGAAATATATTCATGTTATTAAAAAAGGTCATGCTCCAGTTGTTGAGGTAAGTGGGATGAGAAACGAAAACATGTTTTGAGGTTGTTATTATTCACATTGTAGAACTTCTAATGTAATACATGAGAAGGCATGGAGTAGAATTTGCTGGTGCATGAGCATTTCAAAGTATGTGGGAAAATAGCTACTCTGAACATTTACCCATATCTTTGTGGTTTTGGGAACAGAATCTGTCTGAGCTGACATACTACAGCACAGTATCTTTTCTTGGTCCTTTACACTATTTACACAATATGTTTATATATATATAGATATTCTTTATATATACAAACTATATGTGTGTGTGTCTGAAATTGCTGATTAAAATACATAATTTTAGGAAGTATAAAAATATATAGGAACTTCTGCTTTAGTCAAAAGCTTAAAGGCATGTTAAATAGAAATTAAAACAATATGATCAGTAGTAATCTGCTCATTTCCTCAGAAATTCTAATATCTAAAATAGATCATAAATGAAAACCACATCAAAGTCTTGAGCAGATTAATTCTTAATCAAAAGCATTATAAAGACTACAGAAAATACCATCCCATTATCCTTGCTTTTAAGAAGTTTTGTGGTAAATTAAAGAAATATTAACTTATATGACTGGAACAGTTACCCAAAAATTAAAGCATGTCTTGATTGATTAGTCTATTTGTTATTTGAATCATTTTGTTTGTCTTTCAGTATGATTGAATTACAATAACATTAATCTAAAGCTAGTTACTTTTGGTGAGTTAAGTATTACAGGGATTAGCCATGTAACATCTGACATGCAAACTGCTGAGAAGGAGATAGAACTAAAGAATCTAAAGAGAAAGGAAGGATAGGAATAGAGAGTCTTATCATAGAACAACAGAAAACATGATTTTTATACCCAAAGGCTTTTAGTTAGTCAGTCATTAGAAGTAGGCCTGTTGTAAGCACATTTTTAGTTTATTTTCACTTAAAAATATCTTTATTTCACTGTCATTAATGAAGGATACTTTCACAAGATGTACAATTAATGGTTCACAGTACTTGTCATTCAGCATTTGAAATAGATTGTGCTACTTCCTACTGCCTCTACCATTTCAAATAGGAAATCTGTTTTCAAATTGATGATCCCGTATAAGCAATATGCCATATCTCTATTACTGCTTTCCACAATTTTCTTTGTTTTAGCTTTCATAATTTAATTATGATATACCTAGCAGGAATACTTTCAGGATCATCTATTTTGAGATTTGCTGAGATTTTTAAATCTGTTGTTCATTTATTTCTCATAATGTGGGTGTTTTCAGCCATTTTTCTTCAAATACCCTTTCACATTCATTCATATTATTTTAATCAATTCTTAACATGTTTTAAAAGTATTGCAAAATTAAAAAAATCAGAAGAAATTGGAGGTTCTTTGACCAAAAAGTGATAGTTTCCTTTTTTTAATTGTAGTATTTTGTTCCAGTTACTTTATTTTTTTAAAGATTTTATTTATTTATTTTTAGAGAGAGGGTAAGGGAGGGAGAAAGGGAGGAAGATAAACATGAATGTGTGGTTGTCTCTCTTGTATGTCCCCTAGTGGGGACCTGGCCTGCAACCTAGGCATGTGTCCTGACTGGGAATTGTACCAGCAACCTTTTGATTCACAGGCCAGAGCTCAATGCACTGAGCCACACCAGCCAGGTACTTTTCTTATATATATAATAGATATTAGAATAGTACAGTTCACATAAATTTGCCTAATAATAATTATTATTATAACAAGTAATTACATAACTTTTACCATGCACCACAATCTAATCTATGTGGCTTACACATATTAATTAATTTAATTACTCAATACAACTATTTGATAAATAATAAATCTGTGCCATCACAAAAATAAATAAATCAAAAATTTATATTTTATTCAGTATTGGTTAACAGGTATATCAATCAAGTCCAAAATCTAAGTGAAATAATAAAATGAAAGGTTTTTTTTAAAATTTTTTATTCTAGTTTATTCATTACAGTTTCTATCCTTTATTCCCATTCCAGCCCACCAACCCATTCCTCCCTTCCTCCCTCCCCTTTCCAACCCCCCCTAGTTTAGTCCATGTGCCCTCTATATTTGTTCCTGTAAACCTTTCCTTTCTCCCCTGAAATTCCTTCCCCTCTCCCCTCTGGTCACTGACTACCTGTCCTCTGTTTCAGTGTCTTTTGTTATATTTTACTTGTTTCTTTGTTTTGTTGTTTAGGTTCCTGTTAAAGGTGAGATCATATGGTATTTGTCTTTCACTGCCTGGCTTATTTTGCTTAGCATAATGCTTTCCAGCTCCATCCATGCTGTTGCAAAGGGTATGAGCTCCTTCTTTCTTTCTGCTGCATAGAATTCCATTGTGTAAATGTACCATAGTTTTTTGATCCATTCTTTTACTGATGGGCACCTGGGTTGTTTCCAGCACTTAGCTATTGTAAATTGTGCTGCTATGAA
>CM052548.1:35502722-35544538 GCA_028533065.1 Trachops cirrhosus | reverse complement strand
ATTAAGTATAGAAGATGCAGCAAAGTAGCATATATACTTTGATTTTTTTGTATAAAACCAAACACATATAAATACAGAAAAATTCAACTGAAAATCTAGATAGTGATATTAAACATGCCAAATCAGGATTTTGAACTAAAATTTTTACTTTTATCTAGTTGCTTGGAATGACTTTAGTATAAGTTAACTGTACATTAAAACTTTAAAAAATTACCAATATATATGTGTATATATGTGTGTCTGTACATGTGTGTATGTGTGTATATACACATACATATGTATACACATACACACTCATATTTATACACCTCAAAGTTAGGATTTAATACAAGTAAATAAAACTGAACATGGTACTGTTATAATGAGATAATTCAAAAATGTATGTCTCAAAATTTATATTTAAATTACATATTTACATTTAATTATTATATAATTTTATATAATTAGAGGAATTTCTAGGCATATAGACTAAATTTTCTGTTTACATGTCACTGTTTTTCTAATCAAAACCAAGATGATAATAAATGTTTAAGACTGATGGCAAATAAGTCATCTTAGTAAACAATTGAGAAAATTCATATTTCTAAGCACAGAAGTATATATTTGCAATTCAATTGCAAGATGAATGTCAAATATTTGAAACCACTTTATTGAGGTATGATTGATTTAACACACATAATTTGATGAGTTTGTAGATAATTGTACACTCATCAAACCATCATCCCAATCTCTTTCATAATCACATCTATCACCTCCAAAAATTTCCTCCCAACCACTTTATTTATTATTACTGAATTTTGGGGGTAGCACTTAATGTAAGATCTACCCTCTTTGCAAATTTTTAAGTATATAATACAGTAGTGCTATCTTTAGACACTATTCTATACAGTAAATATCTAGGGCTCATTTAATTTATACAACTGAAACTTGGTTCTGTTTGACTAACGCCTCTCTCTAGGCCCTGAAAGCCACCATTCTACTGTTTGCTTGTGAGTATGACTATTTTGGATGCTTCATGTAAGTGGTATCATGAAATATTTTTCCTCTGTGTCTAGCTTATTTCCCTTAGCATAATGTTCTCCAGCCTCATCTGTGTGGTCACAAATGGCAGAATTTATTTGTTTTTTTTTAAAGGTGAGTAATAAATCAATGTATGTATATGCTGCATTTTCTGTACTCATATATATCAGTCAGTGGACATTTATGTTGCTCCCATCTCCTGGCTGTTGTTGTAATGAAAATGGAAATGCATTATTTGATATCAAGCTTCTTTTTTTTCCCCATTGTTGAACATATTTTTTAATTTATTTCATTTTTTAAATTGGTGTTCAAGTACAGTTGTCTCCATTTTCACCCTGATATCAGTTCTTTTGACTAGATGCCCAGAAGTGGAATTGCTGAATTATGTGGTTGTTCAATCTTTTTTTTTTGAAGAAAGGAAACCCCATACTGTTTTTCATAGTTACTTCACTGATTGACCTTCCCACAAGCAGTGTATAAGACTTTCCTGTTCTCTACCTCCTTACCAACAGAATATTATTATTATTATTATTATTATTATTATTAGATAATGGCATTCTAAGAGGTATGAGGTGAACTCACATTATGGTTTTGATTTGCATTTCCCTGATGTTTAGTGATGCTGAGCACTTTCTATATGTCTTTTGGTCAGTTGTATATATATTTTTGGAACAATATTTATTCAGGTCTTGTACTTATTTTTTAAATTGGGTTATTTTTATATATTTTATTGTTAATTTCTCTTATATTTTGAATATTAACCCCTACCAGATGTATCATTTGAAAATATTTTCTACCATTCCATAGGTTGCCTTTTATATATTTTTTTATTTGTTGATTTCAGAATAAGGGGAAGGGAGAAAGAGAGGGAGAAAAACATCCATGTGAGAGAAACATCAATTGGTTGCCTCTTGCACATGCCCCAACTGGGGACTGGTCCTGCACCCAGATGTGCCCTGACCTGGAACTGAACCCTTGACCTTTCAGTTTGCAGGATGATGACAACCAACTGAGCCACACCAGCCCCAGTTGCCCTTAAGTTTTCTTGATAGATTTTCTTTGTAGTTTTATGTTATCCCTCTTGTCTATTTTTTGTTGTTGTTTCTATGGTTTTGGTGTTCATTTTTTAAATATTTTAATAAATATTACCTAAAAATAGATACCAGCATTAAAAGGAATGAGAAAAGAAATAAAAGAGGTTTTGATATAAAATAGAAAATTGAAATAAAGAAAAGATAAAGTGATGGCTGCAAAGTAGAAGTAATATAATACTAATAAAAATTATTGTTTCAGAAGAAAAAATAAAGATGCTCTGGAACATGCTGCATACATTTAAGGTTTTGTGGACATTTGGTGGTAGGTAGAAGAGAGTAGGCGACTCTCCATGTTCCTCTGCTATGAAGTTGTAAAGGTGGGATATTTTTGGATTCTGTGAGAAAATTTCCTTCTTTGCTGTACTGTTCATACTGTTAATCTTCTGAAGAAATCCAACTGTTATTTCTCTTATGGCCAACATAATTATTGTTATGTAGAGGAAAACAACTATAAGATCTGAACAAAACAGATGGCTCAGCATTGGCAGCAGACTTACATTTTATCATGAATTTTCATAACATACAAAAGAAAAATTAATTTTGTTTAAAATGGCCAAGTCAAATCAGTATATTTTTATAATACATGCATTGTAATAATTAACATACTTTAACATCATTTGATATCTCTTCAATGATACTTTTCTAAGTACTTCATAAAAGCACAATCATTTTGAAAGATGATATAACTCCATGTGATTCTTTGTTCATAGGTATACCCGTCTCAACTAATAAAGATCCTTTGTATTGCTGCATGTCTTTTTGATAATCAACCTGTGAGCTGGAGACTTAATTAAATTAACTTAGTTTTTAAAATTGGATTGTTCTTTAAGTGTATTAAATTTACTTGCTATGTTAATTTCTAATATATTAACATATTAAATGAAAATAATTATTGTGTTCATGATCATTTATAGACAATGTGGTCTAACCAGTAATAAATAGAATGATGAGAAAAAAATCTTGTTCTTTGGAGAATTTGCACTTGGTATGGGAGATTGACATATATCAACAATGTAAATTTTAATTATTAGGTAAGAATAAAGTTAGCAGTAAGATTCAAAAAGTAAAAAGGTTAGAACACTAAAATAAAGATTATGAGGAAGACTTTGTTGTATATGATAACATTTATAATTTACAAAGAAATAAAAGTCGTATCAAGGCAAATGTAAATAAAAATTTTTCAAGTCTGTGAGAAGAGCATGTGATAAAGCATCAACACATTGTAATGTCTGGCATAGGCAGCCATACACAACATGTAATATTTAACTAAGAGAAAGTTGAGGGAAAGCTTAAGGACTAAGTTATGTTGTATCATTTTGGCACCTTTTTGACATGTAAGATATTAAATTTTATTTTGTTAATGATAGAGAGCAATAAACATACACAGAGTAATAAAGGAACCATTTGGCTGTAATATTAAAGAAGAGTTTAAGAGAGATATAAGGGAGATAACACTGAAATCAGAATCAATCAAATTTATGTCAATAGTGATATATACATGTTTGGATGAATAATAAAAAATAAATGAATCAATTAAAGCTATTTATCTATAGATTCATATTGATATACATATATGTGGGCTGGCTAAAACATTGTTAACTAAATTGAAATGTACATGTCAATTTTGTTTTGTTATTTTTTTAATTTTCAAAATTATTATTTTTAAAGGGATAACAAGCATATTCAGTATTCACATGAGAAATGTGAAATGCAGAAATCTTAGATGACTTTTCTGAGAAAACAGGAAGCAAAGTCAGATCCTTTATTTCCACACAATTTGTCTTCTACTTTACTATTTTCTCCATCAAATTATAAAGAATAGTAACAAAATTTAACTTTATAGGACATAATTTTTTTTCACATTTGTAGTAGTCATTCTAGGTTCTTTTTATGCACACTGAAGGTGCTTTAAATTATTTCATCTGTACAAAGAGATGATCAGATTGATAGATAGAAGTTTTACATTTAATGAAATAAGCCATCTATATAATGTCTTTTATTTACTTTTAAAAGCATATGATGATAACCTTTATTCTAAAATTATCTTTAATAATTTCATAATTGAATAACTTCTTAGGCAAATACAATTACCAGATTTTTCTATATTTAGTTTAAAACCTTACAATCAAAGTAATATACATAACATTCAGTTCACAGGCCAATGTTAAATCCACTGAGTCACACCAGCCAGGGTCAAGGTAATATACATAACTTAAAACATGTGTGGGGAAGTCTACTCCTAAAACATATGCAGAAGACTAATAAATTCATTTTAATATATATTTAAATATTTATAATTTTATTTAGATATATTTATGTTCAAATAATAAGAAATACTAAGGGTAGAAATACATTGCTAATTATTTAGATCTTAGCATAAAGCTTTCACACATTTTTTCACACACATTTTTAATAAAACTACTATGTGCTAATATTTTAGAAATAGTGTTGAAATTCATCCTACACTTCATTCAAAACACCTTTTCATCCATGAAAAGCATCATACAGTTTTAGTTTATTCTTTATTTGTTGCTCCCTCCTGTCATCACTTCCACAGAGAAATTTCCCACAGATGCCCACTCCAGTGTGCTTATTAACATTGGTCATTGTCCTTGAAAATATGAGTAGTGTGGTTTGTGTATATACGTATATATATATGATTTGTGTTAATGCTATTGTGAGAGTAGTTGCATTTTATTTGATAATTATTTTATTTTATACAATTTTCAAGAACTATGCATATATTAACAGCCTAAGTCTAATTCAGGACTTGTTATCTCTACTTCATACTGTGTGGTTGGTCATAGGCACCCACCATACTGCTCTTATTCATTTCCTTGGTGATGGATATCTGAGTTGCCACTATGTCACTGCTACCATAATAAGGTTTAATAAAGACACAAATATACATCTGTTTGAGGAATTGTGTGAGTGCTTTGTTATAGTAAATACTGAGTAGAATTTTTCTCTTATAGGAATGAGTATTTTTAACTTCATTAAGTACTGCCAGATTGATCTCCAGATTGTTGTATGACTTCAAGCATGAGGTTCCCCATATCTGCACACATCTTGATATAAATTTACTTTCACATTCAAACAATCTAATATTTATTGGATCTTATGGTTATATAAAATTTCATTTTCCTAGACACCAGTGAAGTTGAATTGATAAATTAATATTTGTATGTGTGTGTATGTATGTATGTTTGTGTATAGATTTATGTAGATAGGTAGCTTGTAGATGAAAATATCTTTAAAAAGCCAAACATCAATTTTTTGGCATTGAATTTCTGTTAATATATAGAAGTACTTATATTGCTCTGTTGGTTTAAGATTTTATTTATACCTTCTCTGGAATACGGTCTACCTGTTAACTCCATCCACAGTATTCCACATTAAGCACATATAATTTTTAATGATTTCAGATCTATAGAATGTACTCTTTTTTTTTTTTTTTACAAATTATTCCCCTTAAGGAGACAGAGTTAATTTCTCAAATTTATTCCAGTACATTAAAAATTTTCTTTTCCTGTTTAGCTCTTTCATTATATGGAGGATATTTTGTATATGGTATAAAATTCCTTTATTTTAGTTCATTTAGTGGGTCACTTTTATAACAATAATTTCCACACTGATTTGTAATGCTTCTTTGATATTATATTGTGTTCTCATACACAATATGTTCATATATATGACATATATAAGGAGATTTTATATATGTTCATATATATTATATATCTGTATAGATATAGATTTATCTATATATCTATCTAATATGTATTAGAGTGCCCTTTGCTGGGCACTCAATTGTATCTGGTAGCTACTATTCTATTTTTGTTACACAGCATCACTTATCTGCCTATATGTTTTTGTATACACTAATTTATTCTTTTACTTTTTTATTCATTTATATTAAGATGAGTTAGTAAAATTTTTAACATCTGTAGAACAAATTTTTCTATTTTACTATTTTAATTCTACCATGTCCACAAATATTTGTGAACTTTCCCCCAAAAAATCTGTTTGTAAAATATCTTTAATTAAAAATCCATTAGATATTTCATTAAAATGAAATTCAGTTTCTAGATTGCTTTGAGAAGGCATGGCATTTTACCATGTTAATTCATACCATAAAATTAAGACCTGGTATGTCTTTATTTATATTGTTCTTTTAATTCTTAATGACATTTTAAAGTTGTACATATACTCTTCATGTTTAAATAATTACATATCCAAGAGCACTGCATTTATAAATGTAAAAGATAATACATTTAATTTCCTTCTCCAGATATTAATCATAAGAAAGTTCAAGATTTTAACTATTATACTAGTGCTCTGTATTATGGCATACTTTTTGTATTTGATCTATCACATTTCTTTTTGTTAGATCATATATGCATGGAATGTATTTTTAATGAATCCATGAATCATTTTTAAAAAGATTTTATTTATTTATTTTTAGATAGGGGAAGGGAGGAAGAAAGAGTGGGAGGGAAACATCAATGTGTGGTTGTCTCTTGAGTGCCCCCCTACTGAGGACCAGGCTGACAACACAGGCATGTGTGCTGACTGGGAATCTAACCAGTGACCCTTTGGTTCACAGGCTAGCACTCAATCCACTGAGACACACAGGCCAGAGCTGATATGTATATTCCATCCCATTATTTTAAACTTTTAATAAAATCCTTACATATAAGCTTACTAGAGGGACTCCAAAAAAATCTAGAGGACAAGCCACTTGTAGAACAGGAATCCCAGGCTAGGGGAGTGTTCTAGGTACTCATCTGTATCAGTGCAACCACTGGTATTGTTGTGAGAGGCAGTGCTTGGCTTCAGTGCATCTTTTTTCAAGACTCTTTTAATGTGTTTGTCCATTTCATGATGGGTGATTTATAAGTGCACCTGCCCACATTACAGTTGAGTATTCAGCAATTTTTGACAAAAAAAGAAAAAGAAAGCAAAACAAAACCCAGCATGACCTGCATGCCCCACCCTCTTTATTCAACTGATCTTGCATCAAGCAACTTTTTTGTTTGTTTGTTTGTGTTCCTGGATGAAACTAGTCCTCAAAGGAAATATTTTGCTGATGTGAAAGAGGTGAAACAAAAAATGACAGAAGCAACTAAAAGGTATCAAAATCGATGAGTTTGAAAACTGAGTTGAGCAGTGGAAAAAGTGTCTTGATAGATGTATTGCATCAAATGGAGAGCACTTTGAAGGTTACTGAAGTTTCAACATTTAAGAATAAATACACAATTTTTATAAATACATTCTGTTTTGGGGGACCTTCCTCATATTTCTTTGGGTTAATTGGCATTTTGGGGGATCTGGATGAACGTTTTTTTTTCCATGGTGTTTATTTTCCCATATCTTTTATTTCTCATATTTGGATTTATTTTAAATATTGTAACATGGATTTTCCTAATTTATCTGTTTCTTTTTTATTAATAGTTTATTCACTTATAATTCTGAAAATAATTGTTATATCAGAACTCATTTATACTATTTTATATTTTCCATTAATCAATTTTTATATATTATTTTTCTCTATTTTAATCCTCCTCTTTTTAGATATTTTTTTCAGGCTGATTCAACTGTTATAAATTTTATTCTTTGAGTAGCTATTCCTATCATACTATGCCTATGTTTTATTTATCTCCTCCTTTTACTTAAATACTTTTACTTCACTTTCATATTACTTCCAGAGTGACAAATGAAAATGTTTTTATTTCTCTTTCCTCTTTCCCTCTGTTTTCTCTTCCAATTTAGTAAAATATTAGTTCTCAGGATACAAAAATATAGGTGATTCTGTTGCTGCTTTTTTAGACAGATATTTATTATTCCCTTTTGCTTTCCATACATCTGCTGAAGCTTTGTTTCAGTCAGTGTTTAATCAGAAAAGCAGAAACCTATTATCAGGCGTTAAACTGATGAATTTTAAACTGGAAATTAGGTACACATGTGATCAAAGTGCAGGCGGGAAATAATCAAGCTAGTATCTGCAGTAATTGTAGGAAGCAGAGATTACTTTAAGAAAATTATGTCGCTGGGTTCCCTAAATGCCTGTGCTGCGGAAGCTGCTGACGCACTCACCGTTGTCAGCGCGTTTGTAAGGAAGCTGCAAGCATGAGTTCCAAACCAGGAGCCTGGCAAGGAAGTCTGGAAAATGTAATTGCTAACTTCCAAACCCAGCGATCTAGAGCAGACTACAGAAGTACAATGTGGCACTGAGACAAGAGTCACTATTTAGTTCAAGTATATTCTTCAAGATGATCTTTTTGTGATGAATATTCTGAAGACTTAAATGTTTAATAAGATTATTTTTATTTTTCTAGTGCATATTCATAGCATTATGCTAGATAGAAAATCTTATAAGCAGCTTTCCTGGAAATATGAACCCATTTTCTTAACCTTTGAATGCTGCTGTTAACCAATTTGATACCAGTACATTTTTTTGTCACCTGGTTGTTAGAATGTTTCTATGAAAACTATAACAGTTTTGTGTTTTAATGCAATGCAATTTCTCTGAAAAGTGTTCAGATTTTTGTTTTCTCTTGTATCATTTGGTTATCTTATTATTTTAATCTGAGATAACACATTTTAATCTACTCAGACAATCCTAGGCTTTACCTTCAAATTATTCTGAAATTCTTTTGTTTTAATTGTGGTAAAAACATTTAACTTTAGACCTACCTTCAATAAATTTTTAAGTGTACAGTACAACATTGTTAACTACAGGTACTCACTCATCTTGCCTAACTAAAACTTGACACTTGTTGCACATCAATTCCCCATTTCCCCTTCTTCCCAGCCCCTAGCAAACATGATTCTAGTCTCTGTTTCTGTGAGCTTGACTACTTAGATGCCTCACATGACAAGTGTTATGCAATATTTGCCTTCTGCAATTTTTCTTTATTCTTTGCTCTGACTCTGGTATTATAGTAGCTTGCAGCATTTTTTTTTGCATCTGCATTTCAAATCTGCTAACTTTTTCCCCCTTAATTTCCATCTTTCTTAACCTCTTTGAAAATGTGTGGTTGAATTCCTTCCAGGTCAGTGATTTGTTCTTTAGTAGAATCTGTTTTAGTAATGAACACATATTGATGATTTTTGTCACTGTGTTAGTAGTTGTTATTTACCTAATCTAAATATTATACCCAGTATTTTCAACCTTTTCTTTCTTCTTTACAACTGCTCTTCCCAGTTTTATGTTCCCAGGGTGCTCTCTTCTCTTTAATGTTGTTATGCTCATCAAAACTATTTTTTGTCTAGGTCACTTAATCCTGTTTCTCCCTTTGCTTTATCATGTTTGCATTTTAGCTTTGTTTTACTTTACAAAAAAATGTGCTCTTTCTATATTTTACCGTATCTCCTCATTTTTTACTTTGAGAGCATGAGCTTCTCTGACTCAGTGTTATTTGGCTAAGGTTGTTAGCAAACAAACAAACAAACAAAGCAGGAATTCAGCTGCCTGTCACCACAAAAGCCAAACTTGTGATGTAGGTGCTGGTGTAAAAGGAAAGAGGTGTTATTTGGATGCTGTGCCATCTTGTAGAATGGGGGACTCCTCACCTCAAAGCTCATCTCTTTTGCAAAATCCAAACAAAACCCAGTTGTCTGCAGCAAGATCAGTAAAAAAGACAGTGCCCAGAGTTCCTGCTCCATTCTAAAGTACTGTCCATTTGAGTACAAGTGTCTGCTAAGTTTAGCTTACTTCCAGCTTCTGTCCAGCTTCAAACTCCCTCCTGAAGGCTCATGGGTTATAAAGCTTTTGTGGCCATGGCAATGCAGCAGATATGGTCACAAGGTTTCTATTGCTGAGTTTAAGGAGAAAGAGAGTGAAACTAGAAAACAGATTACTTTGGGGTCAAGAGCCAATGATGTTAAAAGCTGGACTCACCTGGACCTTGCTTTTACAGTCTCAAATTCATTACCCTAGTCTATTGGGAATTATCTTTCTACCACTAATTTCACAACTTTTCTTTTCCAAGGGCTGCTTCTTGGAAAGTTTGGGAGGGGACTTTATGAATGACTTTGTAACTCCCACAGTTGTTATAGGCTCCCACACACACTTACCATGGAGTGATACTGTGATGTCATTGTCTCTTGGAACTTCAGTTTAACTGCTCCAATGTAGAGACAGAGCGTGCAATGTGCTCCATTCATTTTCTATATTAGATAATTCTCATTACTATATAACACTACATTCACTATTTGAATTATCTTTATTACTTTTCTTCAACTTAGTTTTATGACTTTAAAGTCTAGCAGGCCAAATCTAAAAATAGTAGCAAGGAAGCAAACAAGCAAAAAACAAAAAGATAAAACCAAACACTTTAGTGAAAGTCCCATTAAAGCCTGGTGTTCTGAATGGATTGTTGAACCATTTAATATTTATTTTTATTGAACAAAGCCCTTGAGTTTCCGAAACATTAGGTTAATTCAAATTATTTTTAATTAAATTCAAATTGGATGAACTAATAGAGCTCTGCTATGAACATCTGTTAAAAAATTAAGTGTTCTTTCTTAAAATGAGAGCAGACTAAATTTAGCTGGTGATGTTTTATTATTACTAATTTAAAATTTTAAATATTATTTTACCTTGTTTTTCTTGACTTTTTGTCCTCAGAGTTATTTTTATTGAAAACAAACAAACTGGTGTTGCATCTAGGAGACACATGTAAACATTTTAGCTTATTAATGGTACAAGTAGATAAGAGACTAACAGCTGTAATATATATTCTTGAACAATAATACAAAAATGAAAAGCAAATGAAGAGTGGAAAAGAGAAAAAACTGACTCTTTTTTTACCATTCCTAGAGGGAGATCACACATTAAGAAACTTTCCTTTCCTTACAACTGGTGGGGTTTCTCAGTGTGATGGATGTCTCCAATTCCAAGCAATATTACAGCAAGTAGCTCAGCACCACTCTGCTCAGCAGTGGAGGCAAAGCAATGTATTTTCTACAACACTGCAGGAAGCTGAGATTTTTCTTTTTATATATCATTTATAAATTGATACTGTAACTCTACCAAGCAGTACCTTTTAAAACTTAATGAGGATGAAAAATTGTGTGTATGTTCACGTGTACACCTGTGTGTAAGTATGTGTTTAACATTTGGTGCTTCTGAGAAGTGACGAGAGCAACAATTCGAGCCCTTGAACATGTTCAATTTTGATGTTTTTTCTTACTTCTTTGCAAAAACAACATTTCTATTGATAATAAAAATATGCAGAACAAATGATAAAAAAATTCTCTTGTTTAAAATTGTAAGACACCACTGCACTATAAATATATAATATTTCAAGTACTCTGTCTATTGCCTAGGGTTGCCAGTTTAGCAGATAAAAATAGAAGATTCGCAGTTAAATTTTAATTTCAGATAAATAATGAATTTGTTTTCATATAAATATGTCTCCAATTATTGCATGAGCATATTTATGCTATGAAAATATTCTTTTTTAACTGAAATTTAAATATAACTGATAATTTTATATTATATTTGACAACCATAATATAATCTATCCCATATTTCATTCTCATAAAAAGTCATTTTGAGGAATATGTGAGTTGTTTCAATGTTTATGTATTATTACAGAACAAATACTTAGATGGATTAAATTGATCCTTGACAATGGGAAAGCTGACTTTTTTCCCTGCTTCTTTATTTCAGTAAAGTCAAGCAAGGAACAATGTTCCATAAAGGTCAGTTGGTAACTATACCATCTGCTCTGGGTCCCTAGAATAAATCTCCTGCTGAGGCCCTGATACACATGAGCACATGTTGTTTTCACAAAGACCCAAATCTTGTATTATATTCTTCCTTGGCCCCTGCAATGGTGCTGCTGGCTTAACAGATCAGAAATGGTGTTTATGGCTGAATCGTGAACTTTATTATGCTGATTGCTACCAATTTCAGGAATAAAGATACTAGTAGGTTGAAACAACAAGAAATGAAATGCTGGACTCCATGTGTTGAGCATGGACAGGTAATACACCTGGAATATTTTTATCAGACCTCTTTACCCATAATGCAGGTTCTGTGAGTGTTGGCTGTTGGAGTCTCCCACCTGCCCCTTTCTCTAGGCACAGGTGGCAAACACAAGGCCCATGGGCTGAATCCAACTCTCCACGTTGTTTCATCTGGCCCTGCACTTTGTTTCTATCCGGCAACAGTGCTGAGCTCGTTGCCCCTAGTTAACTGGTGGTTACATTTATACAGTCCTAAAATTATATTCGGCCCTTTGAAGGCAACTGTGAGGCTGATGTGGCCCCTGGTGAAAATGAGTTTGACACCCTTGCTGTAGAAAATTGCCCCAGAAAAGCAAAAATGTCTAGAAGATAGTGGGTCTCCTAACACCTCCTGCCAATGGATGCTTGATAAAAGGTTGCAAAATATTACAAGATGAGACAAACCTGTGATGTAATTAATACTCCTGAGCTCTCTGTGAAATTAGTCTGAGTCTAAATTTTAGTTAAGATCATAAATTTGCTAGACATTTTTCCCTGCTCTCTTCTCACAGATTTTATCAGAGCATTGTCTCAATAAATAACATATACATAAATCTCCATCTCAAACTGTGTTTTGGTAATCTCAAACTAAGACATTATTTATCACCATAAGGGAAAGTATTTATTTAAAAAATGAAATATGAATTTTAAAGGATTATCTGTTGAATGTGTAAAAAGGTTGTATGAGCAAATTATAATCAATAATACCTACACATTTTTGTTCCTCATGGCACAACACTGCAGCTTTTGAGGCCAGAATACTCCCAGAATTATTACCTCTGTGACTGACCTGATAGTGTGAGAGTGGCTAAGAGTTATAAAGTAGCTGAAAGGCAAATCTGGACTTCTTTATTGTGTTAAGTTGTTTCTGCCTTTGCCATGTTTACTTACCAAAACAGTGCTAAACTTTCAAGTAGAGTTGGCATGAGGTGGTTTCTATATTGATAGAATCCTTTAAAGTAAAATACCACAGTAATAGCATGTTATTATTTGCAATCCAAGGCTAGGAGAAGCCATGATCATAGAGTTAAATTAATTTTAGGAGTTATATGTTACAAGTGAATATAGTTTCCTGGAGAATATGTAGATGTTTATAAAAACTGATTTCCCACAGGGTAGGATAAGGTTAACATGTAGCATATTGCATGCCACATATATGAACTTCCCTTCTCTGATATACACCAAAAACAACAATTCAAAATACAGAATGCAGTAAGGAAAATCCCAACTCAAATTCTAATGAATAATATGGTGTTGTTTCCTGTTGTGAGATGAATTTATAGAAACAGCATTGGTTCTTTTTTCTGACAATTTCATTAGTTATTTGGGGTCTCATAGTTACATTAAAATTTGATGATTTTTGACTCTATTTCTTTAAAAAGTGCTGTTGAGTTTTTGATGAGGATTGCATTAAATTTGTGTATCGCTCTGACTAATATGGCCATTTTAACTATGTTGATTCTTCCAATTCATGAACACACAATATCTTTTCATTTCTTTATGTCTTTTTCAATCTCTTTTAATATTGATGTGTGGTATTCACTGTATAAGTTCTCCAAAACCTTTGTTAAATTTCTTCCAAGGTATTTTATTTTTTGGTGCAATTGCAAAAAAATGTTATTTTTTCATTTCTCTTTGAAAAATCATTGTTAGTATATATAATGCAATGGATTTTTGTACAATGATTTTGTACCCTATAACTTTACTGTATTTGTTTATTATTTCTAATAGTTTTTAGTGGAGTTTTTATAGTTTTATATATAAAGAATCATGTCATCTACAAAAGCTGACAATTTTACATCTTCATCCCCAATTCAGATGCCTTTTATTTCTTTTCCTTGTCTGATTATTCTGACTATGACTATATTAAATAATAGTGGTGAGGGTGGACATTCTTGCCTTGTTCCTGATCTTCGAGAAAAGAAGTGAAACAGAAAGTGTCACATTCCTTGACTTCAAATTTTACTGCTGAGTGACAGTAATCAAAACAGCATGGTATTGGCAGAAAATAGACACACACCAATGAAATAGACTTGAGAGTTCAGAAATAAAATCATATGTATATGGGCAAATAGGTTTTGACAAAGAAGCCAAAATATATAATGGAGGAAAAAGCCTCTTCAATGATGATACTGTGAACATTTGAAAGCCACATGCAAAAGAATCAGACTACACTACTGTTTGTCCTCATGTACAGAAATTAATTCAAAATGGATCAAAACAAGCCATGGCTGGTGTGGCTCAGTAAAGTGAGTACTGCTTGTGAACTAAAAGGTCACTGGTTCGATTCCCAATCCAGGCACATGCCTGGGTTACAAACTGTGTCCACATTTGGGGGCATGTGAGAGGTAACCACACATCACTGTTTCTCTCCCTCTCTATCTCCCTCCCTCTAAAAATAAACAAACAAACAAACAAATAAATATTTTTACAAAACAAATGGATCAGAATCTATATAGTAATATAAGGAGTGAAACAATAAATTACATGGAAGAAAATATAGTACTAAATTTATGGACCTTGCTCTTAGAGAGGATTTTATAAATTTGACCTCAAAGCAAAACAAGTAAAAACAAATATAAATTAATGGGACTATGTTAAACAAACAAACCAACAAACCAACAAAAAAACTTTTGTACAGCAAATGACAGCCAACTTACTGGGAGAAGATATTTGCAAACAACAGGTCTTACAAGAAGTTAATGTCCAAAATATATAAAGAATTCATACAACTCAACACCAAACAAACAATCCAATTAAATATGGGCAGAGGACCTGAATAGACATTTCTCCTAAGAAGACATACAAATGGTTAACAAACGTATGGAAAGATGCTCAACTTCACTAGCTACGAGGGAAATGCAAATGAGAACTATAATGTGATATCATCTCATACCTGTTTGAATAGCTATTATCAACAAGACAAGTAATACCAAGTATTGAAGAGGTTGTGGAGGAAGAAAAGAACCTCCATTCACTGCTGGTGGAAAGATAAACTGGTATAGCTACCATGGAAAACAGTGTGGAGTTTTCTCAAAATATTAAGAACAGTGTTACCATTGGACCTAGGAATGCCTCTTCTGGGTATTTACCCTCAAAATTTACAATTTATTCACAAAGGTATATGCACCCCTACTTTTATAACAACATTATTCACAGTGGTCAAGGCATGGGAACACCTGAAATTCCCCTCAATAGATGATTAGATAAAGGCAAAGTCATACATACATGTATATATGATGGAATACTACCAAGCCATAAAAAAATGAAATACTGTCATTTTCCACAACATGGAAGGATCTTGAGAATATCATGCTAACTGTAATAAATAAAACAGAAAAAGTCAAAAGTCATGTGATTTCACTCATGTGGTATATAAAACTGAGAGCAAAAGAGTAACAAACAAGAAAACAAACAAAAACTCACAGACAACAGTATTGTGGTTACTAGAGGGAAGAAGGGTTGAGGGTTAGCGAAGGGTAAAGGGAATCAAATATATGGTGACAGAAGATTTAACATTGGGGGAGGGAACACAATGCAATATGCAGTTGATGTATCATAGAAATGTGCAACTGAAACCTACATAGTTTTATCAACCAAGATAATCCCAATAAATTTAATTTAAAAAGAAACAATATAGTGACAAAGGAGGGAACGCTAGGTACCTGCACATTAGAATTTGGCATAATGAGGTTTGAAGTGATTAGATTAAATTTAATATCTTCTGATAATTGAAACATTATGTACAGATGCTGATGAGTAAGTTTGTGTAAGATTTGATAGGGTTCAACTGAATAGCTGCAGCAATTTTGAGAAAGAACAAAGTTGGAGGTATCACAATACCTGACATCAAAATACATTACAAGGTCGCTGTAATCAAAACAGTCTGGTACTGACATAAGAACAGACACATAGATCCATGCAATAGAATAGAGAGCCCAGAAATAAACCCATGTCTCTATGGTCAATTAAAATTCAACAAAGGCAATAGAAGCATGAAATGGAGTAAAAACAGCCTTTTCAAAAAATGGTGTTAGGAGATCTGGACAGCTATATGCAAAAAAGTGAAACCCAACCACCAACTTACAACATGCACAAAAATAAACTCAAAATGGATAAAAGATTTAAATATAACTCATGACACCATGGTGTCCTAGAGGAAAACACAAACAAGAACGACTCAAGATATTCTACATGGTGATATTTTATAGATATGCCCTCTAGAGCAAGGAACTTAAAGGAAAGAATAAACAAATGGACTTCATCAAAATAAAAAGCTTCTGCACAGCTAAAGAAAACATCATCAAAATGGAGAGAGAACCAAACATATGGGAAAATATATTTGCAAATGATACCTTGGACAAGGGTTTGATCTCCAAGATATATAAAGAACTCACATGACTCCACTCCAGGAAGACAAACGATCCAATTAACAAATGGGCTAAGGACCTGAACAGACACTTCTCCAAGCAGGGCATAGAGGGCCCAGAGACATATGAACAGATGCTCAGAATCTCTAGCACTAGCCATCAGAGAGATGTAAATTAAAGTCACAATGAGATACCACTTCAGAGCGGTCAGAATTGCCATCATTAACATATCAACAAACAAGTGATGGTGAGGTTGTAGAGAAAAGGGAATCCTAGAGCACTGTTGGTGGGAATGTAGGCTGGTGCAGCCACTGTGGAAAACAATATGCAGTTTCCTCAGAACTAAAAATGGAACTGCCTTTTGACCAGACAACTCCACTGTTGGGATTTTACCCTAGGAATCCTGAAACACCAATTCAAAAGAACCTATACACCCCAAGGTTCATAGGTGCACAATTTACAATACCCATGTGCTGGAAGCTACCTAAGTGCCCATCAATAAATGAGTGGATTAAAAAACTGTGGTCCATTTACACAATGGAATACTACACAGCAGAAAGAAAGAAGGAGCTCCTACTCTTCATGACAGCATAGATGGTACTGGAGAGCATTATGCTAGGTGAAATAAACCAGGTGGAGAAAGACAAATACCATATGATGTCACCTATAAGTGGAACCTAATCAACAAACAACAAGCAAGCAAAATATAACCAGAGACACTGAAATGAAGACCAAACTCACAGTAACTAGAGGAAGTGGGGAGGGGTATAACAGGGGAAAGTAGGGGAAGGGTCAAGTTAAGGAAGATATATAAAGGACTCATTGACAAAGCCAAAAGGGGTAAGATTGAGGGTGGGAGGTGGGGGTAGGTGGGGTGGAGGAAAGTGATAGCAGGAAAATGGAGACAATTGTACTTGACTAACAATAAAAAGGGAAATAGTAACAAAAAAGAGATTTGAAAATATATTGTTTCTTTCAGTCAATACAGATGATATGTCTCAATTTTTTTATGAAAATTTATGGAAGACATTATGTCATAGTGACATTTTATATTAACATATGTGTTTTTTATGGTTCACTTTTTGTTTTTTCGTTTTTATATTTTTATAGTTTATTCTGTTACAGTTGTTCCCGCTCTTTTTTGCCTTCCCCACTTCCACCCAACCCCAGCCTCCCTCCTCCTAATATCAGTCCCCATATTATTTGCGTCCATGGGTTGTGCATAAATATTCTTTGGTTAATCCCTTTACCATCTTTCATTCCATCTTCCCCCCTCTGTTCCCACAGCTGTCAGTCTGTTTTATGTATCTAAACTTCTGTTACTATTTTTGTTTGTTAGTTTATTACATTCATTAGATTCCACATGCAAGAGAGATAATGTGGTATTTTTCTTTCACTGACTGGATTAATTCACTTAGCATAATTTCTCCAGGTGCAAGCATGCTGCTGCAAAATGTGAATTTCTTTTTTTTTTTTTTTTACTACTGCATAGAATTCTGTTGTGTAAAGGTACCACAGCTTTTTGACCCATTCATTTACTGATGGATACTTAGGTTGTTTCCAAATCCTGACAGTTGTAAATAGTGCTGCTATGAACATAGCAGTGCATAATTTTTGTCTTGGTATTTAGGGATCCTTGGGGTCTATTCCCAGAACTGGAATTTCTGGTCCTAAAGGGAGTTCCATTTTTAATTTTTAAGAATACTGCTCATTGTTTCCACAGTGACTGCACCAATCTGCATTCTCACCAACAGTGCAGTAGCATTTCCTTTTCTCTACATCCTTGTCAATACTTGTTAAAGTACATGTTTTTATTCTCAAAACTTATCTGTATACACATGCTCACTTTTTAATAATTGAATGCAGTACTCTGACAAAAAATGAAACCATTATAAACCATCATTTATTTGAAGTATGTCTTACTTTGCTGAAAAAGAATGTTTAGTTATTAACATATGCAAGATATTGATATAATCTAAAGCCTATTTTGAGGATAGCTTTTTTGCCCATTAAAAGAAAACCACATGTGAGATAACATGCTAAAGAAGGAAGTTTTTCTTGTTTGCTATGGGTTTTGTTTTGTTTTTACAATTAGCTAAGTTCTAAGCATTCAGAAAGCCATCCTTTTCCAGATTTTTGTGTCTCTACACAGATATACAAGTTTTAAAATAAAAAGTTACTGATTTCTTAGTTGGATAAATATGACATATGAATGAGACTGCAACTCCAAAAAACGTTTTTCTTCCATATTTTCTAAAAAGACTGTTGGAAATAGATTAAATCTTAATAAAATAACTTTTTTTCCATTCATTTTTGTTAAAGACACCAATTCTGCCTAAGAGAATACTGCAATATATAAGGGGAATAACAGCTATAGATTAACTCATAGCACTTTAGAGCAAACAGGGATAAAACACAAAAAAACACAGCAGTACTAAGAGATAACATGCATACTCAGTAATAGATGATCAGATTCTAAATTGTGTCTGTAAGCTCATTGTGATGTGCTGCACAGATAAGTATTTGTATGGTGTATATTAAATGTTATTCTTAGGCAGAAAAACTGTGAACCTCTGGAACTGACAATTCAGCAGGGCAATTAACTTGTGCCAATATAACTAACTGAAGATAGCATAGTGCCAATATCCACTGCAGTTAATTCCTGCTGGCAAACCCACTTTGGCTAGACCGTCACAAACCTGGACAAGTGAGACATAGCCAGGACCAAAGAATCAGCCTTTTCAGATTAACAACAGAGGATGGAATACCATATGTATTGTTT
Source organism: Trachops cirrhosus (assembly GCA_028533065.1). Classification (NCBI taxonomy): domain Eukaryota; kingdom Metazoa; phylum Chordata; class Mammalia; order Chiroptera; family Phyllostomidae; genus Trachops; species Trachops cirrhosus. The sequence continues at coordinate 35,525,258 of CM052548.1, read as the reverse complement.
CACTCTGACCAGGTAAGTTAATCATGGATATTCCTCTCCTCTGACAAACACATTCCTGGCCTCACCCAGTGTGCAGAAAAATTGTAGATAGATTTTAGGGTTTGAAGACTGTGTGATGTGTTGCATATACATATTGCATGTGTCATGCAAAACACAATAACTATGGGGCTACCAAGGCTGATTCTTCCAAAGAAATCCTGCAGTACAAGAAGCCTGTTGATGTTTAACAACAACTAAAATCATCCAAAACTTATCCTGGCAGCCCTTCAAATCCGGTGCTCTTCAGATGAGTCCTCAAGTGTCTGAAGCACTCTAACAGAACAGTTTCCTCCTTTCTCTCTCTCTCTCTCTCTCTCTCTCTCTCTCTCTCTCTCCTCTCATCCAAGGGTATTTATTGAATTTTTAGACAGAGAGGAAAGGGGGGAGAGAGGAAGAGAGGGAGAGAAAACAACATTGATGTGAGAAACATTCATTGGTTGCCTCCCACAGTGCCCCAACTGGGGATCAAGCTCACAATCCTGCAACATTTTGGGGGTCACTGACAAGGCTCCAAGCAACTGAGCCAACCAACCACGGCCTTAATGTCTCTTGGGAAGATTTGCTTCGAACCACTCATTGTGCTAGGTAACTAAATGATTTTGAAAATAAGTTTCAATCACCTCTTCAAAAATATGGGGAGTCCTAATATTTTTTAAGTATTCTTTTGGGGAAAATGCACATATTCAATCACTTTTATGTCAAAAACTCCTATAGAACAAAAATAAATTGCATGACTATACAATACTCCAGACCAAAGAAGCACAAATTCCAAATCTCCTATTTTCTTCAGACTACAACTTCACCCTCCAAATAAGATTTATGACTCCACTTGGAACTTGCATTACTGGCCAGTGAGGGGATTTTCCTTAGGAGGGGGAACATGTATCTAAGTCACGACAGAGTTCTGACATATTTTCTTCTAGAAAGGATAGGAAGATTGGGAGTTACTTTAAATACCCTTAAGATTCCTTTGATGGGAACCAGTGAAGCAAGCTTGAGGTAATGTCACTTTCTGCTGCTTTATCAGTGTGAAGATAAATTTCACCTTCTTATCTTTAGTACATCAACATTCTTAGTGATAGTGCAACAAATCGTCTCAAACAGAAGCTTTTCATAATACTGTGCCAAAACTAATTGTTTTCTGATATTATGAGATCTATATAAGCTGTAAATTCCCTTAGTATGATTTAATTAATTCTATAAGAAGAAACAAATTTAAGGGGTTTCAGGTTGTTTGATTTTTAACAAATTCTGTAGCTGAAAGACGGCTTCAAAATGAACTTGGCACTATCTGGTCTACAGCATAGTCAGAGAACAGCACATCATATGCTACTGCTGAGTTCTTCCTGAATATGCTTCATGGTAATTACTTGTTTTTAAATAAAAGATAGTAGATGTCTTAGAAATAAAACTCAACAAAAGAAACCAATCATTTTACCTTTTTCTGAACTTATTTTCTTTTATCATATGTCCTTATAATTCTGTTCTTTTCTTCTTTTTAACTGACTATGACAACGGTGCAGAATGTTAAAAAGGCATATCTTGGTTCAATGTCAGGTAATAATAACCTTCTCAGGAATGATCAACATAGAAGCCATTAATATTAGCCATTTTCAAATTGTCTGTTTTGACTTTGTTGGTGATAATCTAGTAAAACATCACTGTAAAAGGTTCTTTTAATATTCATGTACACAGCCCTGGTTGGTGTGGCTCAGTGGATTGAGTGCTGGCCTGTGAACCAAAGGATCACTAGTTTGATCCCCAGTCAGAGCACATGGTTGTGGGCCTGGTCCCCAGTAGGGGACATGTTTGAGGCAACCACACATTGATGTTTCTCTCCCTCTTTTGCCCTCCCTTCCTCTCTTTCTAAAAATAAATAAAATCTTTACAAAAATTTAAAAATATTCATGTACATAATTATATGACTATGCAAAACTTCTGCTCCTAACAGAACAAGAAATAATATAGAAAGAGTTTTATCTTGTATTGCACCCTTATCTATTTTAAAAGTGTATGGGAATTTCAAAGTAGTGGATACTCTTGTGTATGCTATATCTAGCTCAATTTCAAAATCTTTGACAATGGCTAAATGTGGTTGAATAAGGAATATATAGTGCATTAACATTTGCTGTAAATGTTTTTGTTTTGTAACTTTAGTCATAATGTTTTTTTTTCAAACTATGAATACCTCTAAATAGCAATTATTTTCCTTCAGAACCATTTAAATATATGCCTTCTGTTTCTCTTTTCTTTAAACAAAAAATTGGTCACCATCATGTATTTTTAACCCGTTCTCCACTATATCTGTGTTTGGTCTTTTTTAAAAGAATTTTTTCAGCAATAATATAACCTGTCTTTTTTAATGTTTTTATTTATTATTTTATTTTTAGAGAGAGGGAAGGAAAGGAGAGAGAGAGAGAAACATCAATGTGTAGTTGCCTCTGTTAGGCCCTCAAATGGGGACCTGGCCTGCATCCCAGGCACGTGTTCTGAATGGGAATCTAACCCGCCACCCCTTGCTTTGCAGGCCAACACTCAACCTACTGAGCCATAGCAGCCTGGGCTATAACCAGTCTTGAAGGTCTCAAAATGGGTCAAATATCACAATTTATATTAACAAGTATTTTTTCCAAGTAAAAGATTTGCTCTCCACACTTCACTTTGAAACCCAATAATATCACTTTGTGGAATGATTTGACCAAAACTTCAATGGCAGACACAGAGGATGGGGTTATAACACACTTCATAATGCAAAATGTAATTTAAAATATAGATAAAATTATCCTTCTCTTCCCCACATATATCTTAAATTACTCTTGGTGACCAGACACTTCATTTCACTCTGATGTCTTTTTTTCATTAGTCTCCCCAGCCATAATTAATAATAGACATTCTGTGTTTTGGAGTGCCCTCTCCCACCATTTTCAGTAAAATTTTCACTGCACGCTTTATAAATTGGGATTCTGCTGGCACAACTCTATGTATGTAAATTAAAACAAAAGGGAACTTAGTTGGCACAGATAACTTGTAAACCCAGAAAACAGACCTATACTCAGGAAGAGAGAGATTCTTCTATACAAAGAATGTTGTGACTTCTCACCTTAGGTTTTGTTTTTTGACTTCATTGGTCTGGTTGTTTGTTATAATAAGAAGGATTGCTCTTTGTGTCAGGAAATACGATCTCTGGTAAGACAAACAAGCCAGGGACATTTTTATATATAAAATTTAATGTTTTGTACTATAATAAATTAGTTACCTATAAGGACAAAAAATTTAATATTGAATAAATTTATTCAAAATCACTACATTTTAGTTTTCATTCTTAGGCTTTGGAAAACATCAGTTTATTAGATTTTGAGATGTGATTTCCTTGATCATAAATTAATTATCCTCTTATTTTCTTCTTTTCTTTAAAGTATATTTTATTGATTGTGCTATTACAGTTGTCCCAATTTTTCCATCTTTGCCCCCTTTCTGCCAGGTACCCCTTTCCCTCTAGCAATCCCCCTCTTTAGCTCATGTCCATAGGTTATACGTGTAAGTTATTGGTTTCTCTATTTCCTATGCTATTCCTAACTTCCCCCTATTTTGTTCTTACCAATTATGTTTCTTAATCCTGTACCATTTTCCTATTCTCTCCTTTTCTCCTCCAAGGTGATAACTCTCCAAATTATCACCATATCTATGATTCTATTCCTGTTTTGGCTGTTTGCTTAGGTTTTTGTTTGTTCATTTGTTTAGATTTAGTTGTGATAGTTGTGAATTTGTTGCTTATTTAATGTTTATGGTTTTGATCTTCTTTTTTCTTAAATAAGTCTCTTTAACATTTTCTATAATAATGGTGTGGTAATGATGATGTCCTTTAGGTTTACCTTGTCTGGGAAGCACTTCATTTGCCCTTCAATTCTAAATGATAGCTTTGCTAGAGAGAATAATCTAGGTTGTAGGTCCTTGCTTTTCATCACTTTGGATACTTCTTATCAGTTCCTACTAGCCTGCAAAACTTCTTTTGAAAAATCCACTGATACTCTTATGGGAACTCCTTTGTAGATAACTCTCTGCTTTTTTCTTGCTGCTTTTAAGATTATCTCTTTATTTTTAAACTTTTGCATTTTAATTATGATGTGTCTTGGTGTGTTTCTCTTTGAGGCCAAATTGTTTGGGACTCTGTGTGCTTTCTGGACTTGTATGTCTATTTTTTTCACCAAATTAAGGAAGTTTTCTTTCATTAGTTTTTTAAATAAAATTTCAATTTCTTTTTCTTCCTCTTCTTCTGGTAGCCTTGTGATTCAGATGTTGAAACATTTGGAGATATTCTAAAGGTTCCTCACCCTATCCTTCTTTTTCTTGTTTTTTTTTTTTAATTTTATTGTTCTTCTTTTTGTTCTGCTTAAATGTTTCTCTTATTTTCCAAATTATTGGTTTGAATACCAGCTTCCTTCCCTTGTCTTTTGGTTTTCTGTGGATTATTGTTTATTTGACTTAGTGTGACCTTCATTTCTTCCTTTACTTTTTTGCCATACCTGAGTAGTTCTCTGAGCATCCTGATAACCAGGATTTTGAACTCTGCATCTGATAGGTTGGCTATTTCCATTTCGCTTAGTTCTTTTTCTGGGATTTTGTTCTGTTCTTTCATTTTCTTATCTTCTCAATTTAGCAGCCTTCCTGTGTTTGTTTCTGTGTATTAGGTAGAACTGCTTTTACTCCTTCTCTTGCAAGTGTGGCCTATATAGAGAAGGCACCTGTGAATTGTGTGAAGCAGAGCTTTAGGTAACTGCCAGGGCAGGGTAATCCACTTCACTGCTTTGTGGCTGTGTGGGGAGGGGTTAGAGAGGAAACAATGACACTGCCTGGTTTCTGGCGGTTCCCCCAGCTCTCATTCAATTTCCTGTCACTTCATCCCCTTCATATGGGTGACTGGTGCCCTTCCAGCTGCTGCTCCAATGGCAAATCTAAGAGTGGGTGGATTTGCAAAATTTCTAAGACTGTGCTGGCCATTTGGGTGGTGAAAATCTGGCAGTTTCTTGTGCTTCCCCACTCACACTGCTTATTACAGCCAGAGGTAAAAGAGATATATCTTTCAGGTACTCGAACCTTGGCTGGGGCTAGAATACCTTGCTTCCTAAGGAAGCCATCCCAGCCATTCTGCAGCTGCTGCCACCACCTTTCTGCACCACACTGCCTCTCTGCCCTTCTCCACTACTCCACTCCTCTTACCTGTCTGGATGTATATGTCTTCTTTAATCCCTTTGTTTTTGGACTTCCATACAATTCAATTTCTTCACAGTTCTGGGTGTTACTATTTTTGAGATCTGGTTGTAATTCTTTCTATGGTTGTGCAAGGAAGCCAAGCAGGTCTACCTACACATCCATCTTGACTATAAGTCTCTTATTTTCTCCTTTGTCTCAGTATTTTCAATAGTCGTTAATATGAAGAAGTGATTACTTAACAATTTTATGATTCTAGATAATGACAAGGTAACTAAAATTTTCCCAATGTGCATGTGAGCATGTATAAATGGCCTGTTTTATAATAACATAGAGAGATGCAACGCCTCTCTATTTTATAGTATTCTCCCTCTGCTTCCATTATTCCCTAAACCATTTTTGATATTGTATATAACTATTCATATATTGTTATTTCATGCACACAAGTATATGAATTATATTTATTTTAATTCATATGGGTTATGCAAATTTAATTCAAATGAATTATGAATTGTATTTTATCTTCTGTTTTCCATTTTCCTTCTTTTACTCTTTATTTGATAAAAGAATATGCTCCTCCATTTCTGAACCCATATGACTTGAATAATTTCAACCTAAGATGTTAATAATAATATAAATAGATTTTTTAAAGTCATGACTATATTGGTAGATTTCCCAGCTACAAATATGATCTTCTTAAACAGGTAGGGTAAATGCTTACTGATTTAGCTTTAATTACCAATTTTCCAAATAACATGTGGTATCATAGGTACTTCAACTAATGTAAATTAGTCATTTCTAATAATATTTGCTTAATATTTTTAATTAAGTTGAACCATTTAATGCTATAATATGGCTCTTTTGAGTACTATGAAGTTTCCTTTTGAGACCCTTGCAAGCTACTTTAGTCTCTGAGTATGTACTCATCATCTGGCAAAACAAGGTGCTGAAAGCTTACCTGGAGCTTTTATAATTTAGTATTTGTCTAAAACATTTAATTTTGCAACCCTGGATCTTTTTAATGGAAAATTATATAAGGAACCAATATATGGGAGCTACATGTATTTACTACTAATGGGATTATTTTCTAATTTTATAAATTAAAAAAAATGTTTATAGAATATATAAAATTGGTAAATTTACACATAGATGATAGATAGATACAAAAAATTGCTATAAAAATAAAACTAAATGAGATATGCTTAAATTATTTGATTTGTCATGGTTTTAGTATCTGGGAAATGCTGTACTCCAAAAATTCTACAGGGAAAATAGACCTTACTGAGTCTACTGAAATTATTAAATGAACAAACAAGAAAATAAGAAGAAGACAGTTTTCAATAAAAAATCATGAGATACACACAGTTAAAAATTAGGAATGTGTGGCTATACAGAAAAAAAAGGAACGGAACAGAAACTGCCTTCAAAGTGGTCTAAATATGACAGTAAAAAAGCTAAAATCTTCCTATTTTGATGAAATGTTTAATCTACATACACAATAAACTCAACTGACTCCATATAGAATGCCTGTAAACATATCACAACCAAGCACATTATGGTAGACCGGTTGGAAAACAAACAGAATGAACAATGTTAAAAGCAAGAAGAACACATACACAAGGAACCAAAATTTATTATTATTAAGAGCATTAATACATTTACTTAATGTGTCACTCAACATTATTCATGATGTATTTTAAATTATAATATGGTAATACTAAAATACTATTGATAAACTATAATTTCTTTAAAACTTTTTTTCCTTATAACATACTTATTAGAGATATACAGAAAATTGGTACTGTTCTAAAGCCACTTGAAAAGATTTATACAATTCTATGTATGGTTCGGTCACCAATTTGAACACATAAATCAAATGTTAGCTTTCATTGCCAGTCACTTAAGTATTCTAAGCATTCTAGAAAAACTCTAATTACTGCAAATATATCTTTTTTAGAAGTTGCTACTTTGCGAAATTAAAGAAACTAATCAAGATTATCATACTTATGGGTTGAAATTTTATTATACTTATTAAATGATTTCTGATTTAATAGTAACATAAATTCATACCTATTAAGTGATGGTACAGTTCCTTTTGTAAGAGAGTGTTTTATTCAATACAGTAGAAATGCAGCCATCATTTTTTTTTCTTTTTCTGGCCAATGAACTAAATATGCTATGTTTTCCTCGGTGTGCCAATCTGTTTTCTTTCTTTCTTTGTGGTTTTACTTCCTTTAACATCTTTTCCCCTCATAATAATGGCTTTTAATTTACAGATATTTTCAAAACACATTATTTTTAAAGGGTAGAGTAGAGAGCAGGTGTTAAATTGCAATGTTACTATTGTTCTGTGGAGGAGCTTTGCCCACAAAGCCCCCCCCACCCCTGCAATCTGCCACAGATGAGAATAAGTCTACCAAGATATGATCTGCTTGGGGAAGAAAGATGGCTGATCTCTCAAAGGACACAGGCCAGGAGCCAGTTCCTCAGTGGGCTTTTATTGGGTTCGTTTGCACAGGATTACAGATAAAGCTTATTAATCATTGTTAGGCAGTAAGGATCAAACAATAGATAACAAAGAACTCTGAGAGCAAATTTTGAGTCAGGGTCAGATAGTTAAGAGCTATAAAACTTTGAGGAACAAACTCACTTCTTGCTTGGACCCTTATCATTTAATTGAGACCATTCTAAACAAAACATGTTTCACAGGATTTTACAAATTCTTTCTTAGGCCTGATTGCCCAGGGAACCTGCATTTTTCATCACAGGGCTGCACCACCCTCTGTCGTTGTTTCAGGCTTAGGTGGAGCAAGGGAAGTGAGGCAGCCAAGAAATTAGGAGACTTCTCCCAGACAGAATGAGGACTCAGGCTTTGTCAAAGCAAAGGGGTGAGGGTCCATCACCTCCTTTTGCTGTACCCCCCAAAGTCCTTCTTTAGGGGCCTCCCACGTGATCATGCCTATCTTAGGTTATTCCCCCCTTGGGGAATCTTACCCATCATTGGCTAACCGACCAAGCATTGGGGGCCAGTTATGGAAAGAGGAACAGAAGCAGTCCTCCTGCGAGGGAGGGAGATAAGCTTTTTCTCCTTGGTGGCTTATGGTCCAAGGTCACTCCCTCAGCCTTAGCCTTGGTGGGGGTTACAGCTTCTGAAACCAGGCAGGGTGGTTCCCAATATTGCTCTAGACAGGAGGCTCCAATGAGAGTTGGGATCTGAATCAAGCACAAAGTTTATAATTTTTTTTGCATAGAAAAATTGGAAAGTATAAAAAAGCTAAAATATTGTTCAATAAAATTCTAATTGATTTTTGATAATCTATTCAGAATTTATGCAATTGTGTCTCTTCTAAAACATGAGCATATACATACATTTTAAATATTTTGGAAAATAAATAAGAAATATTATAGAAAAACCTGCTGAAAAGAAAGAAGGCTAATGTTACTACTGTCTATATCTGGATATAAGATTTACTATCACTATTTAAAATTCTATTTATATTTTTTTTTGTAAATTATTCAATAAGTATACATTACTTTGTAATAAGGAAGGGCTATTAACTGATTATGACAAGGTTACTTTGCCAGCAACGTTAAAATGCAAGGGTAATGAATGACTCATATGACTATAACTTCCTATGCTAATTTAACAAAGGTTATTGCTATAGTAATTCAGAAGAAAGTAATAATGCAGAGTAACCCAGTATGGTTATAAAAGGGAATTATGAAAGGGGAATAATTATTTTTTTCTACCTAATATTTCTAGCATTATTTTATTGTAAGCATATGTTCCAAATACTGAGGCCAAACCAATTTTTCTTATAAGTACTATATGATTTCTTTTAAAATGTATCATCTTATCTTTCCTTTTAATCACAAACTAAATATATGTTCAGCATTATACTGGCTATTAGAATCATAGAACAATAAAGTTTATTACATTTTTTGAAATAATAACCATTTGCATAAAAAATTTCAATTGTTAACTACAAAGCCAAGTTTATTTTTGATTTTTGATATCTAAAAGTATGATTTACAAAGTTATCTAGAAGAAGGGTTGATGTGAAAGATAGATAAATGATAGACTCTACATTGATCTTGGAATCAATTCCATTGTAGATTATATGAGGAATACACTACATGCATATTTAGTAGGCTCATATAATAGGCAAACAAAGTAGCATCTCATACTGGTCACATATATTTTAGAACACATGGAAAAAGGAACATATTTATCACTTTAAAAAAAGATTTTATTTATTTATTTTTAGAGAGGGGGAAGGGAGGGAGAAAGAGAAGGAAACATCAATGTGTGGTTGCCTCTCACATGCCCCCTACTGGAGTCCTGGCCCACAACCCAGGCATGTTCCCTGACTGGGAATGGAACCAGCGACCCTTTGGTTCATAGGCCAGCACTCAATCCACTGAACCACACCAGCCAGAGCCATATTTACCACTTTTTAATGAGTAACATATTAGAATCAGAGAGACAGGAAAGGCATCCTAAAGTGATTTGTTAATCTACATGGATTTAAAACAAACAAACAGGATCTTTTGATATTTTCACAAAATAAGAGAAATACAACAAAATTCTTTTTTGTTGTTTATCATGCAAAGTGATTTTCAGCTAAATATTTATACCCTTCTGAAGTTTATCTTTTGAACTTGCCATTGGACTTAAATATGAGTAAATAGTATAAACACTCCTGATAGTCTATGATTTTTAAAAAAGTGGCTTAATTAGGCTTCCTATCTGTGGAACATTCCATTCATGTAGCATAGACCCTTAACCAGAGCAAATTCTCTGTACAAAGGCCGAAGTTTCATTGATTTTGCATTAAGAGAAAATAGCCAATATCTTCATAATATTTTGAAGAGAATTAAAAACAAAATATATAGATAAATATTATGCTTTTTCTTAAATTTGTAGTCTTCTTTCAGTCATCTTTGAAGTTACATTATTATAGGTAGAATACCTATAGTTATTTTGTTAACTCAATTGAGACTATGTATCCATTTGTCTACCTACCAACCTACCTATCTACTATCTGCCTTTTCCCAATCCTTCCCCATCATACATTAGTTTAATTATTTTGGAGATTATCACAATCACTATTATTGGATGGTTCCAGTTCATTTTTTTAACAAATTTTAATAATGCACAACATATAATAAATACATTTAAAGTGTTCAGTTAAATGTTTTTAAAATGTATTTACAAAGGTCTGAAACCATCAACACTATGTAATTTGAGAATGCTTTTGAAACACACACAAAAATCTCGTTCCTTTTAGCAGTCACTCTTCATTTTACCCAATGCCAGCTTTAGGTATCCATTCATCTACTCTCCAATTCTATAGGTTTGTTGATTCTAGATATTTTATATAAATGTAATCCTATAAGTATTATATTTTTGACTGGCTTCTTTCACTTGGTGCAATGTTTTCAAAGTTTATCCTTGTTGTTCCATGTATCAGTACTTTATTTCATTTTATTACTAAATAAAATGCCATTGTATGGATATGGCACATTCATTAAACTTTTTATTGTTTGACAGACATGCTTCTTGTTTCAACTTTAAGATATTTATTTATATAGCTTTTTTGTTCATATCTATTTGGATTTTTGTAATTTTAAGTGACATTTTACTTTTTATGATTTGTGTTATTTTTTATAAACCATTTTCAAATAATTGAATTGTAACAATTCTCTATATATTCTAGATAAAACTCTCACCAGGTAAATATTTTCTTGTATTTTGAGGCTTGCTTTGTTTATTTTCTGGGTGAGTTCTTTGAAGCACAGGTATTTTAATTATGAATAGTAAAATTCATCTCTTGTATCGTATGCTTTTTTCCCTTTGTATCTTGTGCTTTTATTACCAAATTTAATAAAGTTTTGTCTATTCCAAAAATTGGCACATTTTCTTTAAGATTTTTATAGTTTCAGCATTTACACTGCTGTTGATACATTTTGAGTTAATTTTTCTGTTATGATATAAGGAAGAAGTAGAACCTTATTATTTTGTAGGTGGATATCCAATTGTCACAGCAGTATTTACTGAAAATACTAGAGGATTTTTTCTGCCTAGAATTTCTTGATGCCCTTTTCAATTATCAATTGATCATTCAGATAACTGTTGTGTTCTGGACTCTGAATTCTATCCCGTTCAACTATGTGTCTGTCATTATGCCAATACTGGGCCACTTTGATTACTGTAGCTTTGCAGAAATTTTGAAATCAGGAAGGTTGAATGCTCCAACTCTCAACCTTCCTTTCCTCTAGTAAATCAGCTTCATTATTTTATATCAATCACTTTAAATTTAAACTGAAAAAATAGTTTTTGATAATAATTACCTTATATTTTATATAATGTAACTTATAATTTACTTGCTTGTTCTAGAGAAATAAGCAGATTGTTACTAACTCTGAATAATTAACCTGTAAAATTCAAAATAAAATCTTAACGAGGAACTATCATGTTTATATTTTAATTTAATAATCATCATGCCTCATTCATAACTAAGTAGAAATTGAAAACCTTCTTCCTGACTCCTTCACTATCTTACCATCCACAGGACACTATGACAATCTCACCCTAATGAAGCACAGTGTATTAAAAAATGAATATTTAAAACTAAAATATAGCTTGTCACACAAAATGAACTCTTGATGCCATTTATCAGGAATAGGTGGATATTTATTCAGGCATGTTTGATGTACCAATAGGAATTATTTCAGTTAAATATCAATGTCATTGCCATTAGAGAAGACTAAACAAGCACAAAAAAACACATACACATGTGTGCATAACACAGAAACTAAAGAATCTGAACTGAGCCAGATTTGCAGGAAGATGGGTTCCATCTGTCTGGATTGCCTAAAATAAGAGAAAGGAGCCTTGGAAATAGACCAAGACAGTCTGACCTTTATTGTTACACTGAAATGTGCAATTTCTGCAGATGCCGTTATTCTTTAGCATTTTTCTGTGGGTGAATGAGAGATATATCATTTTTTGAGGGGGAAGGGTTAGAGGATAAAATGGACTAAAAATATACATGTTTGTATTTAGTAAGTAGCATTTTGAACTAATATTTTAGGTCAGTAATTTTAATAGAGGAAATTATATAGATAAATACTTAGTTTAAGCACAAATGTAAATATTCACAATTGGAGAGTGAGAGAGAGAATATGAATGACTTATTTAAATATATTTTATTTTTAAAAGACTTCAGGATATTAGGATTTGTGAATATGGATATGTGTTTTCAGAAAAATTACAGCAACTTAATGTAAGCAAAATTAAGACATGTTTTACTACCAAAATCCCACTCAACAACAAAGTACATCAGCAACCGTTTACACCGAATAGTCTAGATAATCTAATTTTCCCTCTATTTCATTTTGTGTCCTATTAGTTTTCTTATTCAAACTTTCTAGTTACAAATCTAATTTAAAAACTCTCAACTACTCTAACACACAATGTGTTCTATCCACATTCAGAGTCTAGTAGTGATCAGCAAAGACAGAATACTAATCCTTGAAATGTGAGCATAAATTTACAAAACAGAACAAAGAAGAATAAAATGATAAATAAAAGGGAGAAAACCTTGCTAACCAGAATCATATACGCAATATCCTGGATCTCTATTCAAAATGGTCTTTATTCAAGATAACTAGACATTAAAATTAACAAGAAAAATTTTGATTAACTTCACTTAATAGTGTTGACAATTTAGTATTGCTTACTCTCTACACTCTCTGCCTTTCCCTTTCACCTTATCAACCCACACGTGTGCTCACACAGAAAGAAGTAATTACCATAATTTATATTTAATATTTGAAATTATTTTTCATAGTCTCTTTGTAAAAGTCTATGCTGTTTTTTAATGGGAGGAGGGGAATTTTCCCCTTTCCCTTCCTGCTATGTTCACATCCCCTTTAGTAAAATAAAGTTTATTTTAATATATATAATCTCCTGAATTCAAAGTAAATTTTAAAAGCCAAACTTTCATAAAATGAAAAAATAAGATATGTCAGAAAAATTAACTATGTACTGAGTGATTAAACTATTTTGTGTAAGAATGTCATTTCTATTTTGTTTAAATGTAATGCAATTTACCAGACAGAGCTCCTTAGATGAAATGGCTGCTTTCCAGGAAATGCTACTTGGCTGCTGATTACGATATATTCTGACATCTATGACAGTTTTATAATTCTTCTATTCTGTGATCTGAAGTGTCCTTATTTTGCTGAAGGCTTTCCCTTGGGGAAAGACACCAAAATTTGGTGGACTGAAGGAAGATGAACGTTTTGATGGGAAAACAATGTCACTTTGTGCTCCAATTTTGTTGCTAATTTGTTTTATGTTAATGTAGGAAAGTATTTTAAAAGACCTTTACATGAGGTTTTAGAATAGATTTTTTTACACATGTGTATATGTTAGATGAAATATAGGGAAGAGAATTATGAAAAAAAAGACTCACCAATCTTTGATAGCCTCGTAAGTTCAAAGTAAAATATGTTATATAAAATAAGGCAGATTGCACAAACTGTTCTGAATTAATATTATATGTCAGATTTACAATAGATGTGAGTATAATATATTTTAAAACAGTTTATTTTAGGCTTAACAATGAAACAGTGTGCTTTGGATAGTAGGTTATCGTAAATAGTGACCAAGCATTTTCACTGCTTATAAAATTCTCTTACAATACATTTAGTAAAAAATGTCTGAATAAAATTTTAGGAAAGTATAAATTGCATGTTTTAAGTAGTATATTTCTATTTTCATTTAAAATAAATATAAAAATAATGTTCCATTTAGAATGTGTTATATTACATAGCTATATGGAAACATACACAGAGGAGTGAAATGTGGCCTACATTTCCAAACGACAGAATTATAAGAGAAGAGTTTGCAGTGCTATCAGTCAGAAACAACAACCACAACAACAAACGAGTGAGTGTGTGCATACTCGTATTGAAATAAGTTGTAAAACATATTGGCAGATACAAATACACCATATTCTTATGACCATATATAGACAAATAGGAAGGATTTTAGATTCTATTGCATTCAATTTGATTGGTGACAGCCATCTCAAACAAAATTTTTAAATTCAAAATTATTTAATAAGTATTTAATTTTATAGTGAAGGAATAATACAGTAATTTTTATGAATATGGAGTATTAGGTTATTAACACTTTAATTATAGAATTATAATTTAATATTGGAAAAAAGTGTTTGGAAATAAAGAGCAACCCCAAACAATTATTTGAATCGAGCATTATTTTTAATGAAGAATAAATAAACTGTATGAATCTAGAATATAGAGAAATATTAATATATTATCATTTATCTGAGGACCTATAACTTAAAATTTTATATTTCCTATTACAACCTGAATTACATAGAATATTTGTATAAATAAATTTGTAGTGTAACAAGTATGATTCTTTCTGATGAGTAGCACATATAAATTGAAAAAGAAAGAATCCATTTTACAGTAAAGTCACAAATGTGGTAACTAATTGGGTCTTCTTATTTTATTACATCTTCAGTAGATTTAAAGTCTTTTTATGTTTTTTGAGAAGGCTGAAAAAATGTCTAGCACCAAGACTGTTTGCAGGACTGACTAGTTTCAAGGTCCAGGTTTGGGAAATCATAGCATAGCTATAGACTATGAGTTGCAGTAAAAATCTTTGCAGTTCTTATTTGCTAAATCCATAATTCTATTATTTACATTATTTCTGGGTCTGTTTTAATTTATTATTTTTTATTTGTTTTTCTTGCTTATGTGTTTATTCTGCTTATTTGCAAGTGCAGTAAGTTTGTTTAGATAGTAGACATTATGAATGTTAATGGTTTCAAGTGTCTAGATTTTCTTTTAATGAGTGTGGAACATTATCTCTACAGTAAGTTAAGATACTTGGAAGGGAACTTTAATCTTGTTAAAATGGGATTTAAACATAAGATTTTGTTGTATTATAGAAGGTCAAGAAAATCTTTAAAGCATGTGCTTCTTGGGGTGTCTGCTGAGTGCTGCAAGTCTTTAAGCAAGGGTTATCCACTTATGAACCCTTAATATTTCACTCATCAATTCAACTTTTAGGTAATACCCAAGAAAAATAAAAATATTAGTCCACAAAGAAACTTCTATATGAATGCACATAATAACTTTATTCACATTAGTCAAAATCTGTAAATAAAATATCCACCAGTTCATGAACAGATAAAAATATGGTATATCCATATGGTTGAATACTGAGCAATAAAAGCTAAGTCATTTGTGATAAGCATACAAATGTAAATGAATTTCAAATATCTTATGTTGAATAAAATGAACTGGACACAAATTGTACATAGTGTATGTCTCTTTACATGCAATTCTAGAAGAGGCAAAACTTACTAAACATAAGAGAAAACAGATTAGTGGGTGTCTAGGGCTGAGATTTGGGGATTTGACTTAGTGGAGACAGGGGGTGTATTTCTGAGAATGGAAATATCCTGTATCTTGGTTAATGTGGTAGATATATGGGTGTATACATTTGTCTTAATTTTAAAAAAAATAGCCTTTCAAGACAGGTGCATCTTATTATATTTGAACTATATCTAAATCAAGTTAATTTAGAAATAAAAATATACTTTTGAACTTTAACTCACTCAGGAAGGCAAAATAGCATGCTAGAAGAGCCCAGGCTTTGAAGTCATATGCAATGGGGTCAAATCAATCATTACCTTGTAATAGTCACCAAGTTAATCACTCTCTCTCTCCGAGTCTTAGTTACTTTATCTATAAAATGGGGAACGGTGGCATACATCTCAAGACTGACCAAGAATAACAATCCCATATAGCAACCTTCTCGCTTTGATATATGCAAAAAGAAAAAAAAAATTAGCCCCCTTCTCTATCCTGTGATATGCATGCAGATTCTAGCATATGATTTAAGTGATATTGATTATCTAATGATGACATTGTAAATTAATCAAAATGCTGTCTCTTTGTAAGTGTAGAGTTATTTTTAAAGTACATTTTAATTAGCATAATTAATGCTTACATATAATAAAGCTAAGGTACAAAGAACCCCCTCCTCAAACACACACAACTCTCAGAAGTTATGTTTGATATTGAGCTGTCCAATAGAATTGGCTGTGACCCATAAGGTGATCTGATTTCAGGGATTTAGGTAAGTTAGTTAATGACTGAGATTTTATTGGCCAAAGCTAATTCAGCTTCTGATTATTTATTAGTTATTATAAACAAATATGGTTTATGTACTAAAAATTATATAGCAGAGTGATGATTAAAATTTTTACCTTTAAAACATGAAAATTAGTTGAGATGTGAAATATAGGTAAACGCTGAGGCAAAAATATACACATGTGAGAGTATATGATGGAGGCTCACGTGAAGTATTTATTAAAATCTGCCATTGCTACAGTCTCTAACATGTAAACAAAGTTTAAGTCATTTAGCTCTTCCATATAAATCGCGTGGATTTAGATTTTCATTTTCTTAGGCTATTTCATTTTCCAATAAAAATCATCACTGTGACCCATCTTGCATCATTAAGTGACATTTAAAATAAATCTGCTGGTGCTATGATAAATAGCCTAGGGAAAGACTACATGAGAGTACGTAGCACATTAAGTAAGCTTCTGAACACAGAGAACTAATAATTTTATACTTTCTTAGAGAACAAATTGTTTAAAATAAATAAACAAGTTTGAGGGAGGTGATGAAAACTATATCTGGAAAAGAACATACTAGTGAATATATTTCAACAAATTTATTCTGTAACATTCCTATCTCCCTACCATATGATTCTCTAAATTATTTCTCCAAATATGCAGAATAAAGGAACAGGTATGCTAAATACAATAAGCACACTTATTTTATTATTAATCTCTCACAAATTTGTGAAGTTTATTGCAAATAATAACACATTTTTCATTTTTTACCTTTTTTTAAAGAACCTTGCAAATAACCACTGGACTAGTAGTAGAATTAATAGAAATGATCTATGAAAGGTGAAATGAAACTGCTATTTTCTTTTACATGTTTATCAATCAATGAGGCAATACACTTTGGAAACACAGAAGGCATTATTACTACTGAAGCTAAAACATATTTCTCATTTAACTACTTAAACTATGTAATATGTACTAAGGACACTCGGTGAAATGGTCAACATGCTAAGCACTTTTTATCCATTAAAATATTTTTGTCCCAGTCCAGATGGTGGCATAGGTAAACAGGGATTACCTCATCACACAACCACATCAAAATTACAACTAAACTATAGAACAACCATCACTCAGAACTGTCAGAAATTGAGTTGAATGGAAGTTTGACAACTACAGAATTAAAGAAACCACATCTGTCCAGACTGATAGGAGGGGTGAAGATGTGGAATGGGCTGGTCCCATATCCTCAAATGGTAGATAAAATTTGGGAGGGATATCTCGGGACTCCTCAGTCTCGAGACTCCTCGGGGACTCTGGCTCCACAGCAAGCCCTCCAGTCCAGGGTTCCAATGCCAGGAAGATAAGTCCCCATAACTTCTGGCTGCTATAACCAGTGAGGATTAAGTCAGTGAAAGAAGCTGCTGGAATCCCAAGCAGTTCTTCTTGAAATACACACACTGACTTACTCAGACTCACTGTCCCTGAGTAAGTCAGTGTGTGTGCCAGGGTAGCAGCTTGAAAGGCAACAGTGGCATACAGGGAGGAACTGAAGTATCTGGCATCAAGGTGAGAGCCTGGGGACAGCTTTCTCCCAGACAGAAAGATGGGCAGAGGCCATTGTCCCTTTTCTAAACCCACACTTGAAAGAGCCACATAACTGAAAGTAGAGTGACATATCTGAGACTCTACCAGTGGCTAACACTGTTTGCCCTGGCCCAGAGATCCCTTGAGGCTCCATTCCATCCTATTATAGGCCCACTAAGTTGTTTACAGTGGTTTTTCCATATGAATGGCTGGTCTTGGCTCATGCTACACAGCTTTCTAAATCTTCTCAAACATGCAATGCCAGTTTAAACATGCCAGTTTAGTGAGCTCCCAGTCCTCTGAACCTCTTGCTAAGTGCCCCCAGACCTGGCATTAATAGGAACCAGCCTTGATTCACTGCTTGGCTTCACCTGACAATCTTCAAGTGAAGCACAAATAGCAGCCATCTCAGAAAGTTTTATAGCTCATTTAGGGTGGCCAAGGGCAGAACACAGGTGAGGGCTGACCTTGGCACACACCACTTGGGAAACCCCAGAGCCTGCACAACAAGTGGACTACTATAGATGATGATGGAGCAATAACATTCTATCTGTGAATAGCTAATTCTCCACTGAGGATGGAGATTCCTAGTCATTGCTCACAGCCAGTCCTTGCAGCTGACTGGCCTGGGTAAATTTCTCCCATTGACTTTTCAAAAATAATCAAGGCTCAACTACAGGAGGAGGGTGTACTCAGCCCACATGGAAGACACACTTTGCATACACAGCTTGGATGAGAGGGGAGCATGTGCTACTGGACACTGTAGGACACCTGCTACATTAAGCCACACTACCAAGACAGGGTGTCATAGCAGCTCTACCTAACACATAGAAACAAACACAGGCAGGCTGCCAAGATGAGGAGACAAAGAAACATGGCAAAAACAAAAGAACAGATCAAAACTCTAGAAAAAGAGCTAAATGAAATGGAAATCAACAATCTATCAGATGTAGAGTTCAAAACACTGATTATAAGGATGCTTAAGGAACTTAGTGAGGACTTCAACAGCATAAAACAGATCTAGCCAGAAATGAAGGATATACTAATTGAAATAAAGAACAACTTACAGGCAAACAACATTAGAATGGATGAAGCTGAGACATCAATTATTTCAAACATAAGGAAGCTAAAAACAACCAATCAGAACTACAACAACAAAAATAATCCAAAAAAAAATAGGAGTAGTAACCCTGGCTGGTGTAGCTCAGTGGATTGAGCATGGGCCTGTGAAGCAAAGAGTCAAAGGTTCGATTCCGAGTGAGGGCACATGCCTGGGTTGCTGGTCAGTCCCCAGTAGGGAACACATGAGAGGTAACCACACATTGATGTTTCTTTCCCTCTCTTTCTCTGTCCCTTCCCTTCTCTCTAAAAATAAGTAAATAAAATCTTTAAAAAAAATAAGAGAGTAGTATAAGCAGCTTCTGGGACAACTTCAGGAACTCCAACATTCACTTCATAGGGGTGGCAGAAGAAGAGAAAGAATGAGAGATTGGAAATCTATTTAAAAAAATAATGAAAGAACTTTCCTAATCTGGCGAAGGAAATAGACATGCAAGTTCAGGAAGCACAGAGAGTCCCAATCAAGCTGGACCCAAAGAGGTCCACACCAAGATACATCATAATTGAAATGCCAAGGGTTAAAGATAAAGATAGAATCTTACAAGCAGCAAAAGAAAGGTAGAGAGTTACCTACAAAGGAGTTCCCATAAGACTGTCAGCTGATTTCTCAAAAGAAACTTTGCAGGCAAGAAGGGACTGGCAAGAAGTATTCAAAGTGATGAAAAGCAATGACCTACAACCTAGATTACTCTATTCAGCAGAGCTATCATTTAGATGGAAGGACAGATAAAGTGACAAGGTGAAGCTAAAGGACTTCATCATCACCAAGCCATTATTGCATGACGTATTAAAGGGACTTATTTAAGAAAAAGAAGATCAAAACTATGAATATTAAAATGACAAGAAACACAACTATCAATAGCTGAATCTAAAAAATAGAAACAAACTAAGCAAACAACCAGAACAGGAACAGAATCATAGGTATGGGGATCATTTGGGGGGTTATCAGCTTGGAGGTGGCGAGGGGAATAAAGAAGAAATGGTGCATGGATCAAGAAGCATAATTAATAGAAACAAAATAGGCAGGGGGATGTTAAGAGCAATAAAGGAAAGGGAAAAGCCAAAGAACTTATATGTATGGCCCATGGACATGAACTAAGGAGGTGGTGTCGCTTAGAGGGAAGGAGGTAGGGGGCGGAGGGAGGCAAAAGGAAGAAAAATTGGGACAACTGTAACAGCATAATCAATAAAATATACTTTAAAAAGCAAACGAAAGATTTCCAAATGATTTGGTCAGATCTGTCAAATATAATCTCTCTCCCTACTAATTAAGTTAAACAATCTTAGTATGATCTTCTAAAGAAAGGTTACTGATGAGGGAATTTAATTATATCAGAATCTCTTCCCTTTTGTTGTATAATGTAAGTAACTTGTCACAGAGGTAAAATACGTTAGGAACTGCCTACACTGGAATCGAGTGTATTACAAAAAGCATCTACATAAGGGTGTGGAAATGCTGGGCCTCATCATGGAATTCTGTATGATCTCTTTGCATTCTGCAGTACAAAGACGGTTCAGTGTTCAAGGTTATAAAACTCATCAATGTAATTATATCATAAGCTTAAAAGAAAAAAATATAAAATTTATCATTTTTAAGAATTTAATATTTTTCAAAATAAAAGGAACCTTTCCTAACTTGAAAGATTAATAATACCAATGGTTTCTTTAAATATCTATGTAAATAAAGGAAAATTTATAACTCTTAATCTTATTTCTTTGTGTATGTTTCATATAAATTTTCAAACCAATACATAATGGGATATAAACAATGATGTTTACTAGAAAAATATTTTTTTTGGTCATAGCAAAGAGTTGAAAGTTATTTCATTATCTATGGAAGGGATAATAGATAAGTAAAATTGTATATAAATACAATGCTTAGAAGTAATAACACAAAACAAAGGATATGTTAAAATGATCGGTAACAAAAGTAAATAAAAAATAATACATATACTAAAATGTTGTTTGTACAATTTAAAAATTTACCTATTCTAATCAGCTGTTCATATCTTATAAGGATCCATGCAAATAAGAATAAACAATTCCTCCTAAATTTCACAAACAAAAACATTAAATAGACAGAGTTACTGAATGTAATTTGATATGCTGGATGAGATTCAGGAACTAAAAAAGTATACTCGGTAAAAACTAAGGGAATGTATATAAAATTTGGGTGTTAGTTCAAAAAAATGCATAAATATTAGTTCATTAACTCAGACAACTGCAACATACTAATGAAAGCTGTTAATACTAGGAATACTACATATGATATTGTGTATATTGGAACTCTATACTATCTTTTCACCTTTTCTGTAAATCTATTTTGAAATGAAATGTTATTTAAAAGTAAAAAAAAATACAACCTCATTATATCTGTTTTTAATAGTAATCCAGGCAATTTTAATAGAAGTTATACTTGATAATATTAACATATCGGTAACAATAATAGCTGGCTGTTATGTTTAGTTCTATAATTGTCTTAATTATTTTGAATCAATAACTACTAAGTTTTATATTTATCCTCCTAAAATAGAGATATATTAATATATTTTTAATCCCATGTTATCTATCAATCAGGAAGAAGAGATTTTAGAGATTAAGTGGTTCACATAAGGTAAACAGTTTCCCAAATGCAATGCTGTGAATGGCGACAGGTAAGCCAAGATGTTGATTACCTTTGGGCATTGGGACCTCTGGACAAAATAAAGAGCAGCAATAGCAGCCTTGGCAGACTACCCCACTGTAATACCATTATTTTTATTTGCTGTGTGTAATGTTGAAAAGAATTACACTGTACCAATTTGCCTTTATGCTTAAATACATTAAAATTAAAAAAAAACAAGCATAACTGCTCTTTGAGTCAAATGTTTATAAATGTATAACTCTTTGTAAAAATGTCTGTTGATATAAAATAGAAACACTTTAAAATGGTTTATGATTGAGATATTCTTGGTGTAATGGCTGCATGGAATCTGAACTCTCTATGCATCAGCAATCCCCTGCATTTCAGGCAAATATTGAATTCCATTCTACAGGCTGAATTGAGGGTTTCTTTTTTTTTTTTTATTTTAGATTATTCAGTACAGTTTCTATCTTTTATGCCCATTCCAGCCCACCCACCCATCCCTCCCCACCTCCCTTCCATTTCCAAGCCCCGTAGTTTTGTCCAAGTGTCCTCTATATTTGTTCCTGTAAACCCTTCCTTTCTCCCCTGAAATTCCCTCCCCTCTCCCCTCTGGTCACTGACAACCTGTCCTCCATTTCAGTATACTTTGTTATAATTTACTTGTTTCTTTGTTTTGTTGTTTAGGTTCCTGTTAAAGGTGAGATCATATGGTATTTGTCTTTCACTGCCTGGCTTATTTCGCTTCGAATAATGCTTCCTAGCTTCATCCAT
>CM052548.1:35481526-35502222 GCA_028533065.1 Trachops cirrhosus | reverse complement strand
AGAGGAATACTAAAATACTATTTCAATAAAAAGTGTAAGGACAATGAAATAACAATACACATATGCTATTACTTGCAGGTTAAAAAAACATTTTAAGACATGAAGGCAATAAGCAGGAGATATAATGAAGAGATAAATTTGGAAAGAAAGGTAGAAGGATGAACACTAGAAGGAAATAGAAACATAAGTAATTGAATGAAATAACAATAATAAGAATTAAAAAATGAAAAGTTACTTAATAAAAAAAATCCAGCAAAAAATAGGAAAAAGAAAAGAAACAAACAAACAAACAAACAAGCCAAAACCTTTGTTGGTTTCAAACTGGCCAAACCAGTTTTCCTGGTTTTGCTGGCTGCAGCAGACTTAGGGGTGAAGCCGTGGCTTTGTTCCACTTCCTGTTCAGAGCTCTGTCAGCCTCTGGCGCACTGTCCCCAGGTCCAGCCTCGTGGGCCCAATGCCCCAGGCACCAATCTGTGTACTCCCAAGCACTCCCTTTGGCGCCCACCGAGGAGTTCCTGCACCCATGCTTCCCTTCACGGGTGTGTACGCTGGCGCCTCTCACCAGGGTTCAGGCCTCAGGCGCGCACTTCAGCACTCTTTCGATAGCTCAGTGCGGAGTGTGCACCGGCGCGCACCCCTTCTAGGTTCACGGGTTTGTACACTGTGGATTCTGAGGGGCTGGAACCTCCCCCGAATTTACATCCTGGGCACCAGGGATCCCACAGAATGCCCGCGCTTTTTCCGAGCTCACGGCTGTAGGCTCCCAGACTTTTACTCAAACAAGTAACTGTCTCCGGGTTGGGGCACCGGCGCAAGACAAGGTGGTCCCCGGACCATTTGTATTGGCGCCTCTCCCTCGGAAAGCTCACTGCGGTGTCTGAATTGAGGTTTTCAAGTTTCCCTTGTAGGTAGGGCATGAGCATGGATGAAGGTTTGGGTAATCAGATGCCCCCATGAGAGAATTAGAAGCCAGTACAATGATGCAATATTTTCCAGAGTCAATATGTGTATTTGCATTGTTTTGGGTTCAGTGTCAGAAATGTCTATAGGACAAGATGTAGCATTTGTCACCAGAGAACCAGAGAAGAAGGCAGCCCTGTTTTTATTAACAAAAGTTTTACAAGATATATAAGAACTTTCACCATTAGTCACACATTTTACTGGGCTCAGGGATGTCAAGGGAAGGAAGGTAACGAGCGTGATTAGAGGTGAGAGAAGATATTATACAATGAAAGTCTTTCCCTTAGTATGGTGGAAGTTATGCAGTCAGGAATATCCGTTTCTCTTTTTCTCATGGTCTAATGGTGTCTGCCTCTCTCATGCTGCCTTTGAAGCCTAAGAGGCCAAGGCAATTAGAAATAGCACCTTCAATCTTTACCATATATCATTTTTATTCTTTCACTATGAAAAATGTTGTACTTTTATATGTATCTCAATGAAATTATAATAATGAAGACATGTTTTAATAATAAAATCTTTCAAGCTACTTGATAATTGAAATGCTGACTGATCTTGTCAGCTTCCCAGAATGTCTTAAAAAATGAAAGTACATTTCAGATCATTATAGAAGAGATTTTAGGTTGATGGCATGATATTTTATCTTGAAATGGAGAAAATGCCCAAGAGTAAGCAATTTTCAAAATGTATAGCCCAACAAAGATAGGAACATATGAAAGAATTGTTGTACTGAACTATGATGAATAGTTTCTAGCTCTTCTGATTAATGGACTGTTCAGAAGATGTGCATCTGGGAGCACTGAGTTTAAAATTAAGTGTGAGAAATCCCTGAGTTTTAATTTCATGTCTTCAAATAGTTTGACTCTTTAATTTATGTAAGCTGTGATAAATTTTTTTAAACAGCATTGAAAATGAACAGTGTCAATTTCACAGGAGAATAATAGTGAATTTACTATATGTTCATTACTTCAAAGGAACAACTGAAAAGGGAAAATGAAGTCAAGTACTTGGTGGCATCTTATAAATACAGTGTTTTAAAACTATGAAATATTTTTGTCCACTATAAATGTTCCTCATATATGAGCAATATTTCAAGATAACACATTGCATATTTTTTGTCAAAACTCCTTAAAATTTTGCATAACTAATTACTCTTTTAAACTTATTAACTGACTTTGATATTATTTGAATTTTCCATTAAAAGAGTAAATTACAGTCACGTGCCACAGAACCATGTTTCAGTGCCCAGTGGACCATGACACAAGGTATTATCATAGATTATAACAAAAATGAAAAATTCTAATAACCTAGTGATGCAACCATCTCAGTGTCATAGCTCAATGCATTATTTCATTGTAAACAAATATATTTTTCTGCCAGACACATAAAACTAGTGCACATTCAATTATGTAGATCACGTAATAATTAATACATAACACATAACAATAAATGGCTATGTATTTACTGTACTATACTTTTTTTGTTATACACTGCATTCCTTCTACTTGTGAGCACAAATGTTTGCTGTGAAACAGCATGTTGTGTATTCCCGTAGCACCCTCACAGATCTGTTTATTACTTCTATTGATTGCATCATTTTCTCTTGCGCTGTTGTCATGTTGTTTTGTTCATACAGACCTTAAGTGTAAAAATTCACTCTTCCTGTTGCCATTAAGAGGCCGCATGGAGTGGATGGCAGGGAAGCAAAATTAAAGGTGATTAAGGACTACAGAGATGAAAAATCAGTGATGGTGGCTCCTTTCCAGTCAGTCATGTCCTATACCATCATACCTACAGTCTTGAAGAATAAGAACGAAGTGATGGAAGCTGTTAAAGAATCTGTTTCTTACAGGCAATGAGAGAAAAAAAATGAAAACAACCTATGTCATCATAAGGAAACTTCTAATGATCTGAAATGAAGACCAGACACAGAAGCAAATACTTCTCAGTGTCACAATGATCATGCCAAAGCGGAAGTTTGTTTGGGATGTTGAAAGAAAGGGCAGGCAGGGCCTGATTATGATGTTGAATTTACTACTAGCTCTTGGAGTTAAGAGAGAGCCTGGCAGACCAGAGAACTGGGGATTCCAAACTGCTGGGTGGGTGGTGGCTTTGCCCTTTCAAATAGCATCTGACAGTCAAGTTTACAATAGAGATTAATGGAGTTAAAACAGTCTAGCTTCTGTAATCTTGTGAAACCGAGTTGTCAGAAATATGTTCCAGCAGACAACCCAGAGTAAAGGAAAACTTGGGCTGTAAACAAAATGAAATATTACAGGCAAAACAGAAACATATGATTGAGAAACACTAGAAAGGAAAGTTGAGGATGGTGATAGAGCCAGGAAATCTGAAAAGCCAAGCTACTATATTTTGACACATTACAGTAACAAATGACAGAAGAGGGGTCTCTGTGAAATCAGAATAGCTATCCAGAAAAGGTATCATTTCATAAAAGCAAGGAAACTATCACACACATACAAGGCGCAACATAAAAGCACTGAGGTCAAAGTTCATAGACTTTTTTAAAGATTTCATTTATTCATTCATTTATTTTTAGAGAGAGGAGAAAGGAGGGAGAAAGAGAGGGAAAG
This sequence comes from Trachops cirrhosus, assembly GCA_028533065.1. Taxonomy (NCBI): domain Eukaryota; kingdom Metazoa; phylum Chordata; class Mammalia; order Chiroptera; family Phyllostomidae; genus Trachops; species Trachops cirrhosus. Next base: position 35,498,674 of record CM052548.1, on the reverse strand, counting down.
AAACATCAAAGTGTGGTTGCCACTCAGGCATCTCCCACCGGGGACCTGGCCTGTAACCCAGGCATGTGTCCTGACTGGGAATTGAACCAGTGACCATTTGGTTCCCACTGGCACTCAATTTGTTGAGCCACACCAGCCAGGGCACAGAATTTTTTTTAAGATTTTATTTACTTATTTTTAGGAGGTGGAGGGCAGGATAAAAAGATCAATGTGTGATTGCCTCTTGCACTCCTCCAACTGGGGACCTGGCCTGCAAACCAGGCATGTGTCCTGAGCAGGAATGGAACTGGCAACCCTTTGGTTTGCAGGCCAGCATTCAACCCACTGAGCTACACCACCTAGGGCAGAATTTCTTTTAATGCATTGAGTTTAGAGAGACCAGAAATGGGGTGAGGGGGAGAGAGAGAGACAAAGAAGAAAGAAACATGGGTTTGTTGTTTCATTTAGTTATGAATCCATTGGTTGAATCTTTTATGTGCCCTGACCAGAGATTGAACCCTCAATTTAACATATTGGGACACCATTCTAACCAACTGAGCTACCTGGTCAGGGCTCATAAAATGGTTTTGTAACAAAAAATATAACAGAATTATTTCACTAAAGATATGAGGACATGTTAAAAATATATTTGCTCACAGAATAGATTGAAAACCATTACCTTTTATTGCAAATGTTAATAAATTTAGAAAAAGCATGAATTAATATAAGAAATGGAATTAGAAGAAACTCGGGAATGAGACAACTCAGAAAATAAAACATACTACATTTAGAAAAAATCATGATCAAAGTTTCACTCTTTATTATCGATGTGCAGAATATAATTTATAATTGCATTTGTCTCATACATGGTCTATTTTCTGGCAAATTGATTATTGAGGTGAATAATGAAGCTGTGGACCATTACAACTTTATGGATTAATTTGATATTTACTTTTCATTGTTATAAGCATTTCTGATATTAACTAGTTTCTTTTCATTGCTTCACAGTGTTCTTAGTAGAAATAAAGAAAAGAATGTGGGCATATTAACTTTTCTGCAATCTAAATGGAAGATCAGCAGCGTAGCATTTTTTCCAAGATTTCTCACTACAATTTTCATTATTCATATTGAGCTAGGTATTTCTAATCCTATAGTTTTGGTGAGTTATAAAAAAATCACATGCATCCATCTTTGGAGACCAAATATAAAGGTTATTTTGATTCAATTTTTTATTTAAAGTTTAATATTTAAATTTCAAATTCTGTACTTTATTTGGACAGTTTGATCACATAACTATGATTTATAAATATAAAAGATAAAATACATAAAGAAGTTTTTTATAGGTGTTTGTAGTAATTTCTGAGTTATGGCATAATATAAATATAGAAGAAAAATTAGTTATTCCCAAAACAGTCATTTAAATGGACGGAAGAGTATTCACTGACTTTGAACTTCTAAATGATTATCAAAAGGTGATATTTAGATATAAATATTAATATTGAAATATCAATAAACTCAATCATTGCATTGCATTTCAGATTTGAACTATTGGTGTGATATATTTTCCAAGTAAAATCTGAATAGGAATTGTGTTACTTCGTATTAGTATAATTCAGGAACTTCATCTTTATATTAGCAGAATTCCTCACTTACAAATATCTACTATAGTAGGTCAATAGTATAGATGTTGCACCAAGCTTATCTCTACAGTTTAGGAAATTGTGATTTGCTTGTGTCTGGTTCCTTGGCCCCATTACATTTCTTTTCTAATCAATTATTTGTGAGTATATTTGTACCAAAAAAAGGAAAATAAACATTGCATGAGACAGGATAAGTGGTGTCAACATTTTGTTGTGTAATGGTTTATTACATTTTATGTTTCCTTGATATGGGGGAAAAAAACAGTGTGCATATTCAGTACATATATTTTGTTTTAAATCTGTTGCTTATGTGTAACTTTTGGAGAACAGGAATATTTATTATAAAACAACTAAGTTACTCTTGTCATACTCTGAAGTGTGTGCTATTGATAACATAACTGAAAATCCCTTTCATTCAAGCTAAGTAGACATACATTATAACATAAAACTGAGTATTTATATTATTTTTAAAAGATTTTATTTATATATTTTTAGAGAGAAGGGGAAGTAAGGGAGAAAGAGAGGGAGAGAAACATCAATGTGTAGTTGCCTCTCACGTGCCCCCAGCTGGGGACCTGGCACACAACTCAGGCATGTGCCCGGACTAGGAATCGAACCAGCGACACTTTGGTTCACAGGCCAGCACTCAATCAACTGAGCCACACCAGCCAGGGCAAAATTGTGTATTTACATTATTAACTCTTCCTGATAAGTTCAAAATATGATGAAGTTAAAGTGAAAAATATTTTGGTGTTTACTACAGGTTTTCTGTTATATTGACTGAAAACACCTTGGAACATGACACATTTTCTTTTGTAAAAATAAAAATTTAGAAGGTTAAACACCTTTTATTTTTCAATGATATTTCTGATAAAAGCTAAAGTAAGTGTACATCAGTGCTGGCCAATCACAAAGCATGAACTATTGTATAGAATTATGTAAAGAAAAATGGCTACATAATTCACATTCTTATTTTTGTTTTGTTAGTTATAACTCATTATAACACTTGAGAAGTAGAACAAGGTCAGAAATTTTTCTGATGCTTTAATGTATATTAAGATTTTAGTCCTCATTATCAAAAACTTCTCAAAAACACTCTAAAAGTAGAGATTTAGGGCATCTTGAATTGATTCAATTACTAAAGCGTTTGCAAATGAGGTTTTAAAAGAAATTGGGTGACATTGCCTTTCACTTTGGAACATTTATAATAAAAGATAACATGTTGGGTTAAATCCCTTTAACTACTGAGGTAGATCATTTGCTTAGCTCTTTCATCCTCTTCTACTAAGAAACACCAAAAACTAATTTTCTCAGAATCTCTTGTAGCTGAATGAAGTCACACCAATTAGAAGTGGTTGTACAAGATCTCATGGCAGAAATTGTACAAAAGAAATCCTCCTTGTTCATGGCACTGGACACACAAATCTTCAAGATAACTGTGTGTAGCAGCTAAGCAATTCATTCATGTGGACTACAGATGTGCAGTGTTGGCACTGGTTGTGGTGGGAGAAATAACAGTGGCCCCCTGACCTCCGGGTAACAAGTGCAGAGAAGACATCTAGAAAATAAATGTCCAGTGCCTGCCCCCTTACTTCTGACCCATCCTTTCAAAAGATTTTACAGTCACTGTACATAATCCTCCATGGCTTAAAGCACCAAAACATTTTTTTCTTGTATTAAACCTTGACCAACATAAGCACTGATTCTTAGTATTGGCAATTCTTTTGCATTTATGTATGTATGGAATTGTGTAAAAAAAAAAAATTGAAAAGAATAAACTCCCTATATAGTATTCTTTAATGTTACTAGAACATACCCATAATTTTATAATTTGTTCATTATAAATATATTTTCTAATGCCATAACACTTTCTTAAACTGAAGTTATATGTAGACACACATCACACACATATTTGATTTGTATTCTCTTTCTGTATATGAAAATAAACAAAATAAATGAGGTAAAATAATTGTAATAAAATAATGAAAAGTTAAATGTGTGAGAAAAGGAAAGGAAAATAAAAATAATAACTTACATTTAAGCAGAAGTTTTCATTTATATACAATAGATAAGATATTCTCCCTTTTGGTAAAATGTTAAATTTTGAATATCAACTTTGTATTTAATATGAAATAATATATCCTTATATATGTTTGTATCACATATCTTTATAATGAATTACAAAACTATCCATATTATACAAAAAAACCTTACTTTTTTGCCTTACCAGGAGGTATGCATTTATAATAATATTATAAACAACTGAGAATCATATTTCTTAAAAATTACTCTAACAATAGCAAGCAGTATGATGTGTGAAGATCCTTTATAGGGCTATGGAGATCTCATTTGCCCATACACAATAGATGAATAGGCTGAATGTGTTCAGGACTTAGATTTAACAGAATTAAATAAAATAGGAAAAAAAACAAGCTAATGATAGAGAAAATTACACATCCTAATATAAAAAATATAATTTAATTATTTATTTTATTTGTTATAAATAAATCATATTAAGGTGGTTTTAGACTTTTATAATGCTTTTTAAAACTGCATATTAGGGATGCATTATTATAAATTTGCAAGTCAGTACATCTATACATTCATATGTATTATGTATACAAAAATATAATATATATGTAAATATATACAGAGTTGGGCAAAAGTAGGTTAATAGCTGTTCATATGAAAATAATATAATAAATAATAAATGATAAAACAAGAATAAACTCTGTGTTTTGTGTACTCACAACTATAAGCCGAAATTTGCCCAACTGTGTATATCATATTATATGTACACTTTTCTTTATTTTTCTCTTTCCTCAATATATATATATCATGGAAATTTATCCTTTTAACAATATTTTGACCATTTATTTTTCTTAAGTGCTTCATAGTAGTCTAAGATATAAATCTGCATAACTGGTCACAAACTTATAGAATGATTAGCTAGTAAATAGTTTAGATTTTGTGGATTAAATACACGTGTTTTTCATAACTTCTCAACAAAGTCATTGTAGCCTAAAAACAGTCATATACAGCATGCAAATGAATGGATGTGTTCCAATACAATGTCATGCATAAAAACAGGCAGACCCTCATTTTCCAAAGCTGATCTATAAATTGGTTTAAAGATCTCTCCTCGAGAGTCAATTTGTCTCTTTCTAAACAACTTGTGCTTATAAACAAACCTGCAATGTTTTATGTACACATCCATTTTCACATGTACTTATACCACAGGTGTTAAGACAATTTCAAATTTCATTTTCTGTTTTATAGCAGACCATCAATTTATACTCCAAGCAACAATATATGAAGGCATTTTTTCTGGCAAAAATGAAAAATTGTATTTTAAAAATATGTTTCTCTTTTTATCAGTGTAATTAAGCATTGTTTCATTGATTGGTGTCATTATGATTTTTTTTATCTTAGACAATAGATGTGTATTTTTTGCTTATTTTTCTAATCATAATTGAACACATCTCATTTAGTTACAAAAATATCTTGTTAGAAGTTTTAGCAAAAATGAATTTAACTTAGATTAGTTTATGAAAAATATATCCTAAAAATCCTTTTAATGGGTAGCCCTACAGGGCTAGTTAATTCTGACAGTGGATAGAGATCAAATAGCTCTTCTTTGCCTGCAAAGAAAGACAGTGATCAGACATACATATTTAAACTGCTGCTAATAGTTTTATTAGATTCTTAGGGAATTGCAAATTACTGATTTGTTGAGAAGAAGCAGCTGGCTTTATAAAAGAGTGGAAAAACCTACTGAATACTCCTTATGGTACCAGCAAAAATTCAACAGCTTGTGTGATAGGACACTTATAAGCAAGATGTGGTATATTCCCTGAACTGGTAGCTATCACGTGGTGCTCTTTCTCACTAAATTTAAATAATTGAATCTATAATTAAATGTAGGACTATCTCCATTCACTGGGACACAATTATAATTTCACAGTATGTTCCTAAAATATGGACTTTCCTTCTTTGGAGGCCTTAGTGCATAAAGGACCAACACTTCTGTATGTGAACACTATTTCTATTAAACATGAAATTTGGACAGGCCCTATTAATTTTTTGGTCTCCATGACCTACCACAGCAGTGAAATTAGAAAGTTAATAAACTGATTATAGTGATTGATTTTCTACAACCAAATGGAAATAGATTTCATGATACGTTTTTGTGTTTCTTTTTTCACAAATAAAGAAAGTCACACAGCTTTGGTACTGGCAAATGCTGAATTGTCATCCTGAATATTTGTACTACAGCTAACAATAGTTGGCCAAAGCCAGCATACTAAACCTAACCAGTGTAATTGATTGCTAAAATAAAATATTTAAATAAGATCTAGAGTCCCCTAATAAATAGACAAAATAAACAAGATACAATAAAACCTCCCATTATACTAAGAACCAAGAAAATTAAAATATGAATTAAAAAATAATCAACTGATACAAACAAGATGAATGAGATGTTAAAATTGTCTTACGAGGATTTTATAGCAAATATAAAACTGCTTTGACAGTCAGTTACAGATTTTAATGCAACAAATGAGAAAAATAAAATCTGAGTAAGGAATTTACAGTTCTGAAAATATAATAGAAAAAAGTCTCACTGAAGATAACAGAAGACAGAATTGTTGAATTACAAATAAATAGAATTTACCCAATCTGAACTGCACAGAGAAAATATTCAACTGAAAAAAAGGTAAACAGAACCTCAGAAGGCTTTGGGCAATAATAAAACATCTGATATTGTATAATTTTAGTCCAAAGAGAAGAGAAAGAGGGTGGGGACACTGAAAGAGTGTTGTACATAATAATGGCAGACAAATTTTCAAATTTGGAAGAAGACATAATCTTAACATATGTTTGGAGTGAATCAGAAACAGAATAAATGCAAAGAAATCCACATTATGATACATCTTAATTAAGTATTTGAAAATGAAAGGGAGAGAAGTTATCTTGAAAGCAACCAGAGAGAAATGACATGTTACCTATACAGGGAATACGACTTCAAATAACAGCAGATTTCTAATCTGAAACCATAGTGGCAAGTAGGAAGCACCACAACATTTTTCACAGGCTGAAAGAATATTTCTATCAATAATGAATGCTATAGTTGGCAAAATTATCTTTCAAGTGTGAAAGAAATAAAGGCATTCTTAAGCATAGGAAAAATTTGTAAGTAACAGATATATCCTTAAAGATTGAAAGATAGTTCCATGAAGAAGGAAGTTCTTTAAACAGAAAGGATATGCTTAAAAAAAAAAGAAAACAATTGTGCTGAGTTAGGATGAAAGAAAGAAGACCATATTAGTATGGCAATTTTTCCTTAACCATCAAACATAATTTAGAAAACATGGAGCAGAATTAATGCCTATTTATTTGCTCATTTTGATTATGTTCTTTTTTTCATTTCTGATACTTCAAGAGTTCTTCTTTTAGAATTTCTGTTCTGAAGTGCAGAGAAATTGTTTTTGCCCTCCTTTTATGGTAGGTATGTTGGCAATAAATTCTTTGTTTTCCTTCATTTGAGAACCTCTTGATTTCCCTTTCATTCCTGAAGGATATTTTTAATGGGCATAGTCTGAGTAGAACGTGCTTTTTTTGTGCACATGAGAAAAAATATTGTATATGTATTATCCTGACATTCATGGTTTTTGATGCAGAATATATGTTATGTAAATTATTTGCCTCTATAGGTAAACTATTATTTTTGTCTAGCTGATTTTGAGATGTTCTTTGTCTTTAGTTTTCAAAAAGTAATTATGATGTATTTTGGTGTGGATTCATTTGTTTTTATACTGATTGGAGGTAACTTCTCAAACCTGTAGGTTTATTTCTGTTGTAAAAATTGGAGTTTTTTGTCATTGTTTCTTCAAGTACTTATAAAGCTTCTCTTTTGTTTTTATCTCTCCTTCCAGAAAAACCTTAATTACTTGAATATTAAATCTGTTGTTATTGTCACAACAGCTCCAAAAGTTTTGTTCACTTTCTTTTTTAGGCTATTTTCTGTCCGTTGTTTACATGGCATAATTTCTATTGTTCTAACCCAAGTTCACTGGTTTTCATCATTGTTGCTGTTCTCTCACTACATTGCTCCATTCTACTACTGAGTTCATCCCTGAACTTCTTATTTTGGCTATTATACTTTTCTATTGTAACATTTATGAGGTTTGTCCAGAAGGTATCCAGCCATGTAATATGAAAAACAGAGACATTTACTGAAGAAGATACAAGATACAAGAAACATTGTACATAGGACAATGATGCCTCAGTTCTCCTCAAAGTAGGCACCTTGAGATCTCATACAGTTTTCCCAATTGCTATCAGCTGCCCCATTGTATTTTCCTGAATTTCATCTATAATCTGAAATCTCTTCCCTCTAAAAGGTGATTTTAGTTTTGGGAAAAGACAGTAGTTGCAAGGCACCAAATCCGGGCTATAGAGGGGTGGAGTCACCTACGTGATTTTGCAAAAAAACTCTGCAGATGTGTTGTATGAGCAAGTGCATTGTCATGATGAAGCTGCCAATCACCAGTTGCCAATAGCTGAAGCCTTTTGAATCATCTAAGTAGTGTCCATGTTGGAATGTTCAAGCTTAATGCAAAATTTGATCCAGATTTGTTGCTCTACTCACTCAGTCATTTTGAATGTGCTGGTCATACAGTACACATGCTCACTCAGAGGTGTCTACCACCCCCACTGACCAGTCCAGAGAAGTCCTCATTGCTCACTCATGCGCATTCCAGCCCTTGGGTACCAGGCTACAGTGATGTCAAGCAAACCATTCTTTTTATGTTAACAATAGTTGGGCTTTCTCCAGACAGACCTTGTATATATAATTCTTTATATATTCAATTTTTTGAAGAGGCTCTCTGTATTTTCATTTCTTTTAATCAGGTTAATTTCTCTTTTTTAAAAGACTTTATTTATTTATTTTAGAGAGATGGGGAAGGGAGGGAGAAAGAGAGTGAAACATCAATGTGTGGTTGCCTCTAGCACACCCCCTACTGGGGATATGGCCTACAACCCAGGCATGTGCCCTGACTGGGAATCAAACTGGTGATGCTTTGGTTCACTATGTTAATTTCTTTTTAATCATGATAAATTTTGTTTTAAAATCTGTCCGACAGTTCTAACAGCTCGGTCATCTCAGTGGTGTCATCAATCAATTTTCTATTTTTGATTTGGTTTGAGATATTCCTGATTCTTGGTGTGATGACTGATTTTCAGTAGAAGCCTGGATATTTGTGTATTGTTACTAAAGTCTGGATATTATTTAAAGGTCCTATTTTATCTGATCTTTTCTGACACTGTTCTTGCAAGAGAGGGCATTCATTGCCTTGTTACTTCCAGTTGGTGAGAGAAGTCCAGGTCACCCACTAAATTTCTACTGAAACTAGTGGTGTGGAGGGGGAGGACTTCTTGCTATTTCTGGACACAAGTGAAGTGATACTTCAGTTTCTAGAATATATTATGTCTTTTCAATGACCATGTAGGTTTTTTATTTTTGAAATTTTCTAATTTTTTTAGCAAGTCTCTTGTATGTCCCAGCTAGCATTTCCATCTCAACCAGCTGTGATGTCAAACATCTGCCACTGAATGCTTTCTATGAAAGCCTTGGGAGGAGTGAGAGAACTCTGAGTGTGATTTTTTTTTTTTTTCAGGAAACTGTGAACCAGGTCAATAGTGAAGATCTTTGATAATGGGGCTTTTTTAGAAGCACCAAAGCCATTTTGCCACCTCTAATGACTGTCAGGATGCTGGTTCTATGACTATTGTTGTTTCAAGGCTCCTGAATCTGAAGCCACAGTGGGGCTGATTTGGGGAGAATGGCTAAGGCAAGTTAAAATGCCATGAAGCTGGTTTTCACTGTGATTCACATGTCTGTCTTGAAGAAACACTTTTTAAAATTAAACTTTAGTTAATTTCTAGAGTGCTGAAAAAAGTTCATTTTGAACTTTTTTTTGCCAGTATTCTCTTCTTTCTTGTGGAGAAACCCATTTTCTTAGGCCCTTGCATTCTGAAGTGTTTTGAGATTACTTTTTTAAACCACTGAGTTTTGGAGACATTTGTTTTGTAGTCATAGGTAATTAGAAAACTTTTATGTAGTAGGAAAAATGCAGATAAATGGAGAACAGTGCATTTGAAAGCCTACATATATTAATATGGTTTAGAAAAAATTATCTGGTGTCATCTATCATCTTTTTTAAAATTCTGATCATTGAGAATTGATTTAATATTTTACTAACTCTATACACATATTTTTATTTTTTTTCTTTTTCTTGTCAGTACACTTTATTAACCAAGATTCTCCACCATACAATTAGCAAACCATTTATATATATATACATATATACCTTTGATTATTATAAAATTAAAAGATGTTACAGGGTTGATTAAATTTATTTTTGGTTTTAATCTGCTTTTACCCTTAAGTCAAAAAGCATGTCAAATTATTTTAGGTAAAAGCATGACTATAATGTTTTATCATAAATATACAAATGCATAACAAATGCTATCAAAAGCTCATGAAAGTTGAGAAATTTATATTTAAGGTATAGCTCTATAACATATAGAGCATTATCTTCCCTAATTTAACTTATTGTGTGATATAAAACTCTAAAAATGGCCAATAGCAATAAGAATTCATTATTCAACAATTGCACACATCTATAAAGTAGACTAGGTTTAGAAGCATATATTATTATAGATTATAATCTATTTGTTGCTTTATGGTTTTTCTTCCATGCAGTAATAAAATAGTATACTTATTTTATGGGCTCATTTCCATCTCTCTTTTGAGATGGAGGGCATACATATGCTAGGAGCTAAATCAACTGATATTGAGGTTTTAAGGTCAACATGTTTTATTTTAAGGAGATGGTTGACATATATATTTTTGTTAATAAAACCCCTACTAATGAGAAGAACTCAGGATCAGATTTTCACTGCTTCTTTGTATTTCAATCATTCTTAACTACAGTCTAAGTCTATCACTGCAAGGTACAATGAAAATAAAGCTGGCTAAGTTTTTTATAATTTGTATTCAGCTGAAAAATCATGTGATCTTAGAAATTATCAAATTTCTATCATGCACACATTGTATCTTCTACAACCGAACTGCTGAAACACAGAATGATTTATATTAGCATGAAGAATTTATAGACAACTCTGGAGAAACATGTTCAACAGACCCTCTCTATGTAACTATATAACCTAAGCTAATTAGTACATTCTCTGAAGTACTAAATTTTAGAAATTGATTAAATCAATTGATTCAAAATATTTCATATGAAGGTTATATATCATTGAACTCAATACCATGATTTTTCAATATTATTAAAATATATACACTATTTTTTATGATTTTGAACATGCTAAATGATTGTTTTTCATTTATTTCAGGAATTTTTTCTTTCCTTTAGAAGGGCACATTTTAAAAAATAAGCATTCTCACATACATTTGTTATCATAATTGCAAATCCTGAATAATAAAACTGTACCAGATTTGATTTTAGAGTATCTTAAAAATAGACATAAAAATTATCTATTACTATATTTTAAATTGTGTTCCATAGGGTCAAAAATATATTATTTTTGAGAATCCAAGACAGTACAGAATAGGTGGAAAGCTGTACTCACCTCCTCACAGGACCAAACTGGAAATACAAATACATTTTTGAACAATTATGCTAAATAAGCAACTGAAGACTGGCTGAAGTCTTGGTTATAAATCTTATAACCAAGAATTTATAGAAGCCACATCAAGACTGGGGGAGACACAAAAAGGGCAGGCCCCATGGCCAAGGCAATGGCTGAGGTTCCATTGGGATATCTCAGCTGTGGGGATTTCCCCCTCAGAAGTGTGAGATCTAAACCCAAGTTGGGTTCCCCAGCCCAGAGCCCCATGGCTGGGAAGAGTCACTCACAGCATAGTTTCTGTCAGTGATGGAGAGACAGGAGTCCACTAGAGATGCAGGTATCCTCTTAAAGAGCCAGCACACAAAATTTCATTTGCAGCCACTCAACCAGGGCTCCACTGGAAGAGAATAGAGTCATGTGAGGAAAGTCTGGGAGTGTGACTCTGGAAAGAGAGATAAAGGGACAAAAACCAAGATCCCCGCACTGAGTCATTCTCCCACACCACAGGTACCATCTATTTTGGATGGAGCACTATGTTTCGTGTAGTATCACCGGGGGAAAGCAATAACCCTTCTCCTGACTCACTCTTTCCCCAACCTGCAGAGCTTATGTTCTGCCAAGGAGTCAATAGCATTGGCCAGGGTGTAGAGATCTGGGTGGACTCACGGGTGGTCAGTGACTGAGTTGTGTGGCTTTGGGCAAGGGCATTCCCTATACTTACCCATGAATCTGACTGGTATATTCTATTCACTGGAGATCCACTAAAACCATTGTCCAGGCTCCTGGACAACCCACCTTCCAGGTTCCAGAGGCCTTACCTGCATGACTCCTAGTGGCTCCAGCCTGCTGAGGTCAGGGAAAATTCCATGACAGACTGAGTTGTGTGGCTTGGGAGCAGGAGGTTATACCTCTCACCATCCCAAAACTTAACTAGCACCACCTCCTCATGGGAGATCAATCAGCTCCATTCTCCTGACTTTGGCAGCCCCATCCTGCTGAGCTCCATCTCCTCCCTGCAGGATCTGCTACAGACTGAGTTGTGTTGCTCTAGGATAGGGTCCATTTTTTCCCTCACATGTCCATCTGGAACAAAGCCTAACTGTCATGGAGAAAATCTTGATAGATTCAGGTTTGAAAAAATATGCTGACTTCACCCTGACAACTCCCTGAGACACTGCCTCACCACAAATGTTTGCAAGCATCCAGCAAGTGGCAGCTAGACTTGTTATATCTGGGGATATTTTCTGAGAGGCCTCAACCCAAACACTGACATTGAGAGTGAACCTGTATCAGTCTGGTGAATACCACTTTCCCCTATCTGGTGACTCACTTTGAACCTAACTTATGCAGTATGAGAACCACCAGAAGTCTTTCAGTGACTGCACCTAACAGGGGTCAGTGGAGGGGTCACTGGCTAGCAGACATAGGTGGAGGTGGATCCTGTGTGCATTGGGACTGTGGCTGACCTGCTCCCAGACCTGGGGCTGGTAAGAAAAAACCTTGGTGTGAAGCTTAGTCTATTCCACACATGCCCAGGTCTAGCAGAGGCAGCTTCAAACTGAGAATCAATTGTAGCTCTAAACAGGACGCCCAGGGCTAGTCATATGTGGTGTCTGACACTGGTCTACACCAGAGTCCCTACCAAGAGGCCCATAGCAAACACACCTGGTGACCAGGTTCAGATAACATCAGAGGAAGATCCAATAAGCTTCACAATCAGCATATCTAAAGAAAGATCTTGGCAGGCACCGAACACTGACAAAACAAATTCTGCATCATGTGATCAGCATCTGCACAGCAGTTTGCATGCCATGGTCAAGGTTGAGCCTCACAGTCAGCCAGACTGAGGGTTGATCCCACACAGAAACAGGCTAACTAGAATCAAGACTCATTAAAACAGGAGGTACCACATAACTCACACAAGGACATTCTTGGAACACCCACATCAGGTGATGAAACAGATTGTACTACTGGACACCACAGGACATCTATTACCTAAGGCCATGCCACCAGGACTGTGAATCATTACAGATCTATCTAATACAAAGAAAAAACACAAAAAGAGGCAATGAAAATGAGAAGACAAAGAAACAGACTTCAAATGAAAGAATAAAAAAAATTTCCTGAAAAAATGCTAAACGAAATAGAGACAATTTATCAGATATAAAATTATTTTTCATTTATTTTTTTAAATTTTAGTTTATTCAGTACAGTTTCTATTCTTTATTCTCATTTCAGCCCAGCCACCCATCCCTATATAAAATTCAAAGTAATAGTTTTAAGAATACGCAGCAGAATAGAAAATGACATAGAAACCATAAAAAAGGATCAGTCAGAAATAAAGAATAATCAACCAAAATGAACAATATACTGGACAAGAAAGACAATAAAGCTGAATGAAGCTGAGGACTGAATCAGTGATTTGGAAGACAAGGTAGAAAAAATAAACCAAGCAGAGCAGGAAAATAAAAATAAAGAATTAAAAAAATAAGGATAGTTTAAAGGTCCTTAGGGACAACATGAAGAGTAATAGCATCCACACCATAGAGGACCAGAAAGAGTGGAGTGAGAACAAGAGATTGAGAACATATTTGAGGAAATAGTGACCAAAAACTTCCCTAACCTGGTAAAGGAATAAGATACACAATTCTAGGAAGTAAAAAGAGTCTCAAACAAGATGGACCTAAAAAGGACCAAACCAAGACACATCATAATTAAAACGACAAAGATTAAAGACAAAGAATCTTAAAAGCCATAGGAGAAAGACCGTTAGTTACCTGCAAGGGTAAGTCTGTCAATTGATTCCTTAACAGAAACATTTCAGGCCAACTAAGATTGGCATAAAATGCTCCTAGTGATAAAAAACAAATTCCTATGACCAAGACTAGTTTACCCAGCAAGGATATCATTTAAAATGGAAGTATAAATAAAGAGCTTCTCAGCTAAGAAATAACGAAAGGAGTTTGTTACCACCAAACCAGCATTACAAGAAACATTAAAGGACCTGCTTTAAGAAGAAAAGGAAGGGAAAACAAAACAGAAGAACATAGTTAACAGAATACATATGTACACATAAACAATCTCTTTAAATGTAATGGCTTAGATGCTCTAACTAAAAAAATAGAAACATAGTGTAGCTGAAAGGATAAGAATACAAGACCCATATATAAGTTACTTATAAGAGAAAAACTTCAGAATGAACATTACACACAGACTAAAAGTAAAGGGATAAAAAAACATTTTATGCAAATAGAAATCAAATAAAAGCTAGGGTGGCAATACTTATATCTGACAAAATAGTCTTTAAAATAAAGTCTATGCTAAGAGACAAAGAAAGACACCGCATAATGATAAAGGGAGCAAACCAACAAGAGGCTCTAACTCTTGTAAACATTTATATGTAAACATAAATATGTAAAGGAAACCTTGATAGACATAAAGAGAGAAACCGACAGTAATACAGTCATAGTAGAGGGTGTTAACACCTCATTGACATCAATGGGTAGACAGAAAAACAGTAAGGAAATGGTTTACTAAATGACACATTTGATAAGAGAAATTTAATTGATAACTTCAATTAAGAGCATTTCACCCCCAAAACAGCCACATAAATATCTTTCTCAAGTGCACATGGGATATTTTCTAGGTTAGACCACATGTTAAGATCAAAGCAAATCTTAGTAAATTTAAGATTGAAACCATATCAAGTATGTTCTCTGAACATAATGGTATGATACTAGAAATCAATCACAAGAAGAACACTGAAAAACACACAAAAACATTCAGGCTAAATAATGTATTATTAAACAATCATTGGGTTAAAAATAAGATCAAGGTGAAAACCAAAATATATTTTTAAAAAAATAAAAATGAGAACACAATAACCTAAAACCTATGGGACACAGTGAGAGCAGTCCTAAGAAGGAAATCCATAGCATTATAGGCCAATCTTGAGAAACAAGAAAAATCTCAAATAAGTAATTTAAATTTACATTTAAAGGAACTTGAAGAAAAAACAACAAACACAGCCCAAAATGATTAGAAGAAAAAAATCAAAGCAGAAATAAATGAAGTAGAGTCTAAAAAAAATCACAAAAGAACAATGAAACCAAGAGCTGATTCTTTTAAAAAATAAAACAATTGACAAAACCTTTAACTTGATTCATCAAAAAAAAAAAGACAGTAAACAAATAAGTAAAATAAAAAATGAAAGAGGACAAGTAACACCTGACACCAAAGAAATACAAAGAATTATAAGAAAATATTTGGAACAATTACATGTCAACAAATTAAACAAATTGTGAGACATGGATAAATTCTTAGAAATAAAAAAAAAATTCTAAAAGTGAATCAGAATCAGAAAATTTGAGTGGACAGATTACACCTAGTAAAATTGAAGTAGTAATAAAACTAAACAAACAAACAAATGAAAAAACACCCACAAATAAAAGCCCTGGAGTGGATGGCTTTACAGGTAAATTTTACCACATATTCAAAGAACTAACATCTATCTTTCCCAAACTATCCAAAAAAAATTCAAGCAGGTGGAAGACACCAAAGCTCTTTTTTTGCAAGACCAGCATTATCTTAATTACAAATCAGATAGACACTACAAAGAAAGAAAATTATTGGCCAATATTCCTGATGATGATTTCTGCTAAAATTGTCAACAAAATATTAACAAACCAAATCCAGCAATTGATTAAAAAGATCATATATACAAGCTCGAGTGGGATTTATTCTGATGATGCAAGTTTGTTACAATATTTGCAAATCAATAAACCACATAAAAATGAAAGATGATCATTGCAATAGATGCAGAAAAAAAAGACTTGATAAAAGTCAGCACCAATTTATAATAAAACTTCTCAGCAAAGTGGAAATGGAAAAATACTTCAATGTAATAAAGGCCATATATGACAAACCCAAAACCAACATTATACTCAATAGACACAAACTATCAGCATGTCCCTTAAAATAGGGAACAAGACAGAGATGTCTGCTTTACCCCTCTTAATCAACATAGCACTGGATGTCCAGCCACAGCACTCAGACAACAAGAAGAAATAAAATGCATTTGTATTAAAGCCATTTGCATTTATAGGAATTATTGATTTTAAGCTTTGCAGGGTTTGAGCCCCATATGGATGAACCTCAAATGACATTAAATTAAAACCCCCAAAGAACCATTTTACTCTACTTTTAGAGGTGTGGTAAAACAAGTCTCCAAAATGCAGGCTGGCAAAATTCCAATTATAAAAATATAATCAGGACTTCCGGCCAAGATGGAGGCATAGGTAGGCGCACTGTGCCTTCTCGAACAACCAAGATAGGGACAACAACAATATAGAAATAAAATAACAACCAGAACTGACAGAAAATTGAAGTGTATGGAAGTCGGACACCCAAGGATTTAAAAATAGACACGTTCATCCAGACCGGTAGGAGGGGCGGAGTCGGACCAGGAGAGCTGAGCAACTGGGGCGGCACGCAAGTCCGAAGTGGGCAGACCCTGGGCACACAAGCAGCGGTGCTTGGTGAGCCCTGGCCAGGGGGTGGCGACTGGCAGACCCAGCGAGGTGACCATTGTGAAGCAAGGCACTGTCCCCAACTCAGGGTTCCAGCACCGGGAAATAGAGCTTTGGGTCACTGACTGAAAAGGAAGGTCCCACGGGGTGCACAGGCCCACCCACACTGAAATTGGTGCCAGAGGGGCCCAGTTGGCTTACGGAAAGTGGCTGAGGGGCCTGGGGTCCTACAGAGAGCAGAGCAAGCGCCATTGTTCCTTCTCAGACCCTGCCCCCACATACAGCATTACAACACAGTGACTGGGGTGCCCCACCCTGGTGAACTCCTAAGGCCCCGCCCCTCA
>CM052548.1:35461020-35481026 GCA_028533065.1 Trachops cirrhosus | reverse complement strand
CTTATGACACATGGACATGAACTAAAGGGGGGAATGTGGGTGAGAGAGGGTGTTCAGGGTGGAGGGGAATGAAGGGGGGATAATAGGACAACTGTAATAGCATAATCAATAAAATATATTTTTTAAAATATATAATCAATTATGTATTAAATGTATTATATTGTGGAATTTATTATAACTCCATGAATAAATATAAAATTAATACAATATTAAAATATATTTATAAAGAAAGTCTTGAAAGAAGTTTATCTTTAATAAGTGTCATTTAACAAAAATAATTAGGTAGAAATTTTATCTGGGAAATGTTCATTACAATCAGCAAATACTAGTATCAATTCTTGTTTGTTCAATATTTGTACTACGTATATTTTCCATTTTTCTTCCCTTCTCTCCTCCCTTTCCTCCACCTTCTCATCCTCTTTTTCTGATTCTCTTCTCCTCATCTTTCTTTTCTATTCTTGCTCCTGCTTCCTCTGCTTCAGATTTATAATTCCAATTTGAAATTTAGACCTGTGGAGATCCCTCACTAGAGATTTCAAAGTAAATGTATTCTTTTATGGATTAATCTATACACATAAATATAAGATTTTATCAAGCTGTTTTCTCAACACTTGAACATATTTCAATGAATTTTCAGCACATATGGAGACTACATTTGGGAAATAGGATTTCAAAATATAAGCTCTTTATTATAGGATGATATAAGAATTCTTTCATTATATCTTTAATTGTACCCTTGAAGAACTGCAGACAAAATACAAGCAAATGATAACTACCATTTATGAAAGACATGTCATATATATCATGGCACCTATATAAAAAATAAACAAGAATTAAACATGCACAACAAATTGAGTATCAGAAAGATAAGTGCTCTGGATTGCATGCAGCTTCTATTTACAAAATCAATTGCAGACATTGCCCTTCAGTGTAAATAGTGACAGGAATTTTTATAAATTTATTGAGAAACTATTGAGTTTTTTAAGTAATGTTAGAAAGACAATTAAGATTTATTATACTATATTGTTCAATTATTTATCACTCCATTCAACATATATTTATTACACTCCTACTTGTTCCAGGTATCACTGAAAGGGAGGAGTAACAATAAGAGCTAATAAAGAAAATTTATCCTGTCTCATGAAACTTACATTTCAGTGAACATCTTTGGTATATATCTGATTTTTATTCTACTCTAAAACTTTCAGATTATTAGACATTGCAGTGTTTATTAATAAAAATATAAAATTAAATGTAACTGTATCCCTATTCTATATATCTGACCAAATTCTATCTTCATGATTTCTTCTCTCATCTCACAGAGTGCTGTGGCAGTTTCACACATTCATTCTCTCATTAATTCATTTATTAAAGAAATATTCACCATATGCAGGGTATTCCTTGCTTGACACTATAAAAATAAGGTTTGGCTTTGTCTTCTAAAAATTTACAGTCTAATAGAATAAGTCCAAAATGTTAAATAGATATATGCAAGATTTGTTTGTCTTTTACGGCACTGCTTTCTCCTGATTTGCTTTCAGATTCTAAAACCCATGCTCTTTAAGAAGTAAGAAGCAGGAGAATGTCGGGATGGAAAATGAGTTTTTTACCTCCAGGTTTACCAAGAAATAGAGTTTGTCTCAGGTAACCATTTTGTCATTGTTGTTTCTTGTATCCACAGAAAATTAAATGCATTAAAAACAAACTTCTCTTTGATAAATTAAAATATCTCAGTTTCCCGATCATGAATTCTTGAAAATATCTTTCATATATTGACTAATAAAAATACTTCTAAGGTAGAATTTGCAAGTATATATCACATTTTGCCTTCATCCTCTATTTCTCTGCATCTAATGTATTATTTTATAAGGGTAATTTTAATATAAGCATATTAAATATATTGTATAGATTAGAGGCTGAAGAAGCTGACCCCAAAAATCTAAGTATAATAGAATGTCACTAGAAGTTTCACTATTTTAAAAATTTTAATAATTGGCAAGTTTCCTCTCCATCTCAGAACAATGGAAAGATCTACTGGGGATCCTCCTTCAGTTTTATCTTTATTTTATTTTTTTAAAAATTATTGGAGGAAATCTTTTCTCTGGGTTTTAAATTCCTCATCTTACAATTTGACAAGTCTGAATTGATGGCTGAATAACTCAATTAAAACATTTTTTCTTCCAGTTTCTCTCCCATTGCTTGAATATTATATAAATGATTCCTATTAAATGTATGAGCAAAGTGAAATGACTTTGCAAGAGATGAACCTTTGATAGCTACAGATTAACTTTTCTGTGTTTGCACATGGAGGTCTTTTTTTCATTCTTTGTAAGTGGGTTCTAATGATACAGAAGCTCCATTTATCATGATACATTAATTAGATGTGCTATTCTCCATAAGATAAAATGCATAATAAAAATGTAAAGCCAGATGAAACAACCTTTCCTCTTAAGAATGTCAGGATCCAGGTAATTCAAACACAGATTGCACATTTTTTTTTATTTTTTTCTTAACTGTAATAAGCAATTCTTACTTTTTAGCCAGAACATTACTTCTTTTTCTATTAATCAGGTTTATCCTACCCACTTAATTTTTCAAATTCTTTAGTCAAATATTACATGTACTTACACTGAGTTTTTGAGATTTGTCACATCTTTTCTCTTTCTGTCCTTCTTGTATTGTATAATGACAATGAGAATAAGCTGACCTCAGTGAAAATCCCTGCATCTGACCACCGACCGTGACATGATTTCACTGATTACAATCAATTCATTCTATCTTCTCCTTGGTAGTTGCCCTGGATCCACAGTCACTCTGTTTTTTCTCTAACATGTTCTTATTCTGAGAACACAGATGCAAGAACAGACACACAGGTTTCCGGTATTACTTACATTTTCACCTGTTTCCTTTAACTTTTTTATGTATTTGGAGGAAAGACTCCTGAGTTAGAACTAAGAATAAACAGGTTTTAAATATAGTTTTGCCACAAACGTGGTATTGGATGTATTTTTACATTTTCTGATCCATACTATGAGTGTGATAAATAATTTCAAAATTTCTGACAAGCTTTGAAATATTACCATGTTATTTTATATATAAATAAAACTATTTCATGTAGATAATATTATTAATCCCTACTTAATTTTTGTGGAGGTATCCAGAAACTTATATTATAAGATTGTAGGGAAATAAATAAAAGAAGATATAATAAAACTTTGTATTTTTCTAATTTTTTATTGATCTAACAAATAACAGAGTATTCAAAATTAAAACAGAGATAATATATTTGTTAAATATAGCATATGGACAAGTGGTATGAAAAACAGTGATATTGTAAGGGGATGGAGGAAAGAATGGATAATACTGTAAGTTACTACTCACACTACTTGTAAAATAGTGTACAGTTGACCCTTGAACAAGGCAGAAATTAAGGGAGTCAATGCTCTGAGCAGTTGAAAATGTGTGTATAACTTTTCATTCCCCCAAATCTTCAGCTGTTCTTTGGTACCTGTGGGGAGTTGGTTCTAGAACACCCTGCAGATACTAAAATCTACATAGGCTCAAATACTTTGTATAAAATGGGACAGAACAATGAATACAGTTGGCTCTCTACATCTGTGGATTCCCAGCTATGGTTGAGAAATACTGTTTCTATCTATGCTTGGTTTAATTTTCGGATGCAAAACCCAGGGATAGGGAAGTGTAAGGAGCAAGGAAAACTTAGCAAGTACAAAGGATTGTAAAACAGATGCAACCTAGCATATTTGGTTTGTAAAGCTGCTACTGTTGAGCCAATCCCCAACCCTGTTCCCGCCTACGGATTTTGTAAGCGAATAGCTAACTGCCACGTCTGCTTCTGCGTAAGGCTTGCTTGCCCACCCATACATAAGGACTTAGCTGTAAGCGCATGGCACGACTCTCGTTAGCAGCCCTTGCGTGTCTCCGGACACTTTCAGAGTCCGCCCCTGCGCAGGTAAAACTTGGCCAATAAAGTAACATCTCTGAAACCCTGAAAGTCTCCGGCATCTGTTCTCACGGTTGCTGAATGCAACAGAAGGCTCACTCTATATTTACTGAAAAATAATCTGCTTATAAGTGAATCCATGCTGCTCAAAACTGTGTTGTTTGAGAGTCAACTGCAATGTTACTTGAAAGTTGATTTCAATCAGTTACAATGTGCATCACAAACTCTGATGTAACCCCAATGAAAGATAAAAAATAAATGCAATGTATATGCTAAGAGAACAGAATTATACCAAACGTTGATTAAAAACAGGAAAGATAAAAAAGGGAAAGAAGCCCTGGGTGTTGCAACCGATCGAGGCTGAGCAGATCCACTCTTGCTTCCAGGACACAGAAGAAAATGTGCAGAGCCCTGAGGATGCTTGGCATGCCTTTAATCACTGGTGGGTGAGCCACACACTCTGCAAGCTGTGTGTCTAACTACTGAGCAGCTCCTACTTGTTTAAGTATTAGAGGGGAGCAAAGCCAGGAAAAGGCGAGAACATTATACAACATGACATAACTCTGTGCATGTGAGCCCACTTTGTGTTATGGGAACAGTTTATCAGACCCAGTCTCAAGGCTATGAGAACACTAGTTATCAGGCCCCTCCAAGGCTATGGGAACGTTGCTTCCCTTAGCTACCCAGACACCTGGGCCAGGAAACCAGACTGCCTCTACTTACCCTACACTCTGGCTGGTATTGTAACAGGGTGCAGCCAGGGCACCCCCAAAGATGGATTCTTAATGGGGTCCATAACTTGGGGTGTCCAGGAAATATAAAAATATAGGACATCCTCACTCCCACAAGTCTGGCCTGGGGGATGGGACAGATGAAGCAGGGCCCTTGAGAGTTATTTTGCATATCAACAGTTGGCCAGCTTCATATCTGATATGCAAAAATAGTTATTTTTCATATCTTTAAGAGCTGGGGAGCTTCAAAGAAAGGTTAAGTAGCTCTGGGTGTGCTTTAAACAAGGGAGATGGTGTGACTTTAACCCATCCTGTAACTGGGAGGCAGCTCCCCTTTACAGCATCAGCATGAGAACTTGGAGATGGTTCATGCCATGCAATGGGGTCTCACTTCCATAGGGACTAACTGTAGCAGCCAAGAAACCTGGAGTAATAAAGGAGAGCTGGCAGATGTAGCTGATTGTGGGAGGAGTCAGAAATGGGGTTGCAGAGGAAGATTCCTGCCAGGATTTAAACCCAGGCGCAGCAGCCATGAGTGCTGTATGTAACCACATGGGCTTAGGAAGCAGGAAAGCAAGATGTAGCAGACATGAAGAGCTCTCTCGTAGCTGTTCAGAAGAACGCAGGAGAGACATTGTGGGAAAGAAAGGAGTGAAAGGACTCTTGCTGATGGGCCATGAGAAGGTTCCATGTGCATTTGGATTAAGAACTGGAGATTTCAGAGACACAGTTGATGGTGCTGGGAACCATGGGAGGCCTGTCAGCTGGGCACCAATTACTGGGAAGAACCAGGAGCTAACTGAGCCACAGACTTCTATTTTCTTTCCCTTAGCTATGGTACCCCTGGCTGGGCAAAGGGACGGGGAGAAAGGAGTGTGCATTTGTGGGTATTTTAAGAGAATTTAGGATTTTAACAAAGACATTAACTCCATTACTCTAAGTCTGTATAATTTTTGAATAAATAGATCCTTTCCTTTTTACCAAACTCTGGCATTGAGAGCCATAATTCCAATTCCATGGTGGTGGGCAAAGAATCCACAATGATAGAGGGATCCTGTAATCCTCAGGTCTGTTCTGTAACAGTATTGCTCAGTGGATTGAGCCCCAGCCTGTGAACCAAAGGTTTGCTGGTTTGAGTCCTAGTCAGGTCACACACCTGGGTTGTGGGCCAGGTCCCCAGTAGGGGGTGTGCAAGAGGCAACCACACATTGATGTTTCTCTCACTTTCTCCTTTCCTTCACCTCTAAAAACAAATAAATAAAATCTTTTTTAAAAAGTGAAAAAAATGGTAATAGAAATAGTTAAAAATATGGTAGATGGTAAGTTAATTACACAAATAACCACTTTAAAGTTTATTGGTGTAAATAGATTGATTAAAAGGCTGAATTGTCTGAATAGATAAAAAACTAATGGATGCAACAATTTATTGCCTATGAAAAATCTACTTTAAATATGTAGATACAGGTAAAATAAAGTAAATGATTGAGAAAGATGTACCATGCTAACACTAATCAAAAGAAAATTAAAGTAGGTATATTAACTTCAAGTAAAGCAAACTTTATTTTTCTTTTTTTATTGTTGTTCAAGTAGAGTTGTCTCCATTTAGAAAAATCTTCACCTCTTTCTTCTTTGTCTCCTCCTTCTCTTGTTCCTTCATTTTAGGATTTTAAATAACTTATATTAATTAACAGATAACAGAAGAATGTATTTATATTCACAACCCAACTTGAAATTTGCATTATGTAGACACTTCACTATAGATTTTAATCTAAGTTTATTATTCTGTCATCAATTGATATAAATAAGTAAAATAGTCTATAAATCTCTTTTCTAAACACTTGAAAGATATTAATGACAATTTAACACATATGGAGGTTACAGTAGGGGCTTACAATTTTAAAATATAACATGTTTAGGAAATATAATACTTATTATGGGAAAAAGAGGAGCATTACATGATAATAAGTCAATTCTCAAAGATGATATATGATATTAATGTGTATATACATAATTCTGCATCAAAATGCATGAAGTAAAAATTAATAGAACTGCAAGAAAAAACAGACATATTTACTCTTATTGTTGAATACTTCAACAACCCTCTAACAGTAATTCACAGAACCAGCAGGCAGAAAATCAGTAAGGATATAGTTAAATTGAACTGTCTCATAAATCAAATGGATCTAATTGACATTTATAGAATAGTTTATCCAACAACATCATAATACACACTCTTCTCAAAGCTCACATTAAATAGTTACTAAGATGGACCACTTTCTGGGCCATAAAACATATCTTAACACATGTAAAAGAATAGATACAATGCAAAATATGATATCAGACTTCACAGAATTAAAGCAGAAATTACTAATAGGAAGATAGCTAGCTAGATAATCCCAAAGTTTTTAAATTGGTATTATACTTGTAAATAACACATGGGTCAAAAAAAGTAATAAGAGGAATTTTAAAATATTTTAACTAAATCAATATGAAAATCTAAGCTATTGATTTTTGTATGATGTAGCAAAAGCAATTCTTAGGAGAAAATTTATAGCATAGAATGCATAAACTAGAAAGAAAAAATCTAAAAGCAATCATCTAAGCTTCACATTATGGAACAAAATGTAAAGAGCAAATTAAATCCAAAGCAAACAAAAGGAAATAAATAATAAAAAAATCAAGGCAGAGATTTACGAAATTAAAAGCAGGGAAGCAATACAAAAACTGACAAAACCAAAAGCTAATTTGTTATGATCTTTTGAAATTAATACTTGTTAGGTTCTAGATGGTGGTTTAACAACCTACCACAAGAGAAATTGAAATAGCAAAGTTTATTAATCATAGGTTCTAGAGGACCTACCAAGAATGCCTTGAGGGTCTACACAGGGAGGTCAGGGCAGAAGGCAGAAAAAGAGAAATAGAACTGGGTGCACATCCCTTTATTAGAGTCCGGTAGTAGTGCACTGTAGTCTAAGGCTAAGACCAATCGGTCAATTAAAACCAAAAAAGTAAGGTCTAAACTCCATGAGATTTTGTCTGCGAGGTGCATAAAGGGAAAATGCTGGGAGTCTAGGGAGATGTGATCAGAAGGGCTATTGGAAAAGTCATATTGGACACTTACATTTACTTGTAAACCTGTGGGGAATTATCAAGGGCATGGGTTTGCGTGAGAGGTAAGTGAGTTTCAGTTTAGAATTAATGCAGGCCACATGGCCAAACAAAATAGATGTTGAAGCAGAAATACCATGGAGTAACATAGCTAAACTCTGGACATGGTTCTTTGAAAATAAATTTGATAAACCCCTAACCAGTTAAACCAAGCAAAAAGGAGAGAACACTTTTTTTTAATTTTTAATATTAGAAATTAAAGAGAAGCTATCACTTCTAATCCCATAGGTATTAAATAGGTAATGAGAACAGTAATACTATGACCACCTCTACGGCCACAAACCAAATAACTCAGATTAAATGTACCAATTCGTTGAAACGCACAGTTTAGCAAACATCACATGGGACAAATAGATAATTTAAATGTGTCTATTAAAAAACTCCATAAGTAAAAACTTTCTTTTTTTTAAAAATCTTATTTATTTATTTTTAGAGAGAGGGAAAGGAAAAGGAGAGAAAGAGGGAGAGAAACATCAATGTGTGGTTGCTTCTTGTGTGCTCCCTGCTGGGGACTTGGTCCACAACCCAGGCATGTGCCCTAACTGGGAATCACACCAGTGACCCTTTGGTTGGGAGGCTGGCACTCAATTCACTGAACCTCACCAGCCAGGGCTAAAAACTTTCTAAATCAGAAAGCACTAGGCCAAATTGTTTCACTGGTGAATTCTACCCAACATTAAAAGAATAAATGATACCAATTTTCTATACTCTGTTTCAAAAAATGAAAGCAGAAGGAGTATTTTCTAACTCATTGTATGCATTCAGCATTACATTAATACCAATATAGATATTGCAAAGAAGAAAAATTGCATACCAATATCCCAGGAACATAGCTGCAAAATTCGAAAATAAAATGATAATAAATCAAATCCAACATTTCATCAAATGATTTCTCTCCAGCTATTGATGTGATTCTTTATTTTTCTTCTTTAGCCTCTTGACATGATGGATTAGATATATTGATACCTGAATGTTGAACCAGCCTTAAATATTGAGAAAAAATACCACTTGGTTGTGGTATGCAATTATTTATATTTTATAGGTATGATATCATAGAAAGGTAAAACTATAGAGACAGTAAAAAAGGTAAGTGTCTGCCAGGAGTTATTATGGGAAGGGTGGAGGGGCTGTGAATAGTTAAAACATAAGGAATTTTTAGGGCAGTGAATTTATACCATATAATGTTATAACAGTAGATACACAGCATTATGCTTTTGGTAAAACCCATATGTCTACACAACATAAAGCACAGGTGCCAAACACAAGGCCCATGGGCTCAATCCGGCCCTCCACTTTGTTTTATCTGGCCAGGCACCTTGTTTCTACCTGGTGGCAGTGCCAAGCTCTGACTTAACTATTAAGAAATAGTTACATTTATACAGTCCTAAAATTACATTCAGCCCTCTGAAGGCACCATGAGGCTGATGTGACCCCTGGTGAAAATGATTTTGACACCCTTGACATAAAAAGTAAACTCTAATTCAAACTGTGTGTTTATGTAATAAGATATCAGTAGTGCTGCATCAGTTGTAACAAACATACCACAATACAAGATATTAGTAACAGAGGAAACAGAGGTTGGAGGGTTAGAATGTATGTGTGAATTGCTCAATTTTGACGTACTTCAAGCTGCTATAAAAATATAGTCTATTAATTAAAAAGTAGTAAAAGATTGGTCTAAAGATTTATTGAATACCTATTATAATTATAAATTTAATTGGTTATTATAATTCATAAATAGTATGATTAATAATTAACAGCAGTACTTTGAATTGAATAAACTAGTTTATTCATTATATGTTATTCTTCTGAAGAAACACTGAAAAAAGGCATAAAATTTATTTTTAGCTCCATTTCACAGATTAGGAAAATGAGTGGTACCCTAGCCTAATTCTGACTAGAAATCAGGTGTAGAACAAAACTTTTAATATTCAACCCCCAGCTAGAATGTAGCAATAGATTCATATTCTTATTAGAACAATGGAGTTGTTCCTCACATATTAAAAGGCTAAGACACTAGGCAAGTGTCAAACAATTGTATCTATAAGTCATTTAAAATTAGATTTGAAGGGATGCTTAATTAAAAGAATGTAATTTGAAGTTTTATCTTTAATATCCAGTTTTAATATATATTTGTCATTATAACAATTCAAGGAAAATTACTTGAAGTAATTTTAAGTGGGTCAATTTCCCACACTTAATGATTTTTTTTATTTTCTATATTATTTATTGCAAATATTCAATTTATAAATAGATTTGAATTTGAGAGTTTTGAAAAACTCTAAATAACCAAAATCAGAATACCTAAAATCAAGAGTGTCACATGAACAAAATAATTTATCAAATGTTACTCTTGTTAATAGCACAGAAGTTTCTTGTACAATAATAGAGTTTCTATGGAGCTTTACATACTTTTCTAGCACTCTGTGTAAATTAAAATTTTTAATTTAATTTTTGGGGGTGACATGTCTGGCTTCATAAGTTTATATCATTTTAAACCAGTTCCTCCATATTTATCCCTCATTTCCTTCCTTCTACTTTATTTTCTTTCCTTCTACATCCCTGTTTCTTTTTTTCTTTCTTTCCTTCTATTTTTCCTTCTTTCATTTCTTTGTACTTTTCTTTATTCAATGTGAAGAAGAAAATAATACCATAACAAAAGTCTCCAAAAATGTCAACTGAACAAAGATATATCAAGACAAAATGAGATTACAGTAATAATGTCATAATGGCATAGTATTTTACACATGCCAGGCACTATTCTAAGTGTATTTACATAAACTAGTTTATTGAATCCTTATCTTAGGTTTTATTATTGGTTTTGCAACCTGTCAAAAACAGAGAGAATGCTGGAATCCAAACTCACATAGTTTATTTTTGGATTCTGCACTCTTAGTGACTACAATATATTCTCAAATGAAGAAATTTTTTCAGAAACAGAAAAAAATATACTGTAGTAAACCATTCTGTGTGGCGTGGGCCCAGCTCCCACTCGGAGATGCACAGGACCCATGCCCACAGATAGGTTCTCCTGTGGGGAATCAGGCCTGCAATGGACCTAGGCCACTATGAGTCTTGCTTTTTGCTAAAACTCCCTCACCCTGAATTGAGGACATTTACTGCAAAGCAACTTCCTAAAAACCATGCTAAACCTTCCAAGGACCAGTGTAACTGGTTCGACTACTTTTGCCTTTTCATTTGTAAATATCCCTCTTCTGTGATGTGATTAGCAGCATTGGCTCCTTTGTTTTCTGTAAAAGGTAACCACCTGAAGCAAGCCTGTGCATAGTTAATGAGGACCTTCTTGTAATGTGCCCAGTAAGACTAGAAAAGCTCCTTGGAGCAAGGGCTGTGGCTTTTGCTCCCCTTGAGAGAAGAGCCATGCTGTCCCTTTTCCTCCACAGGACTCCATAGTCCCTGTGAATGTCTCATTTTATTCATAATGACTCAGACACTGCGGGCCAGTGTCTGCATCAATATACATACATACATATATATGAGAACATGTAGCTTTTATTTTATATAATGTACAGTACTGCCCTCTTTTTTTATAAGTAGTAATTTTTTTATTGTTGTTCTATAAAAGTTGTCCCAATTTTCCCCGTTTCTCCCCCTTGCCCCACCCTCCCCTTCCCCAAAGTCAGTCATCACCCTGTTGTCCATGTCCATGGATCATTCATATGTGTTCCCTGACTCACCCTTCCCCTTCTTTCCTCCCTTATCCCCCTTCCCTCTCCCCCTCTGGTTGCTGTCATTCTGTTCATTGTCTCCAAGCCTCTGGTTCTATTTTGCTCATTTGTTTGTTTTGTTCATTAGGTTCTTGTTATAGGTGAGATCTTATCATATCACTATCTTCTTAGTAATTACTTAGTAATACTTAGTAATTAAAGTATTCCTTAGTAATAGGAATACTTATAGTGAAATCTTAAAATGTTAAAATGCAAAATAATATTCAAAAGTAATATTCAAAAATAGGTCTACCAGCCAAGATGGAGGCATAGGTAGACTCACTCTGCCTCCTCGCACAACCAAGAGAGGGACAACAATAATTTAGAAACAGAATAACAACCAGAACTGACAGAAAATTGAACTGTATGGAAGTCGGACAACCAAAGAGTTAAATTAGACACATTCATCCAGACTGGTAGGAGGGGCAGAGTCAGGCAGCCAGGCACTGGTTGTGGATCAGAGAGCAGAGAGTGTCGGGTGGACATGTAAGGCAACCGGGACATGCAAGGCAACTGGGGCACGTAAGGCCGCAGTGGGCAGATGCTGGGTGCGCAAGCAGTGGCTGGCAGACCCCGACCGAGAGGTGGCGACCAGAAGACCCAGCAAAGCGGCAATTATGAAGCAAGGCACTGTGCTCAACACAGGATCCCAGAGCTGGGAAATAGAGCCTTGGGGCACTGATTGAAAAGAAAGGTCCCCTGGGGTGCACAGTCTCACCCACATGGGAATTAGCACCAGAGGGGCCCAGTTTGCACCGGGGAAGCGGGGGAAGGGACTGAGGGCCTACAGAGAGTGGAGCAAGCGCCATTGTTCCTTCTCAGACCTTGCCCCCACATGCAGCGTCACAACCCAGAGACTGGGGTGCCCTACTCTGGTGAACACCTAAGTCTCCGCCCCTCACACAGAACAGGGCACATCAAGACAAAAAAAAAAGGCCCAAAGGGAAGAACAGATCAAAGCTCTACAGCAAATACAACTAAGTGAAGATAGCCAACCTATCAGATGCACAGTTCAAAGCACTGGTGATCAGGATACTCACAGAATTGGTTGATTTTGGTCACAAATTAGATGGAAAAATGCAACCTACAATAAGTTTAATGAAGAAAAGTGCACAGGGAACCAATAGAGATGGAATGAAAGATGGGTCTCACATCATTGGAGTGGACCAGAAGGAAGAAAATATACAACCAGAAAGAATGAAGAAATAAGAATTCAAAAAAAATGAGGAGAAGCTTAGGAACCTCCGGGACATCTTTAAACGTTCCAACATCCGAATTATAGGGGTACCAGAAGGGGAAGAGGAAAAACAAGTGGAAAAGATATTTGAACAAATAATAAAGGAGAACTTCCCCAATGTGGCAAAGAAAATAGACTTCCAGGAAGTTCAGGAAGCTCAGAGAGTCCCAAAGAAGTTGGACCCAAGGAGGAACACACCGAGGCACATCATAATTACATTAGCCAAGGTAAAAATGAAGGAGAGAATCCTAGAAGCAGCAAGAGATTAGGCGACAGTAACCTACAAAGGAGTTCCCATCAGACTGTCAGCTGATTTCTCAAAAGAGACCTTACAGGCAAGAAGGGGCTGACAAGAGGTATTCCAGGTCATGAAAGGCAAGGACCTCCATCCCAGATTGCTCTATCCAGCAAAGCTTTCATTTAGAATGGAAGGGCAGATCAAGTGCTTCTCAGATAAGGACAAGTTAAAGGAGTTCATCATCACCAAGCCCTTATTTTATGAAATGTTAAAGGGATTTGGCTAAGAAAAAGAAGATATAAAAACATGTATAGTAAAATGACAGCAAACTCACAATTATAAACAACTACATCTAAAACAAAAACAAAAAGAAACTAAGCAAATGACTAGTACAGGAACAGAACCACAGAAATGGAGATCCCATAGAGGGTTAGCAACAGGGGAGTGGGAGGAGGAGAGAGGGGGAAAAGGTACAGAGAATAAGTAGCATGGATGGTAGATAGAAAATAGACAGGGGGAAGGCAAGAATAGTAGGGGAAATGTAGAAGCTAAAGAACTTATGACAATATAATTAATGCGACAAATTATAGATATTATTGGAAAAGTCATAGCTGTTTCATACTAAAATGCCTAAGTATCAATTTAGCAATTGTGAACTCATATAATTAATAAACGGTTTTCATTTTTGCCATATATTTTTCAGAGTAAAGTTGTAAGTATGAATGTAACTATTGTGCTAATGATTTTAAATAAAGGCAAAAATCTAAGAAGAAATACCTGGAGTAGCTTAAAGTAACCAGATAAGAAATTATAACAAATAACTTCATGTCAAGGCTCCAGTGCTATAATGATTTTAAATTAGAACACAACGTTTCTAAGATAGGTTGCTCATTTAACATTTTTAGGATCTGTCAATAAGATCACATTTGGTATGAAACAGCCTATTTATTTTGATTACAACGTAAATTCCCCAATGAAATGCTGAAACAGAGGCCAGCAATGACACTTGACTAATCAAATGCCTAGCAAGCTATTGTGTATCATTGAGGATTCAAATGGCAAAACAAACAAAGACCTGGAAATGTCAATGCCACTTGCTTAATTCCATATGTGCACTTTAAAAATAACTGTTCTACAAGGTTGGGAAGTTTTAGATATCATCAACTGACAGGGACCCTCTTTGTAGCTTTTATATGTACCTGTTAGATAGAAATCACAAGTTATCCACACCCATCATGCAATAAACTTTCTAAATCAACCTTGTGCATGGTTAAATATCTGATAAAGTTTGAAGGAAATATATCTTGTTTGTCATTAGAGAAAAATTGGATACTTATAATAAAATGTTGACTCTAAACAATTCAACTTCCTTAATAAGATGTGCATAGTCTATTCAAGGCAAATGTTTTTAATATACTTGTTTTCTTTCCTGAAATCCATAAATTTTGTAGTTGTCGACTTAAACAAGAATAATTGTCTAATAAAGTTGGACCTTCTTTAAAAATTGTTCACTCCATAATTTAAATCAACCATTTAATTCAACAGAAAATGTGGAAGATGAATGTCAGATTGGCTAGAGAAGGAGTAAGTAATCATAAATTCTGTGGTGAACGTAACAAAATGATTATCAAACAAATAAGTAAACAAAAGACAAATAAAGTTAGACTCTCAAGCATATCCCATCATTTTATTAAGAAGGAAAGCTTGAGAAAAAAAGATCATAAAAAGTCATATCTCTCTATTGCCACCAGTATCATAGTCCTGAAATGTAGAAGTTCAATTCTTCAGGTATTATAAACAGACAGGAAATGTTTTAATGCTAGAGAATGTATATTTAGAAATTACATAATAACTTTATTTAGAAACAGACCCCACTTGGTCTTGTGACATGTTGACGTAAAAGCATTTTCTGTTTCCCAGCAAACTACAAGGATTTCCTGTTCCTTAATTATCACTCATTGTGTCCTTTGAGTATTTGTCTACATAGACTGATTTTGAGAAAAATAGGTGTTTGAGATTTTTACAGTACAGAATCCCTGACTCCAGGCCTGATTTCATTGTAAACACAAAGGAAAAGAAAAGAGTCTAGATATGGTTAAAGTTGGATTTTCCCTTTCTTAAATATACTAGATATAATCCTCACTGAATAAGGTCCTAATTATTTCTAAAATTTCACTTTCTGGGAACACTTGAGTATATGTAATGAAAGTAGAAATGAGTTGGGATTGCTTCAGTCTTTTGTCTGAATCTCTGCAATTATGGTAGGGTAATTTAGGGAATTAGGGAGTGAGAATAACAATGGTGACTAAGGAAATATTCATACTTCTTTCACTATTTATAAATTGGGGAAAAAGTCTATGGTAACATTTGAATAAACTTCATCTTATATAAGATTTGGATCAATTTTTTTTTCATGGAGGAAAATGGTTTTCCTTCTTCCTTTCTTTGTTTTCTGGCTGGTCTAATAATTAGATTGATGTAAGACAAATTAAAAGAAAAACAATTAATTTTGTATGAAAGGGAAGCCAAAAGATAGGAAGCTTTTCAACAGTCAAGTATTTGAGCCTTATATACCTGAGCTAAGAAGTGCGTAAGGCTCTGAGTCTTCAAATGGGAGAATACAAATCACAGGAGGATGGGAATAGCAAATGTTTAGTTAAGAAATATTTGCTATGCCAGGATGATAACTCTTTCTGGTTTAAAGTTGTCTCTGGTCTCTGGTAATAAACTCTCTTTCTGGTACTAGCTTCCTATCTAAATTATTATAGGCAGTTGAGGAAGAGTTAAATAAAAACAAATAAAAAACAAATAAACAAATTCTTCCTGAGTTAGGCTTTGATTGCCTTCAGCTCAAAATAATCCACATACCAAAGTAGCATTATTTTAGGATCAAGTATTCTGCTTGTTCTGCTCTCTCTGTTTCATAGATAATAGTTAATATTTATGCCATCATATTTTATATAAGAGCATTACAGTATTACATTATCTTCTTTCAACACATCTTTGAAAGATGCATAACTTTCTCCATATTAAAGGTGAGTGAATTATTACAGAGAGAGTGAAAAATTATCAAAGTCATGTAGTCATTTAATAATAGAATCTAGATTTAAACTCAGGCAGTGTCTGTCAAGAGCTAGAAAGGCAGTCTCAAAGAAGAATTGCGCTGGACTAGTTAAACAGATGAGGAAGTCCTTATTAAAAACCATTACAATGGGGAGAGAGATTGAACATAACTTTTCTGAAACAAAAGACAAGAGAGTTTCTTAAAGTGCAGGAGTGAGCTAGGGGAAATGTGTTAGAAATGTGGAAAGGTTGGTCCACATGATTACATCATTGGTGTTTGCTCATTGGCATTAATCTAAGTCAGTCCTCTACCTCCTAAAGAGACCTGGAGACAAAGACATTATCTTTCTTGATATTTTTCTTTCAAAAGAATGGCCACCAGGTCCTGGAGAGAGACTTTTCTTCGTTGTAAAACTGTCAGGAGGGTGGAAAAATATTTACATCTCAAAGGGACATAGACATAATTTACAATTGCAAATGTACAATTTCAAATGAAGTGCATGCTCCCAGAAAAAGAAGGTCAGGGGATTATAGTCAGGAGATTTAACCTGTCTGAAATTTAGTTATGATTATGAAAATTTTAGGTCAGCTTAGTCAACAGATCACGGATAGCTGAATAGATGGATAGACTGATGTATGGTTGGATAAATAAGTTGATGGGTGGATGAATAACTTCAAGTAAACAGGGCTTTGTAAAAAAAGAAGAGGAAGAAGGAGAAGGAGAAGGAGAAAGGAGAGGAAAGAAGAAGAGAAAGGCCTTTAGACACAATATAGTTATCCTTGCTTATGACAAACATCTCCTAGGAAAAAACATGTATAGTTTGGTGTACTTTGCTGAAAGATTTGTGTGTGTGTGTGTCTATACATATACATATGTGTATATATATGTGTATGTATAATTTTATTTATTTTTAGAGAAAGGATGGGAGGAGGAGAAGGAGAGAAACATTGATGTGAGAAAGAAGCACTGATCAGCTGCCTCTCAAACACACCCTGACCAAGACTGAACCCACAACCCAGGCATGTACCTGACCAGGTATTGAACCACTGACATTTCACTTTGTAAGACAATGCCCTGCCAACTGAGTCATACTTTTCAGGGCTGAAAGGTCATATTTATATCCCATTAATTTATTTCAATTCCGGTAATATTAAATGAAAAGTCATTACCTAATAATATCAAAGAGATCTCCTGCTATATTTAAAATTTTCTCAAGAATTATCTTGAGAAAATGTCACCAGAAATTTAATGTCATTAGTGGTGTAATACCACAATAAGGCAATACTAGAAAATTGTCATGTATTGAAAACTTTAATAGTATCTTTAATCCTTCATTTATTCTTCACTAACATTCATATTTATTCATTTAACAAATAGGTGTTAAGCGAGTACTATGAAACTGGCAATGGTCTATGCTGGGGCAATACCAAGGTAAAAAATAACAAATAATGTTGTTTTAGGAACAGGAACTATTAAAAATAATTAAAACAGGGTAAGACTATAAGAATATAAAGAACAAAAGCATTTTTTCTTTTGGTAACTTAATCTAACTTTGGAAATAGCCTGGATAGACATCTCTGAATCATAAGACTCAGAATATGGACAAATGAGAGCTCCATGAAAACGAATCAACTACTGGGATTGTTTTGAGGTATGGTTGAAGAATAAGAAAGAAAAAGTATCTTAATCAGAATGGAAAAGTCATGGATAATTGAAAAGGAAATTAAGGGCCAGACAGTAAGAACATTTGACCATGTTTCATGTAGTATGGAGATTATCCTAAATTTAAAAGGATATCTTTAAAAGGTTTTGAGTAGGAACATGCACCAAGTTAATAGAGTCTGTAGTAAATCTGTGTTTCTATACTCTGGCAACTATGAAAATGTTCATATACATTAGGCTATGCCTTATAAATATATACTGTGTTGTAATCTGTGAAGCACATTTTGAGTTTGCTCAAATTCCAAGGCTATATTTCTAGTTATTTACAATATTGGTTATCAACTTTAATTAGCCAGAGAATACCATATTCTGCTTCTGCCTAGTATGCAGAAAGATTGGAAAGTGTATCCTTCCTGTTTAACAAGAAAAAGTCAGAAAAAAAAACTACAAATCATAATTTCTCCTAAACCCATAAGCAGAAGGAAGTTTTAGGACAATCAAGTAGTCTAAATCCCTAGAAGGGAGAGTGCAACAGAATGAAATGTTCAGTGTCTCTGACTTCATCTTGTTCAAGTCTGCATTGTTTCCATGACCATCAGGCTATTAGCTTCAGCTTAGTATTGATTGCATCCAGATAGACATGCTAATCAGAGGAACTGTGGCCAAAGTTTGGCAAAAACAACCCCTCTCATTTCCCCATCTCTTCACCTAAAAGAAACCAGAACTCTTTACTATCTTAAGGTGGATTTGAGTCACAACTAAGGCTCTCATATTCTTGGTGCTTTCTTGATCAATAAACTTTTTCATATTTCCAACTTTGATGCTTTGACTTTTGGCTTTTTGAAGCATTGGGCACATGGACTTTGGACATATAATAAGAGATTAATATTTCTTTGAAATACACAGTATGTGGACTATCTTACCTATGGCACAATGTCAGATAAAGGAAATACAGCCATACAATGTGCAAAAAGTGTGCTAAAATTTAATGTGAATGCTAAAAATCATGTATGAGCTAGTATAAAAGCATAAAGCACTGGGACCTCCAAGTAAACAGACTTTCACAAACATGGATTCTATTCCACTGACTTCCACTGGTTTCTCATGGGAAATACTCAAGACATATTTATGAGCAAATTATACATTATTACTTATTAATGCTTATATTTTCTAAATAAATATCATAAAATCTGTAGTAAATATAATAATTGAAACAATCTCAAAAAAGAACAAAGTTGGATTATTGAAACTCTCAAAATTTTAAGTTATTAGAAAGCTGTAGCAATCAAGACAGTATAATCTGGGTAAGGAGGGAAGATGGCGGTGTAGTAGGAGGGAGCACATGCCACCTCCCTCTTCAAAAGACAGGAAAACCTAGCCATACTACAGAGGACATTGCAGCATACATGAAAAGAGGAAATCAAAATTGTAGCAGACATTGAAAGACCAGAGGAGTAGGTTGAAGCTGAGAACACCTGGATACCAGAAGGAGACTATACCACTGAATCTCACAGGTACTCTACCACAGAAGTTCACACCATAAACCCAGGGAGCCAGAACAGATCAATTTAAAAAGCTGAGGCAAGCAAGAAGAGTCTCATGAACAATGAGAAGACAAAGAAACAATCCCCAAATGAAGGGAAAGGAGGAAGCCTCAGAAACAAAGCTAAATGAAATAGAGGCAACTCAACTATCACACTCTGAGTTCAAAGCAATGATATCAGGAATTTCCACGAACTCTCAACGAGTTTCCAGAAACTACTGGGGAGGTACAATGAACTCGCTCCAAACTATATCAGCCTCAAAAAGGAAATAGAAACTATCAACAAGGGCCAAGAGGAAATGAAGAATACAATTTCTGAACTGAAGAACACAGTAGAAAGAATGAAAAGCAGGATCGATGAAGCAGAAGATAGGATCAGTGAGCTGGAGGACAAAGTAGAAAAAAGCACCCAGAAAGAGCAAGAACAGGAAAAGAGGCTCAGAAAGAATGCAGAGGGATTAAGAGAAATGCAAGACAATATGAAACGTAATAATATCCGTATAATAGGGATTCCCGAAGGAGAAGAAGAAGAGCAAGGGATAGAAAACCTATTTGGAAAAGGTCATAACAGAAAACTTCCCTAAGTTGATGAGAGAAAAAGTCACACAAATTCAGGAATCACAGAGAGTCCCAATCAAAAGGAACCCAAACAGGCCCACCTCAAGACACAT
>CM052548.1:35388915-35460520 GCA_028533065.1 Trachops cirrhosus | reverse complement strand
AGGAACAAATATAGAGGACACATGGACAAAACTAGGGGGGTTGGAAAGGGGAGGGAAGAGGGGAGGAATGGGTGGGCAGACTGGAATGGGAATAAAGGATAGAAACTGTACTGAATAAACTAAAATTAAAAAATTAAAAAAGACAGTATAATTTGATAAAAATAAACATATGGCACAATGTAACTGAATTGAAACAGTAAGTGGTAACATATATAGTCAAGCTGAGACAGGATAGTGTGAGAAGCTAGGAAATTTCCTGGGCAAGAAAATGGGGAAACAGAAATAAGAAAATTAAATAAGGTCAAACAGTTTGAGCAACTTACAGCCAGCTGGTAAATCACAAGACCTTATCTCCCCTAACCAAGGACAGTTGAGAGCAGTGGATTATTCCTCTCATTCCTAAACACAGAATATATAGCTTCACTGGACATAAACCACAGGTGTCTGTGAAAGAGAGGAATGCTAATGCAAAAGGAGAGATAACACTGAAACAAAGGGAGCAGGAGCTTGGGAAGAAGCTGTATCACTGCCCTTTCAGCTCCTTCTTCCCTTATTTCCATGAGAAATTTCATATCCATTCTCCCTCTTTGAATTTTTCCACTCTGGAATTCTCATGTTTCCCTGATATAAACTTGCTTCTGAAAGCTCAAGGGAAGGTGGATGATAAGGTTTTTACTCACTACCTTCTCAGATTGTTGGCCTCTGATATTAATAAAAGCGTAATTACAATAGAATCCAGTTCCTGTTTTGGCTTTTTGACTGAGCAGAGACAGGCAGTAGGAGCCCTGGACTAGGCTGCCCTCCAGTATCAAAGACATGTTTGACAAGGGTTATAAGACAATTCAATGAAGAAAGAATATTTTTTTCAACAAATAATGAAGGGATGCTGTGATATCTACTGGCAATCTAATGAAGTTATACTCCTCTTTGTACCATACACAAAATTAACTCAGAATGAATCATTGACCTAAGTATGAGAGCTAAAACTAAAAATTTAAGAAGGAAATATAAGAGTAAGTCCTGGTGACCTTTCATTAGGCCATGCTTTCTTTACTATGACACTCAAAGCCCAAAGGGCAAATTTTAAAAATAATTTTTACCTTATCAAAATTAAATGTATTTCTGCTTTAAAAAATACCATAAAATGACTGAAAAGGAAATCCACAAAATGGGAGAGAATACCTGATAATGGACAGGCATCTATAATAGAATATATACAGAACTCATTGAACTGAAAAATAAAAATACAAAAACTGTATTAAAATGAACAAAAATATTCAGTAAGCTTATATCCCAGAATGTATAAAAATAACAAATAAACACAATAAAATATGCTTAATATCATTAATCTCTAGAGAAATGAAAACCAAAACCTAAATGAGATACCACTTTGAACGCACTGGATGGCTCTAATCAAAAATATAATAATAATTGTTGAGGATGTGGATAAATTGGAACTCTCATACATTGCTGGAAGAGCTCTAAAATGGTACAGCCACACTGGCAAAAACAGTTCGGCAGTTCATCAGATTGTTGAATGTAGAGTTACCATAAAATACAAAGACTTATTTTCGACCAATCTATCAAGAAAAATGAAAATATATTTACAACAATATTTGTACATAAATATACATAGCAGCTATGTTTAAAAATAGGGGTACAATTCAATTGACCATCAACTGCTGAATTAATAAACAATGTTCAATTTTATAACCAGTCACTGAAATATTACTTGGAAACAAAAATTGAATACAATACTAGTACTACAACATGTATGAATCTTAAAAACACTATGCTAAGTGAAAAAAGCCAGTCACAAAATACCACATTTTGCATTATAATATTCCAGAAAATGGCCAGTACAAGAGAATCCACAGAAACACAAATACATTAGTTGTTGCTAGAGGCTAGAGGAAGAAGGGGTAGAGTGAGTGATTATAAACAGAGTGGAGCAACTACCAAGGATGATTAAAATTTTCTAAAATTAGATAGCGGTGATGTTTGTACAAGTCTGTTAACATCCTAAAAGTCACTTCATTGTATACGTTTAAAATGGAAATTATTATAATAAAGCTGTTGTAAAACATAATTATTGTTACTATAGCTTAGAGGCTGTGTTTGAAAATATCTTTACCAGGAGACAGAGGAAAGGGATGCACTGGGAGTGAGTTACACTTCCAAACAATCTGGACAAAGTCCCTTTATTTCTGAGCGAGACAGTGTAACCAAATGATGAAGAGCACATATGAAACAGTGTGCAGCCAAGAGGAGGGCCCCAAGTAGGAATTTGGAATGGGGTCCAGAACTCAAGGTGTCTAGGAAATATTAGAAAGACATATAAAATGTCTTCACCCCTTCCACCCCAACAGGTGTGAGTTGGGGGAAAGGACACATGGAGCAGGAACATGCAGAGCTGTTTTCTACAGCCACAGCTTTGCAGCTAACCCATGGCATGGTCATTTAACATATCTGTAACCTTTAACTGGTTGCATAGATATATTAAATAGCTGAGGCCATGCTCTGAGCCAGGGTGATGGAAAGGACTTCCACCCAAGAAGGAACTGGGGGGGCAGGTACCCTGGGTTACAGCACCTGCATGAGAGTTTAGACAAGATTGGTTCCATGACATGGGGCCACACCTGCCCATCCATACTCACGATGGCAGCCCAGTAAACTTGGAATAATACAGGAATGCTGGCAGGTGTAACTGATTGTAGGAGGAGTCTGAAATAGGGGTACAGAGGAAGATTGGCATGGGGATTTAAACCCAGACATGGCAGCCATTGGAGGAGAACCATGTGGCTTTAGCCAAAGTGCTGATGTCCTCACAGCTTTAGGAGGAGAACCATGCAGCTTCGCCAGAGTGAGGACCCCCACCGCTTTCATAGAACAGGACCATGTGGCTCTGGGGTGCTCCCTTTGGCCATGTGGCCTGGGAAGCAGGAGAGACTTTGCCTGGAAGAAGGGTGAAAGAACTCTTGCCAGTAGGCCATGGGAAGGTGCCACATGGCTTTGGATTAATTAAGGATCCTGCCTAGACGGTGACATAGCTGATAGTTATTATTCAGGCTGCCGGCAGCTTCTTTTCCAGAGATACAGTACTCCAAATTAGGGCAGGGGGAGAAGGAAGCACTGTGGGCATCTCTAGGTATCCAAAAGGACTTTGATATTTTAATGAAAACATTGGGTCACTACTTTAACTCTGTATAGCATTAAATAAAAATTTCCTTTCCTTTTCACAAATCTCTGGCATTGACAGGCATCTTTCCTAAGGTGGTGGACAATTGAACTTAGTGGGGGGTCCTTTTGGTAATTATATATCATGCCCCCCTTGGTCCCTGTGTGTTCTGTAACACCTACTCATAAGTCAAACAGCTCTGGTTAAAATACCAACCCTGCTATTTATTGGAATCATAAACTTGATCATTTCCCCATTTTTAATATGAGGATATAATAGATTGTTGTGAATAATGAATGAACAAGAAAACGTAAAGTATACTTCAGCAATGGCTGACACTCGGTTGTTGTTAGCTATTATTATTATTTTAACAGAGAGGTTGTGGCTCAATAGAAACCACGATGTCTTCCAGTATACCACTTTTCATGAAGTTATCATGTCTTCCTCATTGGCTCTGGTCTCTGACAAATTCTCAGGCTTATTTTTACAAACATGAGTGCTTTGATGATTACAGGTTAGATATTTTAAAAAACTCTCTCAAACTGGATTTTTCACATTTTTCTTTCATGATTAGACTAGAGAATACCACAGAGGTGAAATGTCCTCTCAACATACCATATCAGGGGCATGTAATACACATATGAGTTATAACTAGTGATGTTAAATGTGACCACTTTGCTAAGGTAGTGTTTGATGGGTTTCCCCACTCTATGGTTATTACATTCCCCTATGTATACTTTATTCTTCAGAAATAAGTCATTAAGTAGAGCTCACTGCAAGGCTCTACCTGCTAGAGAGGGAAGTATCGACATACATTATTTGCCATTCTTTCATAAGAAAGCTATGTCATTCTCCCCTGTTTATTTTTATAGTTAAATATTTATTCATATCAGCATGGAATTCTGTATATACATTTTATATTTTATGTTTATGATAGGCAGGATAATGGCTCCCCAAGTATGTCCACACTCTAATTCCAGAATGTGTAAATGCTTCCTTACATGGCAACATGGACTTGGCAGATGTGATTAAGGTTAAGGATCTTGAATTGG
The DNA here is from genome assembly GCA_028533065.1 of Trachops cirrhosus. Taxonomy (NCBI): domain Eukaryota; kingdom Metazoa; phylum Chordata; class Mammalia; order Chiroptera; family Phyllostomidae; genus Trachops; species Trachops cirrhosus. The sequence continues at coordinate 35,456,290 of CM052548.1, read as the reverse complement.
AGTGATTATCCTGGATTATCTTGGCGAGTTCATTCTTCTCACACAAGTCATTAAACATAGAGTACTTTTCCCCTGACTGTAGTCAGAGAAAGAAGAGTTAGGAAGAATAGTCAGAGGGATGCAACATTGCTGGTTTTAAAAACAGAGGAAAGAGGAAAAAGATCAAAGAAAGTGAATAGACTGTAGGAGTTGGAAATGGCAAGGGAACAGATTTCCCCCTACAGTATCTAAAAAGTATACAACCTCCTAAAACCCTGAGTATCAGCCAGTGCACTGCTTGCTAGACTTCTGACCTACAGAATTATAAGGTATTTGTGTTGTTGTTGTAAGCCTCTAAATTTGTGTTAAGTTTTCATGGCAATAAAATAAAACTAACAGAGTGTTAATCCAATACAGGTAATTTATTTTATTGCACAAATTGAGAGCTCTTTCAGGTTGGTTCCTAGATTCTCCTGACTTGCTGCCTCCTTGCTTAGTGAGAAATTTCTTACCTCTGGCATGATAACATGATCTAGGTTTGTATTGCATTTTCCTTACACCAGCCCTAGCATAAGCCATTTTCCAAGAACAGTTTTTGTTTATCATAGAATTGCATTTAGAAACCAGATCTGAATGCTGGGTATTTTGGTTCTTGCTGCTGTGTCACTGTTTCTAGGCCCTCTTAACAGACTGAAGTAGAAAATATATTTAAATGTAAAAACCCATATATACACACATATTTATAATTATCACTGCATCTATGTATCTGAGTATACATTAAACTAAACCTGCATACATAATGATGTCTCAGCCTTCGATTTTGACCCAGTTCATTCTAGTCTTCCTTTCTTGTTTATTCCTTATGTCTTTTTCTGACAATGAGAAATCTGGCTCCCATGTGTCCCATTTATCCCTCACACCCTTTTTTAAGCACTAATAGTCACATATACTACCTTGAGAATTGTTGAACTGTACTCATGTGAGAAAAAAATTTACCAATAGAATTGGTAAAAAAATTTACCAATAGACTACAATTCTGTTTGCTTTTAGCCTTAGAATTTGCTGTAAAATCAACATTGTTCCAAAGTTAAATAGATCAGTTTATTCTGCCGTAATACTTTTCAGTGAGGTCATGTCATAAGAATATGAGACAGATTACTCTTTTACAGTATATATTATATAATTTAATCTACATTGTCTTGTATGTGTAATTTTCATACTTTAAACTACACTTTTTGTGATGGACAGCTGTATGGGTTTTATAAATGTACAGAATTATATTTTCATTACTCTAAAAATTACCTGTGTATTGCCTTTGTAGAAAACCAACTTCTCTCCCAATCCCTGGGAACTTCGGATCTTTTTTATTAAATGCCTTTCTGTAGTTCTGCCTTATCTAGAATATTATGTGAATGAAAACATACAGTGTGCAGCCTTTTGTATCTGGCTTCTTTTCCTTAACAAATTGCCTTTAAATTCATTCATATGGTTCTGTGAATTAATAATAGCTCAGTCCTTTTATTATTTTCAATAATATTCCTCTGTACAGATGCATTTTAATTCATTTACATGTTGAATAATATCTTGTTTGCTTCTAGTTTATCATGATTATGAATAAAGTTTCTATAAACAGTCATTCACAGAATTTTCTGTGAGCATAATTGCCAACTCATTTCTGTTACTTGAGTGCAATGGCTGGGTCATCTGAGGATGTTTCCACTTATAAGATACTGTCTGCAAAGAGTGTGAACCATTTTGCATTCTTACTGCTATTAATGAGAATTTAGTTGCTCTACCTACTCACTAGCTTTTGCTGTTGTCAGTGTTTTGGATTTTGGTCATTCAAATAGATGAATAGTGGTGTCATATTGTGGTTTAAATTGTATTTACAAACTGATAAGTGATGTTGAGTGTCTTTTTATGTACTGCTTTGCCAATATTATATCTCCTTTGATAAAGGGTCTGTTCAGATATTTTTCCTATGGTTTTTTATTGATTAATTTTAAAGAATCTTCATACATTGTGAACAAGTATTTTATCAGACATGTGATTCCAATCATTTGTGAGTGTTTTGTGGCTTGATTTCACTTTCTTTTAATAGTGACTTTCACTAGGCCTAGGTTTTTGATAAAACCCACTTTTATGATTTTTATAACATTTAATTTTTTTAATTGATTGGGATTTTGGTGTAATAAAGCTATATTACTGAAGTCATGGTCACATATTTTCTCTTTTGTTTTCTTCTAGAAGTTGCATAGTGTTATATTTTATAATTTGGTCTATGATCTATATTGAGTAAATTTTTCTATATAGTTGAGTTATCTATTGAGGTTTATAATTTTATAAATATACCATGATCTTGAAAACAGTATGTTTTCCACATTAAATCATCTTTGCACATTTGTCTAACTCAGTAATCAGAGTGCCTTTTAATACTAAAAATTGAATTGAAAATACCATGGGTACTGCAAAAATAGTATCTTGAGCATGAAAAATATTTGGTGTTTTAAGAGAAAGCTTAATGATTCCTGTCATATTTACTGACTTTCTGTTTATATATTCAGTAATCAACTCAATGTAACAATCTAGTTGTATGTGTCATCTTGTTTTATTTTCACAACTCCAACAAAATATTGGTTTCACTTTGTATGTTCCTCTCTCAGAGTTTTTAATACCATGCCTTCTTGTATCTTATGAATGTATACATTTATGTGTGTGTTAAAATGTCTTTGAAAATGATATCAATAATATAGCAACACACTAATTAGTAATTTATTAATTATAATGTCCATATATTATATAGTTAAGGATATTGTGCCATAGACTCTCAATATTAATTACATATACACATTTTTTATAATTTCAGTTTATTCCTTTTAAGGTTGTGTTTTGGGCATACTCTAGGTTGACTCCTACCCTCAATAATTCTTACTTGCTAGGTGCCATGATTTTGTATCTATCCCATTGATTATGGGTAGGACCTGTGAGTTCCTCCTAACCAATATAAAATGGAGAAAGTCACTAATTGATTAGTATAAAGTATATGTGTAAAGTGACTGAATGTCACTCCTATGATTATGTCTTATGACTCCCAAAGTATACTGCTTCTCTTTGCCAGCTTGAGAAGTAAATTCCCTGTTGTAAGAGGACTTATGGAGATATAAAATGGCAAAGAATTGTGGTGGCCTCTTGGAACTGGGAGTGAACCACAGTTAACAGTCTGAAAAGAAAAGGAAACCTCAGTTCTACAACCACAAGGAAATGGTTTTTGCTAAGGAACTGACAGAGCTTGAAAGCAGATTTTTTCTCAGTTGAACTTTTGGTGGAATCACTGTCCAGGTATCTTCTTGACTATAGTCTTGTAATTAACCCTGAAGTAGAGGACTCACCTCTGCCAACCTTGGACTTCTGAACCAGGAAGTATGAGACAATAAACATGTTGCTTTAAGCTGCTAAACTTATAGTAATTTGTTAGACCGCAACAGAAAACTGATGTAGACTGGTTTATAAAATTGTTGAGGTTATATAATGCACAAATATACAGAATCCCATTTATATCACAGTCTGGCTTCATATAATGCACAACTTGTACAATTACATGGCAGTTTTGTTTCTCCATAGATTAAATTTACTGTGAAAATATTCATAATTTTTCCTTGATATATTTATACTATCATATATACTTACCTATATGTAAATATATAGCATGTATATATAGCATATATATAGATGATATAGATGGATATATACATATACATAGATACAGATAGATATACAGATATATAGATATATATAGATATATATGCACAATATATTTTTACTGAGTTGAAATAAAACAGATTACGCTGGGAGAGAAAACAGCAGACTCTCCATAAACTTTAACCATACTTTACAGTTTTACTTACCTCTTTGATGTTAAAAGAGCTTTAGATATTATCTAATCCATTTTTTATGTTTTATAGGGAAATAAAGTAAAACACAGCTGTATACTGTGATTTGTCAAAGGACACATTCTTAGTTAATATTGGAGCTGGTCAATATTTAACGTATTCTCACACCCAAACTGATGATCAGCCTAGTATATTATACTGCCAATTTTCTATCATATATTTCTTATAAAATATTATTGTATTTTACAGTGTAAATATATGTAAAATATAAAATTTATTTATTAAGTATATAAATATAATATTTTATTTTTGAATAAAATTAAATCAGAACAAATATCTATATTTTGATCAAATTATAATGATCTCCCCTAAATGGTAGACTCATACCTAATAGACTCATACAATAGATTTCATTGTATAATAAAAAAATTATTATTAATATTTGTAAATTTACAGAAGTTAGGAAGCAATTTTTCATGAGCTAGCACTCTTAGTGATTAGAGGTACTGATTATTACTGTGAATTATAAGGATATTTCATAGTATTCTGCTTGGGAGGTGGAGGTAATGTCTGCTTCCAACATGAAAGGTGGGCATGCTTACTGTTCAGTGTAAAAATGTTGTGTTCCCTGAGATTATGGCTCTTCCTACATAGTGCCACCACCTATTGAGTGTGCATTAGTCACTTTCACCTCATCCTCTTCATGTCACTGCATAGGAACTGAGGCTCCAGAAACCAGCACCAAAACCACAAAGACCGTGTTTAATACTTCTATTTCTGATAGCAATTATGTTCTTTTTCTCTGACCAAGGAGTTTCCTGACTTCTGTCAGTATCCCATCCATGAAATGGTTTACTAACTTATTAGATTGCTAGTATAGGAAATTATAGCTCCTTCACAGTGGTTCATGGAAAAATACTATATTTATCCAAATGATAAACTTTCTCATATTTTTCAAGGAAATGATTGAAATAATTATATATTGAGTTCAAAACAATGGTTATAAAGAGCTCAATGAGCTTACTGAGAATTACCAAAAACTTAAAGCAAACTATATGAACATGAAAAAGGAAATAGAAACTATCAACAAGAGCCAAGAGGAAATGAAGAATACAATTTCTGAATTGAAGAACAGAGTAGAAGGAATCAAAACCAGGCTAAATTAAGCAGTGGATTGAATCAGTGAGCTGGAGGTCATGGTAGAAATAAATTCCCATAAAGAGCAAGAAAAGGAAAAAAGACAAAAAAAAGATTGAAGAGGGGTTAAGGGAACTACAGGACAACATGAAAGGTAATAATATCCATATAATAGGGAATTCAGAAGAAGAAGAAAAAACACCAAGGGATAGAAAACCTATTGAAAAAGTAATGATGGAAAACTTCCCTAAATGATGAGAGAAAAAGTCAAACAAATCCAGGAAGCACAGAGTGTCCCAATCAGGAGGCGCCCAAGAGGCCCACTCTAAGACACATCATAATTAAAATGGCAAAATCCAAAGACAAAGAAGAATTTTAAAGGCAACAAGGGAGAAACAGGAAGTAATATACAAGGGAGCCCTGATAAGGCTAGCAGCTAACTTCTCAATGGAAACGATATAAGACAGAAGGGAATGGCAAGAAATATTCCAAGTAATGAAAAGCAAAGGCCTGCAACCAAGACTACTCTACTCAGCAAGACTCTCAATTAAAACAGAAGGTGAAATAAGGAGTTTCCCAGAAAAAGAAGTCTGGAAGAATATACCTCCACGAAACCAGCACTGCAAGATATGCTTAAAGGGACTGCTTTAAGAAAAGGAAGAACAAAAGAGAGAGAGAAACAGAGCTATGGAAGGGAGTAACATTTCAATGAGTAAGTACCTATCAATAATAACCATAAATGTATATGGATTAAATGCCCCAATCAAAAGACATAGAGTAGCTGAATAGATAAGAAAGCATGACCCACACATATGCTGCCTCCAAGAGACCCACCTCAGAACAAAGGACCAGATTTCTGGCCAAGATGGAGGCATAGGTAGACATACTTTGCCTCCTGGTACAACCTAAAGATGGACAATGACAAATTTAAAAACAAAAATAACCAGACCTGGCAGAAAATTGAACGGTATGGCAATCTGACAAGCAATCAATTAAAAGGAAACATTCATCTAGATCAGTAGGAGGTGTAGAGATGGGGAGCCAGGGTGGAGAGGACTTATGGCTAGACAGCAGCTGAAGGACTGAGGTGGGCAAGGTAGCAGCTGACAGATTGGACAAGGCAGTGGCTTGCAGAGCATGTGGGCCCATATCTGCATCCATAGATAAACCCAGAGGAATAACTGGGGTGCAGGACAGACTGCACAAACCCAGATTCCAGTTCAAGGAAATAAAGCCTCAAAACCTCTTACTGAAAAAACCTGTGGGGGTTGAGGTGGTGGGAGAAATTCCCAGCCTCCCAGGAAAGTTCATTAGAGAGACTGTTAGGGTCCTAGAATGTATACAAAATCACCCACCTGGGGGAATTAGCTCCAAAAGAGCCCAACTTGCTTTTGGGAAGCAGAACAAGTGACCAAAAGCTGACCAAGAGCTCAACAAGTGGTGTTATTCGGCATTATTCCTTCTCAGACTCCTCTCCCACATACAGCATTGTAATGCAGCAACATAGGTTGCCCTGACTTGGTGAATACCTAAGACTCCCCCCTTACTAAGTAACAGGCAAAAAAAATTAGCCCAAATGAATGAAAGCTCCAGAAAAAATACAACTAGCAATGAAGAGATAGCCAAGATATCAAATGCAGAGTTCAAAACATGGGTAATCAGGATGCTCACAGAAATGGTTGAGTATGATCACAAAATAGGGGTAAAACTGAAGCCTATGAAAAGTGAAATAAAGAAAAATATAAGGGAACCAACAGAGATGGGAAGGAAACTGGGACTCAAATCAATGGTTTGGAGCAGAAGGAAGAAATAAACATCCAAATAGAACAGAATGAAGAAACAAGAATTTAAAAAAATGAGGAGAGGCTTAGGAACCTCCAGGACAACTTTAACTATTCCACCATCTGAATCATAGGGTGCCAGAAGGGGAAGAAAAAGAGCAAGAAATTGAAAAGTTATTTGAAAACATAATGGAGAACTACCCCAATCTGGCAAAGGAAACAGACTTCCTGGAAGTCCAAGAAGCTCAAAGAGTCCCCAAAAATTGGAACTAAGGAAGCACACATGAAGTCACATCATAATTACATTACCCAAGATTAAAGATAAGAAGAGAATCTTAAAAGCAGCAAGAGAAAATGAGAGTTACCTTACAAAGGAGTTTCCATAACAGTATCAGCTGATTTCTCAAAAGAAACCTTACAGGAAAGAAAGGGCTGGAAAAAGCTATTCAAAGTCATGAAAAGCAAGGAAGGACCTACATTCAAGAATATTGTATCCACCAAAACTATCATTTAGAATGTAAGGGCTGATCAAGTGCTTCCCAGATAAGGTCAAATTAAAGAAGTTCTTCATCACCAAGCCCTCATTATATGAAGTGGGTAAGGGACTTATCTAAGAAAAAGAATATGTTCAAAAACTATGAAAGGTAAAATGACAATAAATTCACAACTATCAACAACTGAACCTAAAAAATAAACAAAAAAAAACTAAGCAAAAACACTAGAATAGGAATAGAACCAAGGGAATGGAAATCACATGGAGGGTTTTCAGTGCTCAGGTGGAGAGGAAGAATGCGGGGGAGAGTTATAGGGAAGAGTTATAAGGAATAAGAAGCATGATTGGTAGACATAACATAGACAGGGAGAGGTTAAGAATGGTATAGGAAACAGAGAAGTCAAGGAACATACATGTACAGTTGTACATATAAGTGTACATGGACACAGTTGATGCACATGAACTAAGAGAGCAAATGCTTGAGGGTGCAGGGGTGCAGGGAGGAGGGGAGATAAAGGGGAGAAAAAAATGGGAAACCTGTAACAACATAATCAATAAAATATACTTAAAAAGAAAATAAATACATAAAAGGGGCACTGTCCTTCACCATTTATTTATCTCTATTGATCATTTATTATTTTATTTTATAATTCATTGTTGTTTTTCACTCTACCTTAAAGAACCCTTACTAAATATTTATATTTTTATAAGTACTTTTAATTAATTTTATGTTCTCTTATGGATTGATCTCTCTTTAACATCATGTACATTTAAAAGAATACATTTGCAAAGCATAAAGAAGGAACACAAACTTTTTTCTTTAAATTACTTTCTTGTATACTTTTAGAAATTCTAACCACTGCAGTTTATGTTTTTTACTGGCATATACATTCCACAAAATAAAGTTTCTATGAAAATCCATGTGCTAATCACATTTTATTAAACTTAAAAAGAATAGTTGTATAAATCAATAAATGTTTTATATTAACAAAGTTTCACAAGTACATATTTAGGTTAAACATTTGCAAATAACACATTTCTTAGTGTAATGCTAAAATATTTATCTCAGTTTTTATACTGTGCATTCCTTTCCAGGAAAATACTGCTTGTTTTTTCTCAGAAATTTCCTCAAGAGATAAAATTCTTAAACTATACTAAATTAACGTTACTGCTATTCTACGGAAGCCATGTTTATTCATAATATACTCATTTGTCTTGTATTGGGAAAAAATAGTGTTCATTTAGAAAGATTTTCTGCAACAATTAGAGTGTCCTGTTTTGAGATTTATAATGTATGTGATTCTATAATATTTGTGAGAATAATCACACTGTTGACATGTAGTAATGATGTTAATGAAATAAGGTCATCATATTTAAACAAATGTTTAACCCAAATAGCAGAATATTCACTGTTCTGCTATTTACTGTTGAAATAATTTGCTGATACTTTCCCTGATTCAGATACTAGTTGGCATTTGATCTTTTATTCATTGTACACATTGTTCAATTCAAATTTAACAATATTTAATATTTATAAAATATCTAATTTTATGAGTTTTATTAAAATGATAACATTTAAGGCCAAACATGCTAGATATCCAGGGTAAATAACAAAAATATTTTGATATATTTCTGAATATAAACACATGAATAGGATTAAATTTATGTATTATACTTTACTGTTTACTTAAGTAGTATATTTAAACTTATCTGATATGCTGTGAGCATTTTCCTAATACTTCATTAAAACAATTTTTAGAATTATATTAAATTTTGTCTTATATGAAAAATGAAAGCATTTGGTACATCTAAAAGCACAAGTTTTGGTGTTTTATAAATTCTGGATATCCTTTTGATTCTAGCACTTATAATTTAACTTTCTTTAAAAAACTGTTTGTTTTTCTGTAATATAAAAATGATCATAAGTACCTATATCTTATTATTCTAATTAGTACAACTTTATATATATATATATATATATATATATATATATAGAGAGAGAGAGAGAGAGAGAGAGAGAGAGAGAGACATACACATGCAGAGTGTGCAGGGAGCAATGACTGTAAAATAAAAAAAGGAAAACTTCAAAGTATCTAATACTTGCTATTTAAGATTTCTCATGACTTTAGATAATAATTTGCCATATATCATGTTCAACATTTCTAACTATGGAACAAATAAAATAATAGAAATAGAAATATTACATAGTTTAAAGCATACTTTTAATTATGAGAGTTACTATCAATATTTATGATCATCTACACTTTTATTCACTGTATGAGATTTTCTTCCATCTGATACAATTTAGAATATTCACATATTAAATTTTTAAAAATTTGAGCAACATAGTGCTTCATTTAAAAGTGTATTTCTGTGATTTTCAATAAGAGTGAGTTTTTGTGAAACTATTTTTACATGTGAAATTTTGTATTCATGTATGAAAGTTCTAGCTCCTATACATAGCTCCTATTTAAATAATAATAAAAATATAATGTTTTGTTGTACATATTCAAATAGTTTCCCCATATTGTTATTTCTCATTGGCTAGTTTTCTATTGTGTTTTTTTATTTTAAAAGTTTGCTAGTATTTTGAAGTCTTTTTTTTATTACTAGAAGATATGCTCTTCAAAATGATACATTGTACATCCTCATTGTTTATATAAATCTAAAAATCAATATGAATAAAAAATATTGAGGATAATATTTGATACTCCTAAATAAAGAGAAAATCAGGGGAAGTACTTGTTGATCATCCTGTGTTTAAAGTTATAGTCACAGAACAGCCTAGCTTTCTTCCTGAGAATACTTGGAATGAAGCAGATGGACTGAGGTAAAACTAATGACTTCCTACGCCACCATGATAGTACTACTTCTGAGATATATTGGCCTGTTGTTAACTCCATGTGGGGGAGAAGGATGGAATAAAGCTGTATCTGAAATAACAAAATGTGTACTTCTAAAGTTACTACCCTGGTAATGACTTGGTCTTTTATTGTACTCCCACTTAGTCATTAAGTCATTGGTAGCTCTCCATCAACACATTTGGAGATATGGTGTTTTAATCTCTCTCTCACACACACATACGGTGTTTTGTTTGTGCATAATACAACCTTGACAACAATCATGTACTATGGTGTCAACATACTAAAACAAGTGCACCGTCTTTTTCTGCCCCCATTTTCTCCCCTTTGCCTGCCTTTACCTACCCCTTACTTCTCTTTCCCTCTGGCTAACACCCCATTTACTTTCTTTCATCAAAAATTTAATTTCACAGAATTCCCTTCTGTGAATATACTGGGATTTGCTTAGCTCCTAATTTAATGATTGAAATTGTTTCTAAACAAAAAATATTGTGTTAAGCAATGTTATATAAATACAGCATTACTTTAAAATCTATTTCCATTTATGTGAGTCTCTTCTTGGATAAATTCTTAATATTTTGGGTCACATGAAAGGGATATTAACAATTTAATACGTAATAATAAAGCAACTAGTACTTCGAATACTAAATGTAAATACCATCACTGAGTCCATCCTACAACACTACTATCATTAAAACAATTCCCTTCATATATTCCATAAAATAAAATAAAAGAAAGAGAAGAAAGAAAACAAAAATTATTTGATAAATTCATTTTATAAAGCTGACCTAAAAAATAATTGTAGAAATTATGTTCTAGCTAATGGTAGTTGCTGTTTTTTTAAATAACTTTTTAAATTGTTCAAGTACAGTTGTCTCCAATTTCCCCCACCACTCCCCCCCACACCAGCCATTCACCCTTCCCACTCTTGATCCTATCCCTCTTTGGTTTTGTCCATGTGTCCTTTCTAAATGTTCCTGAAAATCCTTCCCCCTTTCCCTCCCATTATCCCCTCCTATCTCCCTTCTGGTCACTGTAAATTTGTTCTTTATTTCAATGTCTTTAGTTATATTTTACTTGCTTGTTTGTTTGTTGATTAGGTTCAACTTATAGGTGAGATAATATGTTACTTTTCTGTCACTGCCTGGCTTATTTTACTTAGCACAATGCTCTCCAGTTCCATCCATCCTGTCACAAAGGGTGGGAGCTCCTGCTTTCTTTCTGCTGCATAGTATTCCATCATGAAAATGTACCCTAGTTTTTTGATCCATTCATTTACCGATGGGCACTTAGGTTGCTTCTAGCATTTGACTATTGTAAGTTGTGTTGCTATGAACATTGAGGTGCATAGATTCTTTTGAATTGCTGTTTCAGGATTTTAGGGTATAATCCCAGTGGTGGAATTGCCAGGTCAAAAGGCAGTTCCGTTTTTAGTTTTATGAGGAAATTCCATACTGTTTTCCACAGTGGCTACACCAGTCTACATTCTCATTAAGGGTGCACTAGGGTTCCCTTTTCTCCATATCCTCTCAAACACTTATTCTTTTTTGAATTATTTATGATGGCCATTCTAACTTGTGTGAAGTGGTATCTCATTGTGGTTTTAATTTGCATCTCTCTGATGGCTAGTGATGCTGAGCATCCTTTCATATGTCTTTGGGCCCTTTGTAAGTCCTCCTTGGAGAAGTGTCTGTTGAGGTCCTTTACCCATTCTTTAATGTTTATTTATTTGTTTGTTTATTTGAAATGGAGTCATGTGAGTTCTTTATGTATTTTGGAGATCAAACGCTTGCCTGAGGTATCATTGGCAAATATATTTTTCCATATGGTAGGTTTCTTTTTCATTTTGCTGACGTTTCCTTTAGCTGTGCAGAAGCTTTTCATGTGGATGAAATCCCATTGTTTATTCTTTCCTTTATGTCCCTTGCTCTAGGGGACATATTGGTGAAAATATTACTACAAGGAATATCTGAGATTTTCCTGCCGATGTTTTCCTCTAGGATTTTTATGATGTCACAACTTATATTTAAGTCTTTTATCCACCTCAAATTTATTTTTGCATATGGTGTAAGTTGGTGGTCGAGTTTCATTTTTTTTTTGCATGCAGCTGTCCAGCTCTCCCTACACCATTTTTTGAAGAGGCTATTTTACTCCATTTTATGCTACTTCCCCTTTTGTTGAATATTAATTGACCATAGAGACTTGGGTTTATTGCTGGACTCTCTAATCTGATCTATGTGTCTATTCTTATTCTAGTACCAGGCTGTTTTGATTACAGTAGCCTTGTAATACAGTTCAATATCAGGTATTGTGATCCCTCCTACTTTGTTCTTCTTTCTCAAAATTGCTGCAGCTATTCAGGATTGTTTATGGTTCTATATACATTTTTCAAATGTTTGTTCTATATGTGTGGAATATATCATTGATACTTTAATAGGGATTGCATTGAATCTATAAATTGCTTTTGGTAGTATGAACATTTTGATGATGTTTTATATAGTTGCTATCACAAGGTCTTTTGTTGCTGTGATAGATTGTATTCTTGTATAATTAATGAATGTATTTTTATCAGTCACTAAATTACTTAGCTTTTTAAATTTCTTACCAATATCTCTATAGTATTAATATCCTGTTTTGCATTTGTAAATGTCCCATGTGCAGTAAAGGCTTATTCCATCAAATATCAATCTACAACAAACAAGTTCTCTGTATTTTAATGCACTGCAAATTTTGCTTCTCATTATTTAAATTTTACCTAGATTGATATTTTATTTTTATTTATAAAGCCCCTCTTCAATTTTTACTTTGATAAAATTATTAAATTTTGTTTGCTCTTGTGATTACCAGCTCTGATGTCTTACACGTAGGTTTCCACTATTTGTTTTTGCATGTGTGCTTTTGTGTGTAAGTGAACAGAGAGAGCAAGAGAGAAAGGGATTTAGACTTTTTATAACCAGTTTTCTTAAAGAATTATCAGAAGCAATGTAGGAAAAGGGGTGTAGCGAAATGTAATGCTGGGCCTCTCTGACCCCATTGTATTCAAGCCTGCTTTGTTCTCATGGCCTTCAAGCTAATAGCTCTACCTTAGTCTTACATGTAGATATGCATTATCATTAGAAAATTCTGCTTGCAGCTTCAGTTTTACAAGTATGTACAAAAATAATGATTGTTTATCAAAGGTTTGCAGAAACCTCATGACAAAACTCATATCAACTAGAGTCAATAGACAGTCTTCCTGGGACCGCTGCTGGAACCCAAATATCTGCAGTCATTAGTCATCAATCATCTCTTGCCCATCCCATTATTCCTTCCCTTGATATAAAGAAGCCTGAACTCTGTATTTTCTTAAAATGGATTGAAGGTCCTACTAGGTCTCCCATCTTCTTGATTGGTGCCTTCTCATTTAATAATTCTTCCTTTACTCCAAACCCTGACATTTTTAGTTTTGGCCTTATGAAACATGAGACACACAGACTTTGGGTAGTAGCAGGGGAAGGTACAAAGGTTTAAATATTTTATGATGTTATAAGATATCTTGACTTTGATTCCAGCAGCATCTTATTTTCCTTGCAAATTTATTTCATTTCCACATAAATGTCTCTTCTTTAAATTTCTGGGACCTGAGTCTTTGTTTCAAATTGGACTTTCTTGAACAGTGATTTCCACCTGTCATACAAGAGCTCTTTTACTGAGATTTCATAATTGTCAAATAGGTGATTGATTACTCACCCATTCATCTTTAGACCTCCTCATTTCCACAGAAAGTTCAGTGTCTCCCTGTAAGTAAGAGTCACCACCACTCAGCTTAGCCACAAGGCAGAGAGCAGTTGAGTTAACATTGATGATTCTTGCATATTCAGATAACCTTCAATCTTTTGTTCAATATAAAGGTAATGTATATGTGTGTTGAGCCACTAATGGAATCAGAGTTATGACCCATATGTCAGTTCAGTTTTTTTTTCAGTATCTGGAGCTCTACTATTTCCCACAAGAGAAGGGGTTCATGAATAGCATTATTCTCTTACCCCTTGGTGGTCTCATGGCATGTTCCCAATCACGTTTATTTCCAGAATATAAATACTTTTTTCCTTAATGAGTAAATGTATAACTAGACATCTTTGTTTTGCATAAGCAAATTAATACCAGGAGTGTTTGCACTTTCTTAAACTCTTAGAGCCTCTCTTAGAAATATATCCTTCCCAAATTAAGGAAGTCCAAATTCTAAATTTCTTATGAAGTCTCTCTGGCCACCCTCACATGCATGACAGCTTGATTTTTTTCAGGACACATCTCTTTATATCTCTTGCATTTCTATAAGTCTTGTCAAGTGACATTGATTCTTTTTTTTGTTCAAGAATGTTTGTATAGCAAACACCTTTGTAAGGCAGAGATAATGCCTCCCTCCAAAGCAAAGGGTATATTTTTTTTAACTAAGACAATAACAATGATGTACTTCTACAGGGAAAATGTTGAGTAGAGTGGCTAGCCTCCCCTTCATAAGTCTGAGGGTTCACAAGTTTGAGGATTCTCTGCTATGTTACAAACCTACTGTGTGTGCAGTATCCACCTTTGAGAACCAAAACAACTGATCCAAAATAAACCTCATGCTTCTTGATCTGCTGAAAATAATAAAATCCTTTGTCTCTGACACAGGATTCTTGCATCTTCTGTCAACATCTACAAAATTATACTGCCACTCATTACTATAGAAATAGAACCCACTCTCAGATTCTTCAACTTCTGGGCAGAATCATTCTTTTAACTCTCAATAGAAAAATCCTTAATTCCCTTAATCCTTAACATTTGGGAAAGAAAAAAATTAACATACAAAACAAGGTGAGCTAAAATGATCAAATGATAAATGAATATAGATGTTCAATATATGTATATAGCATACATGTAAATGTATATGTGTATATATAAGTATTATTTATCCAAGATAAAGAAGGGCATCTAGTGATTTGCTACAACTTGAATGAAATTTGAGGGAATGATTCTAAGTGCAATAAGTCAGGCAGAGACAGACAAATATTGAATCATACCACTTACATGTGGAAAAACATTGAACTTACTGAAGCAGTAGAATTGTTGTTACCAGGGGTGGAGGTAAAGAAAAGGGGTGAGCTGCTGATCAAAGGATATAAATATACAATTAGAAGACAAATACATTCTTAGGTTGTTATGTACAGCATAGTGACCATTTTTAATAATTCTGTATTATATTCCTGAGTATTGTTAAGATAATACATCATAAATGTTCCCACTGTAAAAAATAAATTTTAATTCTGTGACATGATGAGGGTGTTAGCTAATGCTATGGCAGTAATCATTGAAATCAATATATTGTGTACCTTAAGCTTACACAATATTATATGTAAATAATTTCAATGAAGCTAAAAAACAAATTAAGAAATACACAATATATAACAAAAACAGTTTTTGAGGAACTTGGTGTATGGTGGGGGAAAATGGAGACAACTGTACTTAAACAACAATAAAATATTCAAAAGAAAAAAAGAAGAAAAGTAGATTACACATAATAAAGGAATAACAGAGGAAATGGGCAAACTGTGATACACTTGTATTTAAAGAGCATGCACATTTTTATATGATGCTTCTTTTTCTCTCATTAAACATTTTGCTTGTCAAACTACAAAATTAGGCCAAATTTAGCTTAAACACTGTCACTTTGTACATCTACATCTATCTGAGAGTGCTTAATTTCTGTTAACAGAATAAATTCAAACATAAAGTTTTGAAAAATCTCTTGTTTTGACCTCTTTCTATGCATTCTCCAGGAAATCAAGATCATTTGAAGTACTCATAATTGTTTTAAATCTTTCATTCATCTATTTTTTCTTCCTTCTCCAGGCTACTGTACCTGGTCTGGATTGTAAAGACTCCAGAGTACTTTTTTACTTCAATCTACTTATAGTTCAGTGACATTGTTGAAATCAGCAGTAACTTTTGAAAAAACATCCACTCCATGAACATCTACTCATTCACAAGGTCAAAACACTTGCATCAGAATGAATATTAAATTCTTATGGTTTTTAATTAGTTCATTGTATAGTTCATGTACCACGTGAAAACATCCATGTGTAATGTATAACAATATAAATCCATAAATTGCCCACAAGAGAAAAATTATTCTGTTTTTTCATGATTAAAACTAATTTTGCTTTTATTCCTCCTCCTCTCCAAACACACTGAAGTGATGAAAATTTTAATTTCAAACATTTTGAGTTTCTTTTGCTTTCATTCTCTATTTGCCAAAGTTTCAAAGGTCTTATGCAGTGCTCATAGGTTGGGATGGTGCTCTAGTTATCTGTCCAGACATTTCTAAAATATCCATTTCTGTGATCATCAGGAAACTTCATGTCTGGTGACTCCCTTTTCTTTGTTATTTTGAAATGCTTGGGAATGGAAAATTATTTCCAAGGTTATTTAAAGGGATTTCTACATACAGACACCTTGCAACCTTTCCTTTTTGGAAACTTTTTACTTTATACAGGTTATACTAACAAGCTGAAAGACACTGTTCTTATTTTCTATACCACTATTTTGTTTATGCTGTCCTATGTACTTTTTTTCTTCTAATGAGCAAATGAAATTTTACCTCATATAATTTACTTTTCATGGTATGGGCCACTTGTTTTTTCCCTATTCCCAATATGTTAAAATTTCCCTTTATTATTATCAAACCTTTTAACTTTCTCTTGGCTTGCTTAACTCAAAATTAAAAAAAAAATCAGACTATGTTTGGTTTCTACCCTCCCTTAAAAAGCTGGACAATGTGTTCATTTTTTATTTAATGAAGGTAAAATAAAAAGAAAAGACAGAAAATATTATATGATAGTATCTGTTAATATTACCTACTCATTAACTTATTTTTGTATTTTAATTTAGTAATTACACATGGAAATTTCCATTAGATTTTTTTCTAAATGCTACTGTAGCAGTATCCCATAGTTTCATTGATTTTGTACATGATAATTTATTACCATAACATTTTGGATATACTGGATATATGGAATTAATTTTCTCTTTGACCATAACATAGTTTATAAAACAGAGTTGTTTTTAACCTAGTATTTGCAAATGTCCAAGTGTTTGCTCTTAATATTATATTTAAACATTTTTATTTTAGTATCTAGTTTTATTGTAATGATAAAATATATTTTATACAATTTCTTCTCTGGAAATTTTGGTTTTACTTTTTCAGCTTAATATTGACACTTAAAATGTTTGCTGCTTATTACAAGGAAAATAACTCTATCTGTTTTTGGAGTAAGGAGATTGAGATATACCTGTAATATCCATTTTTAAATTGTATTTGTTTACTCTATATGCTTACCTCTTTTTTGTCTATTAGATTTATGAAGCCTGAGATAGGCTTATCAAATATTCCTCTTATGAAATTTTAGCTTTTATGAATGTTATGTGTTTTCCATAATTGATTATTGTACACACCAACTTTCATGGAGCAAAATAATGTATATGCCTTTTGTTAGCAGATTTCATATATTTATTTTAAATTATAAAATAATTTTCTATCAAGACTGATGATAGCTTATCCATAGTTATTTATGATAAAATACACCACACCACCCTGAAACATATTGGAACTTTGATTGAATTAAATTTAACTGCAAAATCAGTGAGACAACAGATAAGAGAAAAGTTTGAAGGGGCAGAGTCATTCCATGGGCAGCACTGTCAGTGGATTTCCACCCCTTATACATTTGGTTTATTTTTGGCTTTCCCATTACAAGCTCTCATTATTTCTATTCAGTTTTTTACTTCCAACTGATTTATGCTACCCAACAATTCCCTTCTACTTGGAAATTTTTAGCCTGGTATCATATAGCCGAAGCCTGGGATGCTTTGATATCAATATTGTATCTATAATATATACAGGTACACAGATATACATGTCAAACAACAAATAAGATTTCATTTAAAACACATTTTTTTAACAGTTCTAGGAAAGGTTTAAAAAAGGAATTGTATCACAGAAAATACAATGAAATTCAGTTCAATCCTTTTACTCTTCTACTTTTAAAAGATTCCAGTGGCTCATTACATCTCCCCGTCTTTCATCTCTTCCAATTATTGATGCGTGTTGCTTCTTTCCTCATTTTTCTTACCTCTCTTGTATTTGATATTTTCCTTTTTCTATATTGACAACTCCTTAGAACATACAAGAACCATATTTTCTCATTTTTATCAGCTCTAAAACTAGTTTGAACTTGGACTTGCCCTTTTACATTAAGAGTTGTTAGTTGATAATTTAAATAGCATTTTAAACATTTTGAACTTCTTTTTTATCAATTATGGAATAATTCTTCAGGAACTACTACTAATGAATATGATTATTTGGAAGAAAATGTCTAACTTAATTAATTAGAGATTATCTTTAAATCCTTAAGTATGTAGTTTAAAATATTGTCATATACATTTATATTTGTCTTTGAACTTTGTATCATAAATACAGATTGTTTCTTCATTTATATTTACATACAGATATCAAAATCGGTGGCTAGAATTTTAGACTGAAGATAAGGTAGTTATTTTTAACCCAGTGACTCACAAATAGACATTATTATTATTATTATTAAATCCTCATTGCAGGACATTATTACATTGCCTTTAGAGAAAAAGGAAGAGACAGAGAAAAACACTGATGGAGACAGAAACACCAATAGGTTGTTTCCCATATGCAACTGGGAAACAGTTGCATATACACATGGGATCATATCTGCAACCTAGGTACTTGCCTTGACCAGGAATCAACTCTCCAACCCTTAGGTTACAGAACCACACCACAAACCACTGAACACACTGGCCAGTACAAATAAACTTAAAACTTCATATAATATAATTTTACCTTTGATTCCAAATTTATAAATCAAGCAGTATCTCTTTTTATTTTTTTATTTATTTTTTTTATTGTTCTTCAAGTACAATTGTCTCCATTTCCCCACCACCAGTCCCACCTACCCCACCTATCCCAGTCTCCCACCCTGCATCCTACCTCCTTTGGCTTTGTCCATGGGTTTTTTGTATATGTTCCTTGACAACCTTTCCCATATTTTCCCCTATTATCCCTCTCACCCCTCCCCTCTGTTTACTGTCAGTTTTTTCTTTATTTCAATGTCTCTGGTTATATTTTGCTTCCTTGTTTGTCTTGTTGATTATATTTCACTTATAGGTGAGATCATATGGTATTTATCTTTCATGACCTGACATATCACTTAGCATAATGCTCTCAAGATCTATCTATGCTGTTGTAAAGGGTAGAAGCTCCTACTCTCTTTCTGCTTCATAGTATTCCATTCTGAAAATATACCATAGTTTTTTGACCCATTCATTTACTAGTGGGTACTTAGATTGTTTCCAGCATTTAGCTATTGTAAATTGTGCTACTATGAACATTGAGGTGCATAGGTTCTTTTGAATTAGTGTTTCAGTATTCTTAGGGTATAATCCCAGTAGTAGAATTGCCAGGACAAAAGGTGGTTCCATTTTTAGTTTTCTGAGGAAATTCCATACTGTTTTCCACAGTGGCTACACCAGTATGCATTCTTACAAAGTACACTAGGGTTACCTTTTCTCCACATCCTCTACAACACTTGTTTGTTGATTTGTTTATGATGGCCATTCTGACTGGTATGAAGTGTTATCTCACTGAGGTTTTAATTTGCACCTCTCCGATTGCTAGTGATGCACAGCATTGTTTCATATGTCTCTGGGCCCTCTGTATGTCCTCCTTGGAGAAACATCTGTTCAGATCCTTTGCCCATTTTTTAATTGGGACTTTTGTCTTCCTGGAGTGGAGTCATATGAGTTATTTATATATTTCAGATATCAAACCATTGTCCGCGATATCATTGACAAATATATTTTCCCATACAGTTGGTTCTCTTTTCATTTTGCTGATCATTTCTTTAGCCATGCAGAAGCTTTTTACTTTGATGAAATCCAATTTGTTTATTCTTTCCTTTATGTCCCTTGCTGTAGGGGACATATCAGCCAAAATATTGCTTTGTGGAATATCTGACATTTTCTAGCCTATGTCCTCCTCTAGGACGTTTATAGTGTCACGACTTATATTTAAGTCCTTTATCCATTGTGAGTTTATTTTTGCATATGGTGTAAGTTGGTGGTAGAATTTCATTTTTTTGCATGCAGCCGTCCAGCCCTCCCTACACCATTTGTTGAAGAGGATATTTTTACTTCATTTTATGCTTCTGCCCACTTTGTCAAATAGTAATTGACTATAGAGATGTGGTTTTATTTCTGGGTGCTCTAATATGATCTATGTGTCTGTTCTTATGCCAGTACTGTTTTGATTACAGTGGCCTTATAATACAGTAGGAAGATTTTTTATTTATGCATTTTTAGAGAGAGGAAAAGGGAAGGAGAGAGGGAGATAAATATCAATGTGTGATTGCCTCTCACATGCCCCCTATTGGGGATCTGGCCTGCAACACAGGAATGTATCCTGACTGGGAATCTAACCTGTGACACTTTGGTTCACAGGCTGGTGCTCAGTCCACTGAACCACACCAGCCAGGGCATACTATAACTTAGATATCAGCTATTGTGATCCCTCCAACTTTGTTATTCTTTCTCAAAAATGCTATGGGAATTTGGGGCTGTTTATGGTTCCATATTAATTTCTGAAATGTTTGTTCTATATCTGTGAAAGATGTCATTGGTATTTTAATAGGGATTGCATTAAATCTATAAGTTGCATTGAGCAGTAGGGACATTTTGATGATGTTAATTCTTCCAAGCCATGAACACGGTATATGCTTGCATTTATTTGTCTTATTTAATTTCTTTCTTCAGTGCTGTGCAGTTTTCTGACTACAGGTCTTTTGCCTCCTTGGTTAGATTTATTCCTAGTACTTTATTTTTCTTGCTACTATAGCAAATGGGATCTTTTTCTTGACTTCTGTTTCTGATACTTCAATTCTGGTGTACAAATATGACTTCAATTTCTAAATATTGACTTTGTATTCCACCATTTTTCCAAATTCACTTATTAGATTGAGAAATTTTTTGGTGGACTCTATAGGGTTTTCTATGTACACTATCATGACTACTGCAAACAGTAACAGTTTTACTTCCTCTTTTCTAATATGGATGCATTTCACTTCTTTTTCTTTCCTGATAACTGTGGCTAGGACTTCCAATCCTATGCTGAATAGAAGTGGTGAAAGCAGATGTCCTTGTCTTGTTCCTGATCTTAGTGGGAAAGCTTTTAGTTTTTGCCTGTTGAGTATGAAGTTGGCTATCAGTTTCTTATATATGGCCTTTATTATGTTGAGTTATGCTCCCTCTACTCCCACTTTATTGAGTGTTTTTATCATAAATGAGCACTGTACCTTATCAAATGCTTTTTTGCATCTATTGATATGATCATGTGATTTTTGTCTTTCCTTTTGTTCATGTAATATATTATACTTATTAATTTGAGAATATTTTGTCATATTTATCATATTTAAAGCCAGCATCATCCTAATCCTTGGAAAGAATCCCACTTGATCATGGTGTATGATCTTTTTCATGTATTGCTAGATGTGGTTTCCAATATTTTGGTGAAGATTTTAGCACCTGTGTTCAATAACAATATTGGCCTGTAATTTTCTTTCTTTGTTGTATCTTTATTTGGTTGTGGGATTAGGATGTTGCTAGCTTCATAAAAAGAATTTGGGGGTCCTCCCTCTCCTTATATTTTTTGTAATAGTCTGTGAAAGATAAGGGTTAGCTATTCCTTAAATGTTTTGTAAAATTCTCCCGTGAAACCATTTGGTCCAGGGCTTTTGTGTGCCAGGAATTTTTTTGATTACTGCTTCAATTTTGCCAGCTGTTATTGGTCTGTCAGGCTTTCTGCTTCTTCTTCATTCAGTTTTGGAAAATATATATTTTGCTAGAAATTTGTCCTTTCACCCAGGTTTTCAAATTTCTTGACATATAGTTCTTCATAGTAATTTCTTATGATCCTTTGCATCTCTGTGGTATCAGTTGTAATATTTCCTCTTTCATTTCTGGTTATTTATTTTCATCCTGTTTTTTTCTTGATGAGTCTGCTTAAAGGCTTGTTGATTTTTTTTTTATCTTTTCAAAGAAACAGATACTGGATTTATTGATCCTTCAATTGTTCTTTTAGTCTCTATGTCATTTAATTCTCCTCTAATCTTTGTTATTTCCATCATTCTACTCACTCTGGGCTTTGTTGTTGTTCCTAGTTCTTGTAGATTTAGGGTTAAGTTATTTATTGAAATGTTTCTATCTTCTTTCAGTGGGCCTGTATTGCTATGAACTTCCCTCTCAGGACTGGCTTTTCTGTGTCCAATAAATTTTGGAGTGTTGGGTGTTCATTTTCATTTGTTCCCCAAAACTTTTTGATTTCTTCCTTGATCTCATTATTAACCCATTCATTGTTTAGTAGCATGCTCTATGAATTTGAGTTTTTTTTTTCTTTATCGATGGTTTCTAGTTCCAGTCCCTTCTGATCTGATAAAATGCTTGATATGATTTCAATTTTCTTGAATTTGTTAAGGCTTGTTTTATGCCTTATTATGTGGTCTATCTTTGAAAATGTTCCATGTGCTTTTGAAATGAATATGTATTTGGGATGAAAGTTTCTATATATATATCAGTTAAGTCCATTTGACAGAGGAAATTGTTCAATGTTGCAATATCCTTATTGATATTTTCTTTGGAAGTTGTATGCATTTTTGGCCATAGGGTGTTAAGATTTCCCAGTATAAGTGCGTTGCTCTCTATATCTTTCTTGAAATCCTCTAAGATTTTCCTTACATATCTGGGTGGTCCTGTGTTGTGTGCATATATGTTTATAATGTTTATGTCTTCCTGATAAATCCTTCCCTTGTATATTATGAAGTGTTCTTCTGTGTCTCTTTTTATTTCCTTTATTTTGAAGTCTATTTTGTTATATATAAGTATTGCTATTCCAGCTTTTGTTTTCTGTTCATTTGCTTAGAATATTATTTTCCAGTCCTTCACTTTCAGTCTGTGTAGGTCTCTTGTTCTGAAGTGTGTCTCTCGTAGGCAGAATATGTGCAGGCCATGTTTTTTATCCATTTAGTTACCCTTTGTCTTAATTGTATTAAAATCCATGTATGTTTATACCTAATTACTTTTCAAAATATAATGTTTTAGAATGTTAACTATATATTTTATATTCAGCCTCATTTCAAATTGTAAATGTTTGTGTTATAGACTGACTGTACGTGGCCCCATCAAATGATGAGGCCCTCTCTATCCAGCTGTGTGCCTATATTTAGATTAAAGTAATCATGTTTACATGAGGTTGTAAGAGTGGGTTCTTACTTACTTACCAGTGTCTTCTGAGAAGTGATAAGAGCTCAATCTCATCCTCATAGTCTCTCCCTTTCTTTCACTCTCTCTCTCTCTCCAAAGCAGAGATCATGTGAGTATAAAGTAAAAAGTTGACTCTACAACTTAGGAGGGAGTCATAAGCACATCGAACTCTGTGCTGGATTTCTCTTAGATTTCTCATTTCCAGAGTTCTGAGAAAAAAATTATATTCTTTGACTTACCCATTCTTTGTTATTTTGTCATAGCAGTCTGAGTAGATAAATGTAATTTTAAATGACTCTTTACATACAGAAAACAATTTCATTAGTCATTAACTTATTCATTCTAGAAATTTAGATTTCTCTATTATCATTTTTTCTAATTAGGAAATACATTGTTAGAGAGTTCTTTATTCATCTGTACATAAAAAGGTTATGATAATAAATGTGTCAAAAATACAAATACACTAAAATGCATATAAATGACATGAATTATGTTTTAATTTAGACAAAAGTTTCTAGCTGATGAACAAAATAATATCACATGTGGGGAAATATTTTTTACATGAATTTGATAAACAACACAAAGTACTTAGTACCCGACTTAGAAAAATGAGTTAGGAATGTTGACTTTGAGTTATTATGGAAAATTGAGAAAGTGTTTTTTGGTTGATGGTTGGTCAATATGTTTTTACTTAAGTTAATATTCCCAAAGGTGTAGAACAAGTTTATGTTGAATAAATCAAAGGAAGCACATAGCAGTTTAGGATAAAAAATATAATGTCGATTTAAACATATATCAATGGTAAAATAATATTGGAATATGATAAAACCATAAATGAGATCAAGTGTGTGAAAGCTTGCCAATAGGAATCCTGGTAACAAAATAAAAAGGAAAAATATGTTGTATGTGTACAAGTATTGAACTGTTGTACTTTGTTAAGAAAACACCTTTATAAACTGTTGTAAATGGAGAATATTCTGTAGAGCTCAATATAAAACCTCATTTATAAAAAGGATGGAGATCACAAAAGACTGACAAAACTATATGTATTTTATACAAGGTAGATCTATGTAAAAATGTACTTTTGGCAATTATATAAAGAAGTTTTTAAAATGATTCCTTCTTCTAAAGTTCTGAAGGAAATAAAATAAAAGTGTTTCTATAACAGTAGATAAAATGTCCACTGTATGGGACCACATATATTCTTTGAAGTATTTTCCTGTCAGGTTGATCAGATAAGTGTTTTACATGATAGCTTGGAGAAGGGGCTTACAAAAAGTAATTATTTTTGAACATGTTGAATTCTTTAGCTATTGATATAAAAATCTATTTTGAAATATTAATATACCATTTTTGCAGTGATATTTTATCAATTGACAAAAATTAATAACTTTTATCAAAAATTCATCACATTCTCTGTTTTATAAAATTTGTAGATGCATGGGTTTATATGAATTATATATTGGTTAATGAGCTTTATATTTACTTTTACAAATGGAAACTTGAAAATAAAAATTTGAAAATAAAAACAAAAATATTATTCACATTGTCAAAAGAACATTCAAACTTTATTAGTTTTCATGTTTAATAATAAAGGTACATTTTTTAAATATTTGAATTGCTCATCCTTAAAATAAAACACTGGAAAATGAGATTAACTGCATACTTTTAGGTATCTGAAAAGTTTGCTATTTGAGATATTTGTTTACATGCAGCTATCTAAGTATAACTGAATAAAATTGGATTAGCTTTAAAGGCAGTGCAAGAAAGTGACATTCTAGAGGAATTCTACAAGTATATTGGAGCCAAAACTTGAAAGACTGATAATGTATTTATTTTTTAGATTAAATATGCATGCTTTTGCTTTCAATATTCATTCTAATATTTTTAGGCTTTTACATTATTTCTTAGAATACATTAAGAGGTAGTACTTAACTATGTTATAAGTGCCAAATACTAGGTTTGTGTGTGCAAGTGATATAAAAGCAGAGAACAGATTATAACTAAGGAGCTTGGAAAATGCTACCTTGATTTTGTACTATTAAGCTTGGATTTCAAGGATTAAAAAATTTATTTAACCATGAACAGTGAAATCTTTCCAAGAAAGTATAGACTATGTTGCTCATGATCTTGGGCAAACTATTTTTTTAAAATATTTCTGACTCTATAAAGTTGATATACATGTGCCTTTTCCATCAATCACTTATTTAGTCTGAGTCTTAATTTTTTATAATGTTTGCACAGTAAACAGTTGTTTGTATTCACCACGCCTCCCTTCTCAAAAGCACAGTAGGTCACTCTATTTGGTCACACTTAAAGGTACAGGTTTTGTGGTAGACATTTCTAGTTCTAAGGAAGATTTCTTCAGTCAGGAAAATGCTTTCCTTGATGTTAAATAAAGCTATTTGATGATTTATCAAATGAAATATGAGTAGATGGAACATGGACTATTTCTTTGTAAAAAAAAAAGTAAGTGCCTGTACAGAATTCTGTATACTCTCTTCATCTGCCAAGAGAAAACTGGAAATCATATATGGCAATTTCACTGTTACAAGATGATGAGTCTTCTGTGAGTGTAGCTCTGGAATGAATAGAATGAAAAGACCATTGCTAATGCTCTTTGGACATAACATATAAGTGAGATGTATACTTTTTCATATTAATCCACTGAGATTTCTAAAGTTGTTTTTTACTGCAACATTGTATAGCCTACCTTGACTTTCCAAGGTTCTGGTGGCCCATTGCATCAAATCCTTCCTCTCACAATCAAGGCTTAGCCAACTATTAAGCCAGTAACATTTAAGACATTTAACTT
The DNA here is from genome assembly GCA_028533065.1 of Trachops cirrhosus. Taxonomy (NCBI): domain Eukaryota; kingdom Metazoa; phylum Chordata; class Mammalia; order Chiroptera; family Phyllostomidae; genus Trachops; species Trachops cirrhosus. Next base: position 35,429,975 of record CM052548.1, on the reverse strand, counting down.
TAATTTTGTAGTGAGTGAGAAGAAATAGAACAAAAAATGAAATGTCTTCAATTTAGTGGATACATGTAGCCAAAACTCATGAATTATTTCTACTTCTAAGATCACATGGAACTGCCTGGGTCTTACCTTTTTCACAGGGAATTTTCAACCTTTCCTTTGATTCAATAAACATCACATAGTTTTTTTTAATATATTATATCTTGTTTAATGTTACCCTGAACCAGAGAATTATAACTCTTATAGAATATGATATTGTTCATAAACTATACATCTGCGTTCAAATATGTAGTTATGATCAACACACCTAGTGGAATTCACATGTAATGCTACCACATTCCACTAACTTAGCTTGTCTTGAAGGAATCTCCAAAACTACTTAGTTTTCAAATATTTCATTTTAAATATAGCTTATTTTGTAAGTGATTCAAAATTTAAGTGCATTAGAAACCTGATTTGCAACACCCTTTGCATGATTTCTCAATTATTCATCCACATTTATTGAAGTATCCCTTCTTTTAGCACAATTTCCCTTTCTTTTTCTGTTATTCCCGGTTTCACTTTTCCATTACTAACTTATCTCCAAATACATCTACAGTATTTCACATTAGCTACTTATTTTAGGGGAAGAAAACCTTAATGAATGTGCTATGTTTGATAGCTAAATATGAGGTGTCTCATTTTCTACTTAAATGTTACCATTTACTTGATCTAGGAAGCACTCCATTCCACACACTTTTAATACCTTTCCCTCCATCTCTCAAACTGGATAAACCCATACATTTTTACAAGTTCTACTATGTATCTCATGGGTAATGCTGGGTTGATTACCACACCTATCTGAAAATGGTGTTATTCTATGTGAGCTTATATGTTAAATTATTTCATATAATACTTGATAAATAATCATTGTTGATTATTAATATTAATATTAATATTAATATCATATTATATAATATGAATTAATATGTTGACACCAGAACTTGCAGAAATGATAGTAGCTTGGAGAAAATGCACATTCATATTGTGTGATCTCCCATAATCTATCACCAAAAATCTCTAATAGTAACTTGACATTGCCCAGCAATCCTGTTCTCTGTAAGCTCTACTTTTCCAACTCTACAAAGTTTATCTTTACACTATCCCTTTTCCCCTCAAACCTCTAATACTTTCATTTCTCTTTCTAAGTGACTGATGTTACTTTATATTTATCTAAAATAGAAGTCACATGTAGATACTGATAACAAATATAATCTCCATTGCATAGAAATGACTTCATGTTCCATGCAACAAATTTATCAAAATACTTGCATCTCATCCACATCCTCTACTTTCCTTATTCTATACCTTAATTAATGTCTGAGGCTCTCCTCACTTGTGAACTTTAGAATCATCTATTTACTTTCTCAAGGACATTTGATTCTATATATAGTCCCCTTCTGAATTACTCTTTTTTCTTCTTTATAAGATCAATATCATCAACAAATTTCAAATATTGTACACACTTCTAAACATGTGGATTCACATCCACATCACAATTCACATTCACATCCACAGATGATTTTAAATCATCTCTTTGAATGTATCCAACTTTTTAAAGATGTAGTCAAGGTCTTAGAAGGCCTCTAATACAAACACACTGAATTTGGCTGGAGCCAGGGAAAGGGTTGGCCTGCCTTTATGTTTGTTGGGTGAATACCTTCTCACTTTAGTTTGGAGTGACACTTTCAAATCCTTCTAATGTTTTTCAGCTTATGCTAGAAAACTGTGATAGCATTATATTCCCTATAAAATATGTTGAAAAAAACAAACACTAAAGAATATTTCAAGTTGATCAATCTCTGTGCTTTTAAGCCTCTGAATCCTGTTGCTATGCTCCTTTGCTTCCTGTCCAGGTTTTCTTAGAATTCACTAATTAAAGACAATAGGAGTCTTTGTGATGCTTTAGATTTAATTAAATTAGAGAGTGGAAGATAATTAATGTATTGAGTTGGCTAATATACCAAAATTACAAACAGAAAATAATCATAAATACTATCAAATATGTACATTAATACAGTAGTAGCAAAATTCTATCAAAAAAGAGTAATACTTTATTTTAAATAGAAGTAATTAAAAGCAATTCATTTGAGGAAAATATAATACTTGGTGAAAATAATGTTTTTTTCATTCTTCTCAAGTTTTCCACTAATTATACCAGAAGTTACAAACTAAAATATAAATAAAGAAAGTAAAAGAACATAAATAAATGAAGTGAGTTGGAGAAAGGAGCAATTTTTACATATTGAGCATATTCTCTCCCTTGATTGGGCAACTACCATTGACATTAACTGATTATTACCATGAAGGAAAATAAGCTCAGTTTTGCTACTTTATTGTGGAGTTTAAATTCAAATATATTTATTTTTAAAATATTAGTTAATAATTTATTTTAAATAAATATTATCATAGCTAAACAAAGCTCATAGCAGGACCATGTATGATCCCATATATTACTAGTTTGCTGAGTCTGCCAGCACTACTCACATATTAACCAATTACTTTCATGAGTTTTATATAACAGAAAATGTTAAGCCTGAAATAAACAAACAACATAACATTCCTATCTTAAGAACATTTTTAGTAAAAGAGGGACAGTTACAAGGATACAATTGATATGGAATGTGAATGCATTCCTTCAAGTAATATTTATAAGGAACCTGCCATGTACTTGTATGGGTAGACAGCAGTGAGCCAAAGAAACAAAATTGTTATTTAATATAATATCTAGAATAATAACCACAGTATACTTGTTCAATAAGAAAAATTACATTTTAAAACACCTTTGTTGATAAAACTTTTACTGTATATTTTTGCTAGGTTATGGAAGGTGGTAGTTATAACACTATGTTCTTTTGAGGCTGAACTTAACAAATGCCTGCAAAAATTAAGTCATGACACTATCTTTCATGATTCAACCTGACAGTGTCACTGATAGTCACATTGCCTTCGATGTCTGCAAGTGTTCTACCCATGGGACTGTTAAAGCAAATTAAGTATGTGGGATATACTCTAGGAAAGGTTTTCCTTTCCAATATAGAGACCAAGTTATGGGAGAACCCCTTTTTCTTTTTCTCCTTTAGATGTTTTGAATGAGGAACTGAATCTGAGAGATTCTGAAAGCATCTGTTCATAAGGAGCCATACTTGGCTACCCCAATGATGAGAGAGCCAAAAGATGAGTACTTAGGCTTATGCTTCAATTTATGAACTCCTGAAATAATACTTTGAACTTTGAATACTAACTTTGAACTTCTGATCAAGACAATATATGCATATGTGTGTGCACATATTTATATTAATATATTTATGTATAAATCTGCATTAAACTGTTGCCTTTTAAATCTATTATCTGATAACTGACTTATTTCCAGTTGTTTTAGTTTATGGTCTAAAGCTGCTCTGTACAAAAAGTAGCCATTGGCCAAATATGACTATTTAAAATTTAAACTAAGTTAAATTCCATTAAAACTTCAGTTCTGTCAAATTACTCAAATTTCAATTTCTCAATAGCAACATGTGGCTAGAAGCTATGATAATGCACAGCATAGATACAGAGGAATTCTATCTGTTCGTGTATGTGCATCATGTAGTCCCTGACCAGTGATTTCTATGTCTTGAACTCTCAATGCTCTATTTGATTTCTATAGTCAAACAATCATCATAGGTTTCCATGTATGTGTATCATATCATATATCCAGCTCAACTACAGTCTTGTCAGAAGACAGATTCTTTACTCGAAGCATAATTCAGAAAAAAATGTTCTGAAATGCATATGTAACCAGAAGTATTCAAGTTCTGTCAGCCAGTGAGGGACACTGTGTTGAATTTAAACTGGTACTACAGTTTTTATGTATTTGACATGGGTGTTCTGTAATAGAAAATACATCACCACCTTATTTCAATGTATACATACTACCTGCATTTTAACAAGTATGAAGTGCAGGTCTTCATTGTCAATGCCAGGTAGATATGCTTTGCTTCCTCACACAACCAAAAGAAGGACAACAAACAATTTAAAAACAAACAAACAAACAAAAAGAACTGCCAGAAAAATCAAACTGTATGGAAGTGTGACAACCAAAGAGTTGAAGAAACATTCATTCTGACTAGTAAGATGGGGGGAGATGAGCAACTAGGGCAAAGAGGACTTGCAGCAAGGTGGCAGCCAGTAGGCCAGGCAGGCTAGGTGGTGTCTGGCAGACTTGGAGGTCCCACATTTGTGTGCAGATAAAGTGGGAAGAACAATCGGGGAGCAAGACAGACAGTGTGACCTGGGGTTACAGCAGGAGGAAATAAAGCCTCAAACCCTCTGGCTGTAACAACCTGTAGTGGTTATGGCACCAGGAAAAACTCCCAATCTCACAGGACAGTCTGTCAGAGAGACCCATGGGGTTTCAAAACTTACATACACCCACCCACATGGCAATCAGCACCAGAAGGGCACAATTGTCATGTGGATAGTGGGAGAAGTAACTGAAAATGGGGTGAGAGCTGAGCAAGCGACATTGTGCCCTCTCTGACCCCTCCTGCACATACAGTGCTACAACACAACATAGTGGGTTGCCCCACCCTGGTGAATACCTAAGGTTCCACCCCTTACAACATAACAGGTACATAAGACACAGAAATGTGGCCCAAATGAAAGAACAGATCAAAGCTCCAAAAATAGAAATAAGCAATGAAAAGATAACCAACCTATCAGATACAGAGTTCAAAACACTGATAATCAGGTTGCTCGCAGAAATGGTTGAGTATGGTTGCAAAATAGAGGAAAAAGAGAAAGCTATGAAAAGTGACACAAAGGAAAATGTACAGTGGACCAATAGTAACAGGAAGGAACTGGGACCAAAATCAATGGTTTGGAGCAGAAAGAAGAAATAACCATTCAACGAGAACAGAATGATGAGAACAAGAATTTTTAAAAAATGAGGAGGGGCTTAGGAACCTCAGTGACAACTTTAAACATTCCAACATCCAAATCATAAGGGTGCCAGAAGGAGAAGAAGAGCAAGAAATTGAAAACATATTTCAAAAATGATGAAGGAAAGGTTTTCCCAATTTGGAAAAGGAAATAGAAATGCAAGTCCAGTAATTTCAGAGAGTCCCAAAGAGGTTGGACACAAGGAGGAACACACCAAAACACATCATAATTAAATTACCCAAGATTAAAGATAAGGAGAGAATCTCAAAAGCAGCAAGAGAAAAGGAGACAGTTACCTACAAAAGAGTTCCCATTAGATCATCAGCTAATTTCTCAAAAGAAACCTTACAGGCAAGAAGGGACAGGAAAGAAGTATTTAAAATCATGACAGGTGAGGATCTACATTTAAGATTACTATCCAGCAAAGCTATCATTTAGAATGGAAGTACAGATAAAGTGCTTCAAATTAAAGGATGTCATCATCACCAAGCCCTTATTATATGAAATGCTGAAGGGACTTATCTAACAAAAAGAGGAAGATCAAAACTATGAACAATGAAATTACAACAAACTCACAACTTTCAACAACTGAACCTAAAAATCAAAAACAAAAACAAACTAAGCAAACAAGTAGAACAGGAACAAAATCACAGAAATGAAGATCACATAGAGAATTATCAGCAGAATAGGGAAGAATGGGGCCAAAGGTACAAGAAATAAGAAGCTTAAGTGGTATATACAAAGTAGACGGGGAGGTTAAGAATTGTATGGGAAATGTAGAAGCCAAAGAACTTATATATACAACCGATGGACATGAACTAATGGGGTGGATACAGGAAGGAGCGGGTGCAGGGCAGAGGGGGATAAAGGGGAAAAAAAATGGGACAACTATAATAACATAATAAAATATACTTAAAAAAAGAACAAATGCCATCTTCTCAAAGATGTTATTTAATAAACATCACCCACAATTGTTTTCATAATTTTACTTTGTTCCATACAAAATGAAATTACAAATATTTATTTTTAATTATTTGCAGAGAATTATTTTATATACTTACTTAATTCCTTGAGTGATATTTGGACTAAGGTGCTTAGTCCATATTTTCTAGAGTCAATCCTATGGGAAGATATTATTGTCTTTGTACTTACATGATTTTCTTTCTTTTCACATAAAAATAATTAAAATAGTTCATTTCCTTTAGTTTTTTAGCTAAATAAAAACTTATTCCCCTCTGATTCTCAAATTCATCTTTGACTACTAACACTTCTTCATGAATTAAACCTAGTCTGTGAGGAAGTCAACATTAAAAATTTTATCACCACTTTTACCTTGATATATTTTAGGTTAAATACATTATACTCATTAAAATTAGATATGTCAATTATACTTCTGTTGAATATATCTATGATAATTTCATTCAATGATTTTAATGGGATAAATTAATTGCATACTGGGCCACTGACTTTAGAAATATTGCATGGAATTATATAAAGAGCTCTAACCTTATTAAAGGCTTAACGATTATTTCTCATATTTGCATTTTATATATGTTCTGAATCAAGAGTTCTAATACTGCTTGGGAGGAATATTTTACTAAAAGAAAGTTGATCATTCCATTTGTGTTGACTGGTTCCTTAATCCAAGCAGGAAAGAGCTGCTTTATTACATCTAGATGAACAGCAAATTTTTCTGCACCTTTGGGTTGTTACCTCTAAAGTACTTGTTTTTGCTTTAATAAAGCAGTAGTAGAAATTTTGCTAGGAATTATGAATAACAATTGTAAAATTTTGCCAAATAAGTAATATCTCTGACTATAGAAAAATTAAATTATTTTGTCATCCCTATAAACAAAAATAAATGGAATAATGAAACACAATGGAAGGAAATTAGGCTTCATTGAATAAAGAAGCTAGAGATGGATGAAATCTAATAATTTTACTAACATAAAATTCTGGAAAGAAGTAGTAAAACATAGAGCCACTTTATAGATATAATCTGCTCATTGATAAAATTAGAAAGCTGTTATTTAAAGGATGTTAATCTAATAATTTAAATTGTTCCATGGACTATATCAAGTACAAAACGAAAAGTAATATGATAAGCAAAGAGATGACTGAAATAGAAGAGAAAAGAAACAATAGCACGAATGATGAAGCCAAACAAGAAATTCATGTTAGCCAAAGAGAATTCCAAATTTGGCACTATAGAAATGTCTTTTGAGAAAATTAAGCAAATCCCAGACTATAATTAAAAAATTGAGAATACTATATTGCTTATATAAATGACATAAATGCAATATAAAAGAAAACATAAATTTTTCTACAATATGTTTGAAAATATTCCATAACTATTTCAGAATCAAAGGAAATTCTTAATATGCAAAAAGTTTGTTATTTACTCACTATAACTTATAAAAAGTAATTAAGAGAAGACATAGCCTCATTAATTTAAATAATTTTAGAGACAAAATAAATCTTAATACTAGAGAAAGAAATAGGAAAACAAACAAATAGTACACTGATATGAAAATGCAAATTATCAGAAAACAATAGATTATTTTTAAGTATCTAGAGGAAAAGTTACAAATGAGAATTCTATACTATCAATGATGACATCCACACATAATTCCAGCGGAAATATCTTTGAAATATTCAGACTTAATGTGTTCTTCTTTAAAAATATGTCAAGATAAAAATCCTATTAAAACAAAATAAAATGCCAAACAAAACAACTAATACATGAATAGAAATAAGAATTAAATGAATTTGGAATTTATGATAGCAAAAGAAAAGTTGATAAGTACCAATTCAATTTATTCAGAAAATAAAATGTAAATAATTGTGCTTAAAAAGTAGATTTAAAGTTATTGTATTTTTAAATAAAGATAATATAAATTTTGAAAGTATGTGACCATAATAAGCAGGGACAAAAATATATAACTTTAGAAAAAATAAAAGTGGAAGAAAGTGACAGATTGTGAAAATTAGTGTATTATTTTTCTCCTTTCACTGCTTGAAATTAGTAAACATTGTTTCATTTCTGATTTAGGTTTGTTGAGATAGGTAGGAAAAGAGGAAATTTATTTGTAATTTAAAAAGTAATTAAAAAATGGATCTGTCTTTTAACCCAGCAATTCCACTGCTGGGACTATATCCTAAGAATCCTGAAACACCAATCCAAAAGAATCTATGCACCTCAATGTTCATAGCAGCACAATTTACAATAGTCAAGTGCTGGAAGCAACCTAGGCACCCATCAGCAAATGAATGGATCAAAAAACTATGGTACATTTACACAATGGAATTCTATGAGCAGAAAGAGAGAAGGAGCTCCTACCCTTTGTGACAGCATGGATGGAGCTGGAAAACATCATGCTAAGCAAAATAAGCCAGGCTGTGAAAGACAAATACCATATGATCTTGCCTTTGACAGGAACCAAACAACAAAACAAACAAGCAAAATATAACCAAAGACATTGAAATAGAGAACAGGCTGACAGTGACCAGAGGGGAGAGGGGAGGGAATTTCAGGGGAGAATGGGAAGGGTTTACAGGAACAAAAATAAAGGACACATGGACAAAAACTAGGAAAGTGGAAATGGGAGGGAGGTGGGGAGGAATGGGTGGGTGGGCTGGGATTGGAGTAAAGGACAGAAAAATACTTGAACAACTATTAAAATAAAAAAGAAACAAAACAATATATGTATAGAATACAATTAAAAATTATTTTCTAATAAGAAAAATAAAATTCAAAGAAATGAACCATAAAACAACACTACCAGCAGCAGAAACAAAACAATTAAAAAGCATTTAGACATAATTACCTTATTTAAATATTTACATAATAGTATATATTAAAATAAGAGTCTTCTGATATTGGATTATATAAGACAAAACAAAAGGCATATCTATTTTATGTCCACAGGAGCAATAAGTAAAACAAAAAATATTTTAATTGATAAAGATATCAATTTAAGTTAAAAAAATATTTAACACCTTTTTCACAGAAAAGAGTAAGTCATGATTTAAAAGGTTTAATCACAAAACTTTTAATTTTCTTGAAATTGTATAAGAAATACACACCAGTCAGAATGGCCATCATAAACAAATCAACAAACAAGTGTTGGAGAGGATGCGGAGAAAAGGGAACCCCAGTGCACTGTTGGTAGGAATGCAGACTGGTGCAGCCACTGTGAAAAACAGTATGGAATTTCCTCATAAAACTAAAAATGGAACTGCCTTCTGACTGGGCAATTCCACCACTGGGATTATACCCTAAGTGCCCTGAAACACCAATCCTAAAGAACCTATACACCCCAAGGTTCATTGCAGCACAATTTACAATAGCTAAGTGCTGGAAGCAACCTAATTGCTCATCAGCAAATAAGTGGATCAAAAAACTATGGTACATTTACACAATGGAATTCTACACAGCAGAGAGAAAGAAGGAGCTTATACCCTTTGCAACAGCATGGATGGAACTGGAGAGCATTATGTTAAGTGAAATAAGCCAGGCGGTGAGGGACAAATACCACATGATCTCACCTTTAACTGGAATATAATCAACAAAAGAAAAAAGCAAACAAAATATAACCAGAGATATTAAAATTAAGAACAATCTAACAATAGCCAGAGGAGGGGGAAGGGGCAGTGGGGAGAAGGGTTTTCAGGAACTGATGCAGACACTTGCCTGAAGTGTCTGAGTCATTATGGATGAAATGAGACATTCACAAGGACTACAGAGTCTGGTGGAGGAAAAGGGACAGCATGGCTCTTCTCTCAAGGGGAGCAAAAGCCTCAGCCCTTGCTCCAATGAGCTTTTCTAGTCTTACTGGGCACATTACAAGAAGGTCCTCATTATCTATGCACAAGTGGTTACCTTTTACAGAAAACAAAGGAGCCAATGCTACTAATCACATCACAGAAGAGGGACATTTGCAAATGAAAAGGCAAAAATAGTTGAACAGGTTACACTCATCTTTGGAAGGTTTAGCATGGTTTTTAGGAAGTTGCTTTGCAGTAAATGTCCTCAGTTCAGGGTGAGGTAGTTTTAGCAAAAAGCAAGACCCATAGTGGCCTAGGTACATTGCAGGCCTGATTCCCCACAGGAGAACCTGTCTGTGGGCATGGGTCCTGTGCATCTCCGAGTGGGAGCTGGGCCCACGACACGCAGAATGGTCTACTACAAGGAATTACTATAAAGGACACATGGACAAAACCAAGGGGAAGGTGGAAGCAAGGGAGGGAGGTGGGTTTGGCTGGGGTAGGAGGAAGGGATGGGGAGAAAATGCAGACAATTGTAATTGAACAACAATAAAGTAATTAAAAAAAGTGAATCTCAAGCACAAAATAACTTGTCAAACATAGTCCTTCTTTGAAGTCTATACTGTGACTTACTTTATTCTAGTGTGATTGATAGTAGAATAAAACCTATTTAAAGTTAAATACACATTTTATGGTAATAAATATTTTTCCTGAGTAACTTGCTTTGACATACTGTATAATTTTTGCATGTATACTTAAATATGAAAAAGAAGGTACAAATTAATATGTATATAGTTATCCAGTTTGTGTAGCACTAAACAGATAAGTATATATATGTATATATGGATATGTATGTAAAGTAGTATATTTATACTACTTTAAACCTGTGTAACAAGATGTTAACAAATTAAATTTTCTTTGAAATTAAATTTTAGTGTATGAGCAGGTTGCAAATTTATTTATAGTCTTACCTTATGTGAACTTTTTATGAGAATAAACTATATTATTGTGAAAAATTTAAGCTACAGTGCCTTTATAAATTAAGGATATTACTTTTTTGATTTATTCCTTTATAATTTTAATGACCAATAGCAAACTTTACTAAAACTTTGCTTCAACTTAAAAACAGCACGACTTAAATATTTTTATCTTTAATTACCTTGTTTACTTTAGAGTAAATTTTGTTTAGAGTGGCATGATGAGTCAGAGAAATAAAGCTTGGAATTTAGACGTTAAGCACAATATCAAGTTTTAATTAAGTTCCAGTTTTAGTTAAACATCTTTCATTTCTTATTTATTTATCTAACATTTTATTTATTTTTACAGTGGGGGAAGGGAAGGGGAAAGAGGGAAACATCAATGTATGGTTGCCTCTCACATGGCCCCTACTGGGGACATGCCTGCAATTCAGTCATGTGCCCTAGCTGGGAATCAAACCTTTTGTGTCCAAGGTGGGCACTCAAGCCACTGAGCCACTACAGCTGGGGTTCGTTTCTTTAATTGTAGATTTTTTGCAAGTGTCATTACTTACTCTAATTTTTAAAAAATCACATACATACCTACACATTCACATATAAACATTCAAAAATAGCTAAGTTATAGCTCATAATTTTAATTGGTGTGACTTTCTTGTGAGTTGATTTCCTCAAATCAAATATTATGAGAAATTTAACTGAAATCATGCAATCATCTCCAACATTCATGGGAAAAATATGACTAAGTGTTTTATGCATTTTACAAGTTACTGCTCATCTTCAGTATCCTCTCTATTGGTGTTTTTTCCCCCAATAAAATCATAAAATGGTATTTGCTATAAAATAAAATGGGAAGTTTTAGTAAAATAGTAACCAAGTAACCAACTATTATTTTACCATATTTCAGAATGTCCAGCATTAGAGTGATATCTATGATAATTATTGATTTTTAAATTAAAAAATTGGGAATTGTCAGTCAGATGTATATTAAATAGAAAATTTATAGCTATCAAAGAAAATCAAACATAGTCAAAAGATTAAAAAGTCAGTAGACATATGATTTTCACTGAAAGAGTTTATTATCTGAATACAAAAATCCATCCATTTGAATGCTCCGTTTTCTTAAAGAAAGGAGCAGAGCATCAAGACTGTGAAATCTGATGGGAAAAAAATCAAACAGGTAACACCAGAGAAATAGGGAAGTTTATTATTGTGAAATTGTAGTTTAGATTTAATTCTAATCTCTATTTTCATCTTACTAAAATTAACTAAGGGAAACCCTATGACAAGCTAAATATCAAAGATTGGTGCAAAAAAAAAGTTGAATTACTTGATCTCTACTGTTGTTACATATAGAAACTTAAAACTTGGAGTTCCAGTTATACAATGTCCCCTTTTCCATGACAAGAACTGAGGAAGGAACACAAAGAACTAAAACTCAGTTCCCCTTATTGTTCCTACACTCTTATAATCATGAAAATATCTTATTTTTAAATAAACCTGGTTTTCATGAATATTTATTTTGCCTGACTCTATGAAGGTTAACCAGAACTCCTAGTGAATATTAAGGGTTTCAAGTTTCCATGAGTGACATGAAACTAGCTAGGGAATTTCTGGAATAACTTTTGCCATTCTAAAAAAAACTATTTAATAACCTCTCATAACAAAAATATCTCCTTTACTTCAGATCTGTTGTCTGCTATTGCCATATCCCCAACAGTTGAAGATATATATTTCTTTCTTACTCACTATTGGCAATCTCTCAGAAACCCAAGCACAATTGTGAGGAGAATATGGAACGTTCCTGAAATTTTCCTCAAAATATATTACACAATTTTTAAAAAATAAATCTCATTAACACCCAGAAAGAACTGTGTATTTAGCTATCTAATTGGGGCTGATAGAAAAGGTTAAATTATTTTATCAGTAAATCTATACTAATAAATTTATTTCATATTAAATTAAATACATTTTAAAGCATCTTATAAATAAATATAAATATTTCCTGCTGTATAATTGCACACTCTAAAATATAAAATGTGCAATTTTTTCATGGTAACTGATAAACTGAAAATTAAGCAATTATAAAATAAATGTTGGTTGTTATAAAATCAAGCTGATTATTATTTTTAAAAATGGCAACACTCAAATAAAATAAAATAATTTTCTAAAATAAAAAGAACTCATAGATCTGATTCTTTAAGATAATATGACTTCAGTACCCTCCAAATTTGAATCATGTAAAAGAGACTGTAATCTTAGCAAACAGCATCCACTTGATCATGAATTGGTACAGTTATGAATCCCAGCTTCAGGGCATCCACTCATTGCTGTTCATTCTCTCTTCTCAGGCAATCTCATCTATTTCCGTGATTTCTAATGCCATTTTAACACTAACATTTTAAAAATGTGTTTCTGAAAACTTTTCTAATCTTTAAATAAAGAAATAAAAATATATATATGTAGCAGCTGCTTATTTTTTAATGTGCTTGAATATCTAATTCAACCTAAGCACACACAACCTGATTTCCTCACCCTTCAATCAAGTTACTTAAGTTAGAACTAAATTTTCATTTTAGCTCTTATTTTTGTTTAGCCTATACTTAATTTATTTCCAAATAGAATTCCTCCTAGTAATAATATAAAAAACATTTATTTCTTCAAACTATATTGCCATTACCTTAAACCAATAGTTTTTCTTCAATAGCCTATCACTTTATAGTTATATATTAATATCAATAAATAATAATTAGAAGATATCACATTTAAGTCAATTGCCAATTATATGATATATGTAGGGTATATATCATACTTATAGCATATTATAGTTTAAACCAAGATATTACTGAAGTGTAAACATTATCATGGAAATGAAATGATAAGAGAGAGCAAAATAACACCTGGCCCCAAATTCACCTAAAGCTTCCCTGTTTCTTTAAGGTAGTAGGGGGGAACCAATTAGTGTGGGCATACAAAAAAATGGCTCTGAGAAAAGACTACAACATAATGTAGAAACACCACAAAAACTTATTGGTGAAATCGACTAGGAATCATTGGGAAAATGTTGAATAATGCCTAACCTACAATGAAATTGTTTTTTCTCCTTCCCATCATATTTCTCTGGCTTCAAAAAACTGAGTATGTGGACTTTAGTGAATGAAGTAAAGGAATCACTTGAGAGAAAGCTTTGCTTTTTTATATCCTTTTCCCTTTCTGTCTTATTTTGGCCTGGAGCTTTGTTTCCTGTGCTTAAGTAGAACTATTGATCCAAAAAGACTAAAGGGGTCCTCATGAGACCCAGGGAGAATCAGCAAGGACCAGGCTGCTGAAAGCTCTGGACTAGAATTTCCAATGAAAAGAGGTCCAACTGGACTCACCAAGTAAGAGATGCATCATTATGTTAGAGAATAATTTCTCTTAAAATATAGGACGTGGATCTTTGCCTAAATGATCTCTGGTTGAAAGATGTCAAACTCTCTGGGTATAGCAATCAACCAGAATAGTAAGTAACTACTGACTTTATCTGGGCGAGAACAGTTCTATATAAATGGATCATCTGAAGAACTTACTTTACCAAGAACCAAAATGTGTGTATTTTAAGTATCTACTGCAATGATAATTCGTAAATGAGTAAATATAGTACCTCAGAACTTCTCAAAGTGATTGTTATTTCCAAAGATCCTCCTCATAATACAATATAACCCATGGATACGGTACATACTGGTGTCAGAGTTCCAGGAACTAACTTTGTGGAAGGAGGCTGAATCCAGCAACTAAGCATTCTGGTTCCAAGAGACTTGCTAACTCTCAACCACAAAAATTAGATCTCCACTTGACCATTTTCAAAATAATCATTGGAGTGGGCTGTGCTGACTTACACATAGAGAACTTTCAACCTCCCTCCCCTTGATTTATGTTCTGTTAAGATGGGCTTTGGGATGAGAGTCTCCCATCTTCTCAGGTTGCCAGCACCTGAATAAACCACTTTCCTTCTCACCAGTACCTGTCTCATGAGTTTGGCTTTCATTGTGGCAGGCAGCTGGACTTGTGTTCAGTTACAGATACATATTATAACATCACATCCCACAAAATACTTGGAGTTTTCCTACATTCCTTAGACTCTTCCACAGAACTAAGTTTTAAGTACTGCCTTTCTTCACTGAGGATTTTTCTCCCTTCACCCACATCTCTTAACTCTTCATAATGTCTTTAGAAGACCACTTTTGTAGACTATTCAAAGTAAATTGGCTCTTATAAGCAGAAGCCAGGCTACTCCTCTAAACTTTACCTCAGATAATTTGCTTGAATTGATGCTATAAAGGATTAATGTTTTCTAAGAATATAATTTGCAAAAATTATTTTCTCCTATTTAGAACTTGAAAACAGTTTTTTTTCACTTTTACTCAGTCTCACCTTTTTATAAATTCTCAAGCATTATTTCTAATAAATATTTTTTTAAATGTTGTACAAAATTAGATGTTATTTATGAAGCATATTAGAATGAAATTTATTTTAGGACTCAGAAACTTTGGTGCTAAAAATTTAACTAAACAAAATATTATTTTTGAAATTCTCACCCAAGGATCTGCTTACTGATTTTAGAGAAAAGAAGGGAGTGGGTAAAGAGAATGAAAGAGAGACAGAAAAAAGAGAAAAATATCGATCAGTTGCCTCATGTGTGTGTGCCAACTAAGGATCAAACTCAAGTAACCTAGGGATATGCCCTGACCAAGAATTAAATCCACAATGTTTTGGTGTATGGGATAATGCTCCACCCAACTGAACCACCTGCCCAGGGCTAAACAAAATATTCTTGATTTCACATGCATTTTATGCCACTAAAAGATATCTGTCTATTTTCCTACTTACCTATTATACATCTATGTAAAAAATGTTAATTAAAGTTTTTGCTGAATAAGATCCTTCACATAAATAGAGAACAAAATTTTACCTTTGAACAATTAGCTTGAATTCAATGTATTTTCTGAGAAAGAATTAACATATCAATGTAAATAATGTTTTCTACCATAGTAATATTACTTATATCTAGGACAGGTGATTCATTTAAGAAAGCAAACTGTTTGGGTTAGAAATATACTGTACATATTTATTTATATCAAGGGTTCTTGTTTTAAGAGAAAAAAATATTAAAGCTATAAATATTACTTAAAAAGGTCACTTTTTAAAACATTGTAAAACTTTCCTTTGCCAATAAGTATTTTGTGACTAGTTAAGGAAGAAGGGCTTTTGGGGGAACATTTTTTGATGCTCTCCCTGTGTTGTTTTCTGTTCAACATAAAGATAAAATTAAATTTTATTTACTCTCTCCTTCTACCCATTTCTGAAACAATGTAGGGAAATGATATTAGGCATGACATTGTAACCTCTGAAATATCTATAGCACTCGGAGGAAGCACAAACATTAAGTGAGTCTCATTCCATATGTGATTCTATTGTACTGCTTCCTTTAAATGAAAAAAGGCTTTTTTAGTATATATACATGTTTTTTTAAGTCAAGTAGGTATATCAAGTGCTTTTGTAGCATATTAAAAAGTGTATAGCTCGCCCTGGCTGGTGTAGCTCAGTGGATTGAGCGCGGGCTGCGAACCAAAGCATCGCAGGTTCGATTCCCAGTCAGGGCACATGCCTGGGTTGCGGGCCAGGTCCTCAGTGGGGACCACATGAGAGGCAATCACACATTGATGTTTCTCCCTCTCTCCTTCTCCCTCCCTTCCCCTCTCTAAAAAAATAAATAAATAAAATATTTTTAAAAAAGTATATAGCTCTATTAAAAGAAACAGCTATTCATGAATGCTCTAAATATGGGAGCCAGTGTATTAAGGAGTCACAAATCAGAGGGCTATAAATCAAATATTTCTTTTCCATTCACTAAATTTAATTGGTCTCTGTCAAATCTCTACATTTATTTCTTAACTATATCTTGAGCTGATTACACAATTCACTGGTGACTACAGGTTTTAAAAATCAGTTAGTTAAGGATGAATTGATTAAATCATTCCCCTTCTATAAGTTCAGACCCCAGTTCATGTTTTATCTGGGACTCTAAATAATTTTTTAAAGTTTATGGTTAGTTTTGATTTGCTGTTTCCATTTTTCCTCTTTAAAGTTGGTTCTTTCACATTATTGAATAGAAATGATAAAGGTAGGAAGGAAGTATATTTTTTACCCAACTGACACTTGCTTTATTTTACTTTGCTGTTTTTGACACACTGGCTGACACTGATTAATCATTAATCTCCTCTGTGCAATACAAGTCCAAGGACTTGCTTTTCCAAAGCGTTCATGTGTGAGTTCTTCATGGGGCCCTGGGATTCTACACTATGGAGTACTAGTTCTACTTAGTCCTCTTCTATGGATCTCCTTACTTCCCACTACCTGGTGCATCCACAAGCTCAGGCTGCTGGAGTTCATTATCTAGCAGGCAATCCTCTTGGGAGAAACAACAGCAGCTCAAGCTCTGGGGTGAATTTCTGGCATGTCCCCTTGCCCTATGAAAATCTCACTTCTTCTCTCCTAAAAACACAACATAGGATGCTGGCTACTTCTTTTCTGTTTTTCTCCCTGCTCTATGACCTCTGTCCAGTTCTCTTCTCCATTGTGCAGAGATGCACAGAAGATCAATAAACCTCTTGTTTAAGCAGACATCAAGCTGGAAGTTTTTCTTTTAGAGAACACACACCCTCACTCAAAAACATACATTCGGCTAATGGAAGAGAAAACCACACTCCTCCCCAAATCTTGGGCTTTGACACCCTCACAATTTGACTACACTGGTGATGCATTCATGTCTTTTTATGCTTTCACACTCCTTTTCTCCTTCCTGGTAGTTTTATAGAGCCTGGAAATTTAGGGAGTGTATCATGATCAGCTCTTAGGCCTAGTCAAATTGCCTGACTCCCACTGACTCTCTCTTTATAAATGTGGGTTAGGTTAGGCATTTCATTGGCTCAAATTCTGTTTCATTGGGAAAAGCACTACTAAACACCCAGTTTCCTATAGACATCAATATGCATTCTGGCTTTTACCTTGGACTATTCTAAATTGAATTTATATTCAAACTTCCTAATATTCTTATATCCCAATTCATTCTATTATTCTCTCTTTAAGAAAGTTTGTGTTTTACATAACTGTGAAAAAGTAATATAAAATCTATGAATGTATCATTGCCATAGCCACAGAATTCTGGATTATCAGACTAATTTATAATGCATAATTTAATATGCTGGAACTTCCTCTTGTTCCCTGTCATGAGCATGGTTATACTATATAAACTGTTTAGTCTTCCCTTCTTTAAAACTATATTTGACATCAACACAGATTTCTTTTTAGAAAATTTGGTATAATTTCTTACTATTATGTAAAAAGTTATATTTTACTTTGATAAGGAATGACTACATGATATTCAGTTTCCAGAAATACTATACATAACTACTTTCTCTGTAGATACAATTTTATTATTTTTCAAGTAACAACATTGAGAATCATATTTTCAGTATGTTGTAATTGACTCAATATATATTTTATTAAAATAGATTAATTTACTTCTGATAAATAATAATACAATTTTAAAGCCTTAATGTTTACATGAAAAATATACAGAGTTGATAGGCTATCAAAATAATCTAGTTATACATATTTCTGTTTAGAATTTGTGTTCAAATTTTAGAATTATATCTTATCACTTCAAATTAATAATGCTTAGGTCAAATTTTACTTGAAGCTTTCTTACATTGAGATATGAATTGGAACCTTCACTCAGTGATACTTAAGCAAAAATCTTGTCAGTATTATGAATTTAACAATTCAGCTCTAGGTTCTATATTCCTTTATTATACCAATATCTTTACCAGGGCAAAATGATAATTCTATAAGTTAAGATGCTGATACTGAAGTGCTTGAAAGCCTCCTCTGATCTTTGTTTTTCCAAAATGTAAATTTTCCCATATATATATAATATTTCAATGAAATTAGATTAATTAATGATTTTTTTATTATTCATGACAGGATGTTTTATTTTCTAGGGATAAGAGACTGAGGTAGGCTACTTATGTATTCTAGTCAACTATTTCCAATTCAATTGCAGACTCAAAACCTGAGTAGAATATGTCTTCCTATAGTGATTGACATGTTCATATATTCATACGTTGTTTGTGCTTTCATTATATAGCTCCTAATTTTCATTGTTCATTTTTTAATATTTGAAATATCTTCAAAATCAATCATCTGTTTGTCTACAAGTTAGATTCCTTTGTAATCAGAAGTACTGATTTTATAGTATAAAATAATTCTGAGTAATTTTTTTAGTATTTCTACTTTCTTAATCTTATAAATATAGCCACACAATTTTATCATTATATTATAAAGTCTACAGAAGCAGGTTAGATATATAACCATATTTTTCCAATTTATTTTTCCTGTGGGGTAATAATTTTCAATACACTTTATGCATTCAGTTATTTTTGCATTGCAAAACAGTCACATTTTCTTAAGAAAGTCCTTTACATTCATTTTAAACATCATTGAAAAGAATACCTAGTAATCACACTGCATTGTGGAATTTTTTATATATGATACACTTAAATAATACTAAGTATATAATTTAAAAAATTCTTTTCCATAGAACAAGTATAAAGGACACATGGACAAAAACTAGGGGCAGGGTAGAAATGGGAGGGAAGTGGGGAGGGCTGGAGAGAGTGGGCTGGGATGGGAGTAAAAGAAAAGTGTACTTGAACAACAATTAAAATAAAATAAAAATTCTCTACTATAGAAAGGGAAACAAATGACAACTATAGAGAAATAAGACATGAAATAAAAGAAGTAATGTAGAAACAGAGAATATAATCAACTATTTAGTGATCAATACTTAGGGAAACATTTCTCTTTACTTCAATAAGGAAAACAAGTTATAGCTTAATACTGAAACTTTATAAGGTACTTAGTTAGCTCTATTCTCAACTCTTCATGTGTATTAATGTATTCAAGCCTATGTAATCAAGTGAAGTAGATATTAATATCATTTTATAAATGAGGAAACTGAAACATAGGCATATTATGTAAATTTTCCATGTTAACACTGAGGGCTAAAAGCTGAAATTCACATTAGGTGGTCTGTATCCTTAACCACTGCTGTTCCTTGCCTTTTCATAAGATGCCCAAGCACACTTTATTCTTTTTGTGTTTCTACTAATTTTTAATTGTTTCTTAGAAAGTGAAAAAATATATTATCAAGCTTAAACTTATATAATTAGTTCAGTCACAATTCAACAGGTAAAGTCTGTTAATCTTTCAGACTCACAGAAAAAGCTTATGGCCTTGACAGAAGATATTTTAAAATAAACATATGTAAATGGGAAGAATTGTTGTTTTTGTGTCTTGTTTAACTTTTTGGGTTTACCTAATATTTCACTATCATTATTAGAGAAATAGTTAAATCCCATTTAATGTAAAAATAATTTATCAAATTGATGCTAAGTATCAATGAATCACTTAGCATTTGTGACTCAATTTGTGTGATTTCTTTGGCAGCTCATTGAGACCTTGTATCATTTTTATTATTTTTTAATTTAAAAAATATTTTTATTATAATGAAAATAGAGGATCAAAGGACAACTGTGTCACAAGTATTTGATAACCTTTTTTGTTTATTTATTTGTTTATTGTCTTGGAAAAAGCATTTTGTCCTCAATAAAGTTTTTATACCTTGTGATGCATTAGGTCATTTTAGCTTAAATCTATATGAATCATGTGTATTGGATGGCTCTTTGTTCTCAACAAGCAGGAAAATTTATCTATGACCTTCCCATAGGCCCTTTCTTTTTCTTCCAGTACTCAACTTATGTCAAAATTCTTTTTGTTAAAGATTTTATTTATTTATTTTTAGAGAGAGGGGAAGGGAGGGAGAAAGAAAGGGAGAGAAACATCAATGTGTTTTTGCCTTTCATGGGTCCCCCACCATGGTCCACAACCCAGGCAGGTGCCCTGATTGTGAATCAAACCAGCAACCCTTTGATTCACAGGCAGATACTCAGTCCAGTGAGCCACACAAGCCAGGGATCACATTACATCAAAATTCTTTAGTCACATTTTCCATTCTAACAAAAAATAAAAACAAATATTAAAAATTTTCCAATTTTAAGTCTTCCACTCCCCAGATTTTATTATAATAGAAATTATGATTTTCTTTTCTAATATGAACAAAGTGAAAACAAATTTAAGCTAAAGAGTGATGGTGTATATCTCAGTTGTTCTTGACCAGTAAATAAAAATAAAATCTGAGTCTGATCTTATGATATAGAAGCAAGATAATTCAGTAAAGCATATTGATCACTTTGTGTGAACTGTTTTCTCTCTTTTTAAATCTGTGTTTTGTGGAATATTTTCTTAAATAGATAATATGGAAACTAAAGCTAAAATGTTTTTGAAGTGCCATTTAAGAAAGAATTTTGGAAATTCATTAGTGCCTCTAAATGTGTTTAACAGGGTGTATGTAATCAGAATAAGCAGATATTGTGCATTTTTAGCTCGTGATTAAAAGTTTTAACTTCTGTCTTTGAGACTCACAATAAACATCTCATTTCTTTTCATCCTCCTAGATTTTGCTCCTTGAACTCTTTTCTATAAACACTAATCACTTGAAATTGAATATCCAGAAGATGAGCCATTTCAAGTGTCATTTGTCCTGCTTCAGTAAAATATGCTAATATAGAAAATTATAAGGGATGTAGTTTTTAAAAAAAACATATTTTGCTCTTTTCCATTCAAGGCAGATGCCACCACTAAACACTGAAGTATTATTGCAGGTATATTTTATATATATAGCAAACATTAAAAACTGTGATTTAGTTGAATTTTTCTTAGACTCCAAGATTGCTTCTAAAAAATTATATAAGACTAACTCACATTCATGACAGATTTATTAAGGACAAGTGAAATATTAAATCCTTGCAAGTTATATTTTACATTAAAGGTAAATTAAAACTATAAATTTAATTGTGCACAGACGAGCCCAGTCTTAGGAAACAGAATTCAGGTACTGTTTAATTTTCCTGTACAAAGTAGATAGATTCATCAGGACCCACTGAGTCTCTCCAGTAATTTTCTGTGTCCTTTGTATGTCTGACATTTGCTTTATTAGAATCAGGTCTCCTTATAAACATAAGGCAAAGCTCATTTTTATATTAAGGAGAAAGGATGGCATCACCATACCAATAGTTTAATCTGAAAAAATATATTTCTGCTGTTCTCTATAATAATATACTTGAGAAGGAAAAAATCTTTAAGATAGAATTTTATTATAATAAAATTGATCTACTCATTAAATAGTTTAACAATGAATGGGGGGTTATGTGTGACTGTGTTTAAGTTTAAAATATATAGAATTAAAAGAGCTATGTGAATTTGTCAACAAACTATATCTTGAACATTAATGAGGGAAGAAGGCATCAAAGTAAAATGTCTTATAAAGTTAAAGGCACAGTATTAGCAACAAATTACAGTCACACAAAATTGTAAGTGTAGTTCAGGATAGGGCTAGTCAGGAGGGGAATTAATTTAAACTACAGCAAAGGAAGTCTTCAACAGGGCTCCCAACAGGGCTGCTGATTGTTCCTTTCATCTCTTCTTGTGACCATGAGGTCCTTTGAAAATGTAATGGAGTAACATAGTTGGTAACTTGCAGTGTGTTCTTCAGGCTGTACAAAGTATAGGGTAGCTAAGTTTCATGTGGTTCCCATGTTATCCTGTTTGGCAGAATGATCTACTGGAGAGCATATTCCATTGCCACACTAGTCAACCCCTTGTAAATTGTAATTTCCTCCTTACCTTCATTGTAAACTCCTCCATAGCTACATACACCCAACTCTCTTCTGTGATGGCTGCCGCCAGCAATGCGACCATTGTGGCTGAGAAAGGAGCTGCTACTGAAGCTGGAATTGTTAGCATGCTACTCTATCAATAGCTTCTAGCACCAAATCCTCCACAGAATCTACTCTTCTTAGAATGTCTATGTCTGCTATCTTTGTAGTGGTGTCCCTATGCCATATTTTAACCATGATGGCACTTCTTGTTTAGCTTTCACAAGAAGTTCCAACAAATCCTTCATAATATCTATGTTCCCTTTGTTGAAGGAAAAGGAGGTAAGACCAAGATTTCCTATAAATCATGTATAGCCAGCCCTGGATGGTGTAGCTCAGTGAATTGTGTGCGGGCCTGAGAAGTAAAGGGTTGCTGGTTTGATTCTCAGTCAGGGTACATGCCTGGGTTCCAGGCAAGGTCCCCAGAAGAGGGCACGCAAGAGGTAACCACACATTGATTTTCTCTACCTCTCTTTCTCCTTCCCTTCCTGTGTCTAAAAATAAATAATTAAAATCTTTTAAAAAATCATGTACAGCCAAAACAATGTACATATTCTTCATTATTATTTGGTAAGTCAAATTGATAACTCGTTTTATATTTCAAATGACCAGTGTTCTTGCCGTTACTGCTAGAGACACTAGAATTGGACTTTTTCCTGAGAGAAACTGGGGAAGTTCTCTGCTCTTTTTCTCTCAAGATTAGTCTTAATGGATACCAGTACAAGCATATAATTTATGGAATAAGAAGCCCTCCAGAGAATCTGCACTCTGTTTGGTCTCCATAAACACTAAGGTCAGTGAATCCTTGCCTGTTGCATTTAGTAGGCCAAGTAGAAATTATTGACTTTTTTTGTGTAATATTCTCAGAAGGTATATCAAGTATTTCTATAACTATAAAAATATATTCATCCAAAAAATTATGAGCAAGCATCTGTCTTTCCTTTGGAGCAGTTACTATCTTGTGGTGAACTTCCTTTGTTGGCATAGTATCTTTTTCATGTATTCTACTTCTTTGAGTTTCAAACCTCATATCTAACTTTGGGTCAGCTTTGTGCAACACCAAGTATTTATACAAGTCTAATCCAATATTTTTCCTTTCCATCATATCAAACATGTGTCTGGGAAAAGATAATAGCATGTGACACCCATATTCTAAATCTCACGAGCACCACCATAAGCAAATCAAGGATTAACTCTAGATCCGTGTGAAAAATTTCTGGCTACTTTGTAGATTAGTGCTGCTGATTATCTTGTTAATATGAAAGAGATTGGGTATTGTGTGCAATACCTGTCCCTTCCTTTTTTCTTTATGACCCTCAAAGTCACCTGGACCATATGAGTAAGTCTGACTCAAGATGGGCGAGAAAAATGCCGCAGTTTTTCCAGACACTGTTTGGTCACCAACTAGCAAAGTTGTTTCTGTTTTTTATTTTTATTTTTTGTCTTTGATCATAGGAGTAGCATTCATTTGCACTGGAACTGGGTGAGAATAACAAGTAAACTTAATGTTTCCCATCATAATTCTATCTCAACATCACTAAAAATTTCAATATGTGTGTGACAGTTGTCTGTTGCCTCTATTGAAATGTCATATTTCCCCAAGCTGCTCTCAGTGTTATCTCCAGAAAAGTCTTCCTGTGCCAACTGTTCACTTCATGAGAGTGAGTTTGACCAATCGTCTTCATCTGATTTGCCACACCAGTGACTGTTTTCATCACCAAGCTCAAATTCGCCAAGCCACTTGTCAACACACTGCCAATGCTGGCATAGACACTTCATCCATGATTATCAAACCTTACCTTGATCCACTTCCACAATCACTAAAGAAGCTAAACATTCTCCCATGAATCACTATGAAACCCAAAACTGCTGTATACATCTTTATCTTTATTAGAATTCCACCCTGAACTGAATTTATTCTAGACTATTTTTTAACTTCTCTCTACCTTAAGTGAGAAGGAATATTGCATCCTTTGCTGTCTATTCATCCTCTACTGTAAATATCTTCAAGGGTTCATGTGTGCACAAGCAAACTGCAAGTCCAGCCTCAGCACTTTTACCACTGCCACAGGACCATCCTTGAAGAGTTCCGAGGAATCAGAATCTTCTATTGCAGGACTAGATGGTCGATTTACAGAGAGGTCTTTACCAGGGAAGTATGGCTCTCTAAAATATTTAGAATTTTCTCCAAACAGTGAGGCTCAAAAGAAATATTTTTAACAATTTATGATTTAAAAAAAGTTTTAGGACATTATCTCCCACCAATTATCAGGTATGGCTAAGCAAAGTATTTCCATATAAGCACAATGTAATGTTTTATACATTTCTAAATGGATTCTAAATTATTTAACTTTCAAATAATCTCTTTACAATTGTTTAATTGATACTTTCTAATTATTCTATCTTTTCTGATCAAATATTATTGCATAAATTTCAGTCAAAAAGGCTGATTAAGATTTTACAATTTTTTGTTTATTCTATTCTGAGTTAAACTGTGACTTAATAGTCTATGCTTTTCTGTGATAAGGAATTAACATAATTAAATTTTGGGCTACTAAGCAAAGAACTGTGAATTTAGTCAATGGTTTGCAGTTAGCATAATGACACAATGTAATAGTGCAAAGACAAAACTATAATTTTAGGGAAAACTCTGAATTCCAATTTTGACCATAAATGGTTTTGTATCAAACATTATTGCAGTTTGAATCACTGAAACAAAATGGATCTGGGAATATATTACACAAACAAACAATCATTACAGCTAGTATTTCCTGACATAGCCCAAGCTAAATGATGGCAAATTCAATGAAAACTCTTCACACTTGTGTGTAAAATACAACATATATAAATGTTATAAGTTAATAGATTTCCATGATCTTGACTTGACTTTTTAAAGATAATTCTTTTAGGTCTCAAGGTACAATGAATGAAATGAATAAGTAATCAAATCCTCAATATAAAATATATTATTTTATTAGTGATCATTTCTGAATTATTCACAAATGGAGTATAATCAATCCTTTTTTATAGTTTTTGTTCTTTGCAGTTGATAAAGGATAATAAATTGTAAGTATTCAGTATGATATGATTTGAAAGCTATGAATGATTTATGAAAGTACATATGCCTTCCATTACTTTACAGAGGAAGAAGTTAGCTGACTTGCCTATGTGAAGCTTGCTATCTAATGACAGGTTTGAGAGAATAAGTCAACATACCTGATTCCTATGTTAATGATGTTTTTCTTTGCAAGATACAACCTTTCTTTTTAACTAACATTAATGCACACTAAACGGATGTTTCACATGGATACTATTATTCCTTTAATGAAGCCTTCTCTGCTTTACAATGATTATGCCTCCTGAATTAACTAGGAAAATAACTATCAGATTTCTTCTTTTTGTTCTTAGTACACCGTTGTCTCCACCCTATGTAATTTTCTTTTACCTCTACTAAAACCCATTGAGTAATAGAAAATTAATTTATCTTCCTGTATATTCAGAAATTTCCCAGAAATAAACACAGCAAAAAGCCTAAGAAGAAGACAAAATGGAGGCTTAGAATTTTGTTTTTGGTGGGAACTTAACCATTCTTGGTAAAGATTGTTTAAATGTGTGAGTGTTACACACTTTTTTCTCTTATGGATTGCCTCTGAGAAGCACAACAAGAGAGGGGAAATGATTAATTGTTGGTTCTATACATAATGTTTCTTCCTTTCTTCCTTCCTCCTCTCCCTTTTCTCTTCTTCCTGCTTTCTTTTCCTTCTGTCCTTGCTTTAAAATAATAACGCAAAATAAATATGCATACTGAGGGTCTGTTTATTTTTTATAATTTTATATAAGTCATACTATATCATAACTAACAATAATAAAAAGTTTAAATAAGAACAATATACCCTAATTTGTAACCATTAAACTTGGCAGAAAAATATTTATATAATCTTAGGGGAGAAACAAATGAGAAAACATTCCACATGTACTGTAGCTTAAGTTTACATTCTGAAGTCTAAACCTTGTAAGTGAAATATCAAAACATTTTTCCTTATGTTTATTTAAATAGGTAACAGATATTCACAAGACTATATAGTGTGGGATTTCATTGGAAGAGATTAGTGGTCCCCTGGCCCCCTGAACCCACAAGTTTATTCAACTAAGAAAGATGAACAACTAGGTCTTCAGGCTTATATTCCTCAAATTATAGATATTCCCAAAATGAGCATACTAGCTGTAAAATTTTAAAAAATAGCAGAAACAATAGAAGTCTACAAACTCTTCAAATACTTGCATATCAAATCCTATGGATAATTAGGCAACCAGCCCCCATAGCATCAGAGAGTGAATCTTCCTGAGATCTTCATGTTGTCAAACTATTAAAACTGGAAAGGGGAGGGAGGAGCGGAGGAATTGGTGGGCGGGCTGGAGTGGGAATAAAGGATAGAAACTACACTGAATAAACTAAAATAAAAAAATTAAGAATTAAAAAAAACTATTAAAACTATTTTCTTCACAGCCCCAGGATTTAAAGCTATATCTTTAGGTGCATATACTTTCAAGTTATGCTTCCTTAATCCTTGTAATCATTCCCTCTCACTCAAAAGTGTCATTATTTGACTTCCTAGATAATGATATACAGATTCATTTGGGTTATTATTATATTAATATTATCACTATGTAACAGATAAATCTATACTGATGAAAAACTCTATACCATCTGCAATTCCAAGCAGATTGTTACTCAGGGCAAAGTCACATCCATCAGTCAACTCCCACTCTGAACTATTATATTGAATTAGTTTCCCTAAATGTAGTTGTCAAAAATAATAAAATAGTGCAGTTTTATCTCTTCATTTTTATTTCTCCTTGGTCTTATCTTCTTTTTTATGTTTTCCAGGTCTAGCTCCTTTGATTTTTACTAATTGATTATATAGGAAATTATCAAGCATACAAAGAGCCTCTACTGTATGTGGAACAATGTGCCAATGACTTTTCAAATATTTCATTGTTTTCACCTTTGCAGCAGCTTTCATAGACTCATCACACATATAACATTTCAAATGAGGAATTTGAAGCATAGAAAAATACAGTTAATCAAAATCAAACAGAGAAAATTGTAGATGAAAGTTTGGATCAGATTTTCTGACTATAAATCTGTTATACTATAGACATCTGCCATAACATAGGTGTCTTTATTAATTTTTTTATTTACTTCTATATTTTCTATATAGTGATGTATTCTGATATCACATTGTTTGTTCTTTTAGTATCTTCTTTCCCTTCTTTTTTCCCTTCCTTCCTTCTTTTCTCTTCTTGTCTTTCTTTTTCTTTTCTTTTCTTTCTTTTCCATTTTCTTTTCACCATTCTTGAGGTGATAATGTGTTTGTGTTCAAAATAAAAATATTTGACATGAGAGGTCTGGAGAGCATTTCCCTTTATAATGAATCTGTATAGGATATATGCCATAAAATATCCATTCCTGGTGAGAAAATATAATTCAGGATTTATTTCTACTACCTTTATGGGTTTTTTCTGTCTTCTGAGCATTTAACATAAGTTTATTAGCTGAATCATATACACTATCTGCATGGGGGGTCAGTGTTAATATACAGCTTATTATACAATAAGTGGGCACACAAACACAGCATATTAATAATTTGCCTGAGATCCAGGAGAGAGCCTCAATGTCAACATAGCAAAGATCAAATTTCTTTTCTTTTTTTTCTTTTCTTTCCTTTATTTCTTTTCCTTTCTTTTCTTTTCTTCTCTTTCTTTTCTTTCTGTTAAGCACTTATTTCCATTTAATAATGATATAAAATTGATTTATAGTGCCAAGATTCATGAACTATATCCAAGTCTTAAAAAAGCCAAGCTATGAAAACAATTTACTTAAGTTTATACAAGTTATCTTCTGTCTTTGTCTATTCAGGATGTTATAACAAAATACCACAGACTCATAAGCTTATACACTATAGATATTTATTTCTCACAATTCCAAAACCTCAAAATCAGAAATCAGGAGGCCAGAATGATCAAGTGAGACTACTTATTGCACTCTTACATAACAGAAAGGGCTAAGGATGTCTCTGCAACCTTTTTTTATAAGGCAGGATTCCCATTCATTGAGGCTCTACCATAATGACATAAGCACCTTCTAAATGTCCCATCTAATAATATCATCACCTTAGGGGTTAGGGTTTCAACATATTGATTTGGGAGGGAGACAAACATTTATAGCATAGCCACAACATCTACTTATACTCAAAAAAGCTTGAAGCTTTGGGATTTGAGTTTTCATTTGCTTTATATGTACTTTCCTATAGGGAATTACTTGAAGTTACTATGATTTGCTTCTCAATATCATTTTTTTTACATTTTTTAAAATTTATTTGTTTTTAGACAGAGAGAGAGGGAGGGAGAAAGAGAGGGAAATAAACATCAATGTGTGGTTGCCTCTCGTGTACCGCCTTCTGGGGATGTGGCCCTTAACCCAGGCATGTTTCTCCATTGGGAATCAAACCAGCAACCACTTGGTTCCCAGGCTGGCACTCAATCCACTGAGCAACACCAGCCAGGGATCCCTCTCAGTATTTCAACCTAGTATACTATATTTTTTCTGTCAAGATTATTATGAGACCCATTAGATTATATAGAGACCAAAATTCCAGCTATCTGGAAGGTATTCATCAATGCCAACATTAGGTTTTGCCGCTCTTTAATCTATAAAATTAAGTTAGGTACTATTAAATGTCCTTTTAATTGCCTTTTGGTAAAATATATGTACCTAGAAAAGAAATTATACCTGTATTATTTGCATTGAATTCCCTTATAGTAGATTACTAGCACACAGTAAAATTTTAGTGAACACCTACTAAATAAATAATAATTCTGAGATTTCTGATTCTGTGCATAAGGAACTTGAAAGCCACCACTCTGTCTGAACAAGTAAAAAGTTAAATGGGCTGAAATCATCAACTCTTCCAGAATCCCTAAGAAGGAAGAAGACATAAAGCAAACCACTGCCTTTATGAGACATCAAACCTATAGACAAATAAAGAGAATAACACCTTACCAAAGCAGGGGCATATTAGCCCAAACTTCAGTGAGAACCAGTGCCAAGACAGGAAAACCGGGAATATAATTACCAAAATTCTGTAGGCTCAGTGTGGACAATCATGAGAGTTAGAGATTCCATGGGGACTGGATACTTAAGGGGGCCCTAAAAATGTAAGATTTACCTCAGAGTTCAGCCAGGTTTCCACAATAAAAGCCAGAGAACCCTCTTGCTTCACACAGGGGAGAAGAAAAGGAACCATTTTGAAATACCAGAGCCCTCTCTCCTTTTCAAAAAGCCTGCCCTCTGGGGAACTAGTCAAGCAGCACCTAACCTGGGGAATTGTAAAAATCTCACTGACCTAGAAGAAGGGATAAACTTAATTCCAAAATACTGTAGTCAACCTCTCCCATCTAAGGGGTAGGGGTAGAAAAAAGATTAAAACACTTGTGAAGTTTATAGTCCAGAGGAAGATGTTCACTAAAAGACTGAGGCATAATCATAGGAGCACAGAATGCTGCCCCTCCCGCCACAGCTCACCACCACATTACTGAAGGTCTGTTTATAGCCCTTTGTTTTACCCAGCCATTGTGTCTGGATCTACAAAACATATAAAACATACCAAAAAGTGCAAAAATATTCAAAAAGCAAAAGAAACACAATTTGGAGAGAAAAGGTATCAGAACCAGACATGACAGGGATTTGAAATTACCAAAAAAATAATTTAAAACAACTATAGCTCCTATGCTTAGGGGTATTATGAATAAAATAGCATACAAGAACAGTTGAGCAATGAAAAAAAGAGATGGAAACCCTAAGAGAGAACCACAAAGAAATTTTAGATATAAAATCACTGTAACAGAAATAAAAACAAAATTCCTTTGATGGGTTTATTGGTAGACTGGACACGCCTGAGGAAAAATTTCTGACCTTAATTTTATCTCAGTAGAAGCCCCCAAACTGTAACTAGGAGAAGACATACTGAACAAAATAGAACAAAATATCCAAGTACTATGAGACACAATAAAATGTATAACTTACACATAATGGAAATTCCAAAAAGAACCAGAAAGAGATAAAGTAACAGAAGAAATATTTTAAAAAATAATGATCAAGAATTTTCCCAAATTAATTTCAGATATTGAGCCACAGATTTAGGAATCCCATGGAATATCAAACAAGATAAATGCCAAAAAATACAAACAAAACAAAACAAAATAAAAAGAAACTACACATAGGCAATTATTTTCAAATCACAGAAAGTCAGAGATAATGGACTGGTACATGCAGAAAAATGAAACTAGAACCCGAACTGACTCCATACACCAAAATAAACTTGAGATGGATTAAAGATTTAAATATACGTTGTGACATCATAAAAGTCCTAGAGGAAAACATAGGCAGGAAAATTTCAGACATCCCACACAGCAATATTTTCCCTGATACATGTTTTAAGGCAAAGGATGTAAAGGGAAAAAAAAGTGAGACAACATCAAATTGAAAAGCTTTTTCAGGATGAAAGTAAACATCAACAAAAGAAGAAGGAATCAACCCTATGAAAAACCATATTTACCAATGTTACCTCAGACAATAGTTTATTCTCCAAAACATAAAAAACACAACTGCAAACCAGAAAGACAAATACTCCAGTTAAAAAAAAGGCAAAGTACTTGAAGAAACACTTCTCCAAGGAGGACATACAGAGGGTCCACAGACAACATGAAAAAATGCTCAACATCACTCGCCATTAGAGAGATGAAAAATTAAAACCACAATGAGATACAACTTTATGTTAGTCAGAATAGCCATCATGAACAAATCAACAAATAAGAAGTGCTAGCAAGGTTGTGGAGACAAGGAAAACCTAGTACACTGTTGGTAGGAATGCTGACTGGTGCAGCCACTGTGGAAAACAGAATGGAAATTCCTCAGAAACCTAAATATGGAATTGCCTTTTGATCCACTGATGGCAGTGCTGGGATTATAGCCTAAGAATCCTGAAACACCAATTCAAAAGAACCTATGAACCCCAATGTTCAGAGCTGTGTTATTACAATAGCCAAGTGCTGAAAACAGCCCAAGTTCTCATCATTAAATGAGTGGATCAAAAAACTGTGATTCATTTTATCAATGGAATACTACACAGCAGAAAGAACTTCTACCCTTAATGACAGCATGGAAGGAACTGGAGAGTATTATGCTAAGTGAAATAAACAGGCAATTAAAGACAAATAGCATATGATCTCACCTATAAGTAGAACCTAATCAACAAAACAAACGAGCAAGCAAAATAGAACCAGAGACATGGAAATAAAGAACAAACTGACAAACTTCTGGCCCAGATGGAGGCATAAGTAGATACACTGCCTCCTCACACAACCAAGAGAAGGAAAACAACAAATTAAAAAAAAACTGACAGAAAAATGAACTGTATGGAAGTCTGACATCCAAGGAGTTAAAGAAGAAATATTCAGCCAGACTGGTAAGAGGGGCAGAGACAGGCAGCAAGGGTGGTGAGGACTCATGGCAAGGCAGTTGCTAGAGGACTTGGTGAGGTGGCAGCTGGCAGAGTGTATGGTCCCACACTTGCATGCAGATAAATCAGGAGGAACAACTGAGGAGCCATGCAATCCAGTGTTCCAGTGTGGGGAAAAAAAGCTTCAAAACCTATGACTGAAAATCCTATGGGAGTCGAGGGGGCAGGAGAAACTCCCAGCCTCACAGGAGAGTTTGCTGGAGAGAACCACAGGGTCCTAGAACATACAGAAACCCACCAACCCAGGAATCAGCACCAGAAGGGCCCAATTTGCCTGTGGGTAGCATAGAAAGTGACTGAAAGCCAGCCTAGAGCTGAGCAAGTGGCATTGTTCCCTTTCGGACTCCTCCCCTACATACACTGCCACAAAGCTGCTCCATGGGTTGCCCCACCCAGGTGAATACCTAAGGCTTAGCCCCTTACTACATAACAGGCAACCAAGACAAAAAATATGGCCCAAATGAAAGAACAGATCAAAGCTCCAGAAAAAAACAAAACTAAGTGATGAAGAGATAGCCAACTTATCAGAAGCACAGTTCAAAACACTGGTACTCAGAATGCTCACAGAAATGGTTGAGTATGGTCACAAAACAGAGGAAAATGTGAAGGCTATGAAAAGTGAAATAAAGGAAAATATACAGGGAACCAACAGCAAAGGAAAGGAAACCAGGACACAAATCAACAGTTTGGAGCAGAAGGAAGAAATGAACATTCAACCAGAACAGAATGAAGAGAACAAGAACTCAAAAAATGAGGAGATGCTTAGGAACCTCCAGGATAATTTCAGACATTCCAACATCCAAAGCATAGGGGTACCAGAAGGAGAAGAGGAAGAACAAGAATTTGAAAACTTACTTGAAAAAATAATGGAGAACTTCCCCAATCTGTCAAAGGAAATAGACTTCCAGGAAGTCCAGGAAGCTCAGAGAATTCCAAAAAAGTTGGACTAAAGGAAGCACACACTGAGGCCCATCATAACTACATTACCCAAGATGAAAGATAAGGAGAGAATCTTAAAACCAGCAAGAGAAAAGGAGAGAGTTACCTACAAAGGAGTTCCCATAAGACTATCAGCTGATTTTTCAAAAGAAATCAGTTGATAGTCTTACTGGCAATAAGGGGCAGGAAAAAAGTATTCAGTCATGAAGGGCAAGGACCTACATTTAAGATTGCTCTATCCAGCAAAGCTATAATTCAGAATGGAAGGGCCTATAAAGTGCTTCCCAGATAAGGTCAAGTTAAAGGAGTTCATCATCACCAAGCCCTTATTATATGAAATGTCAAAGGGACTTACCTAAGAAAAAGAAGACAATCAAAAATACAAACAGTAAAATGACAGCAAACTGACAACTATCAACAACCAAACCTAAGAAGCAAAAACAGAAACAAATTAAGCAAATAAATAGAACAGGAACAGATTCACAGAAATAGAGATCATATGGAGGATTATCAGCAGGGAAGGGGATGGGGGAGAATGGAGGAAAAGGTACAGGGAGTAAGAAGCTTAAGTGGTAGTTACAAAATAGACAGGGGGAGGTTAAGAATAGTACGGAAAATGTAGAAGCCGAAGAATTTATGTGTGTAACCCATGGACACAAACTAAGGTGAAGGAATGATAGTGGGAGCTGTATATGGCAAAGAGGAATAAAGAGGAGAAAACAACTGTAATAGCATAATCAATAAAATATAATTAAAAAAGAACAAACTGACAGAGATCAGAGGTGGGGGGAGATAACAGGGTGGGGTGGGGGGAGAGGGGGAAGTGTCAAGCTAAGGAACATGAATAGAGTCCTCATGTATGGGATAATGGAGTGGGTTTGACTGTGAAGAGGGAGGAGGGGAAGGGGCAGTGTAGAGCAATGAGAAAATAGTGGGACAACTGTACCTGAACAACAATAATTTTAAAAAATGCCAGAAGGAACACTTTGATAATTTGTTATTTGTTATTATAGTGGCACTATTGTAGTAAAATAATAAAAGGTTAAATTGTAGGTGGAAAAGAAATAGAATGATTTAAATTACAGTATTTTTGTGGGACTCTAGATTAATATATGCTGATAGCACTTATTTAACTTATTTCATTAATTTAATCCCAATACATACATTACAAAAAGTGCCATTAACACAGAATATTCATTTAGTCCACCAATCAGTTATTGAGTGCGGTTTGAGAATTGTGATCATATGCTAGGCACTAGATTTTTTTTAAATGAATGCCATGTTAGCTCTCTCTATTCTTCCTTTTGTATAGTACAATCTATTTAGGGAAGAAATTATAATAAAATTATCATTTAATTGCAGTATATAAAACACTATGCTATATGAATATAGACTCTGAGTGGTAGATAAACATAAAGTGATCAAAGAAGCATGTATGGGAAAAGAGACATGGATAGTGCATATCAGTAAAACCAATATCTAGTCTCACTTTTCATTGTCCTAATGTGAATTTTTGATCAAATAATTTCACCTGATGAAGTACCTTTAATCATTAAATACTTGGCCAATAATTAAAACAGTTAATATTTTTTGGAAAGTTTCACTTTATATAAAAAGTTACTCTGACTGTTCCCATGAGTATGAAGAACTTTTGAGTGATAAATAAAGCCTTTGAGGAGGAATAAAAGGAGTGCCTAGCATCAAGGAATCATAACCATTGCTACTTAATGCAGAAATTACAACACACTTTTCTAAGACCCCAGGAGAATAAGAAAGTGTAGTTGTCTGAAACATGACTGAAAAGTGGAAAAAGCGAAACATGAATTCTGCTACCTACATGAAGAAGATGACATTTTAATTTTGTTCATTACATTTATACTAATATCTGTTAAGGTTACCACTTTCAATAAAAATACTATGTGAAAGTCACTTCAAAGTGTTATTTCATGATACAAAATCAGAGTACCCTGAATAATATTGATGCTTCTGTTTTTGATGTAGGTGGGAATGTTATAGCATAGTCAAGGGCTAATAGGAATGGAGATGCTGAATACTTCCACTGAAGCAAGCAAGATAGCAAAGTGAAGTTGTAACAGTTTCTTCATCAAAAAATCAACTCCTAGCCCTGGCTGGTGTAGCTCAGTGGATTGCATGTTGGCTGGGATCTGAAGGGTCACTGGTTAGATTCCCAGTCAGGGCACATGCCTGGGTTGTGTGCCAAGTCCCCAGTTGGGGGCACATGAGAGGCAACCATACATTGATATTTCTAGCCCTCCCTCCCTCCACCTCTCTCTAAAAATAAGTAAATAATATGCAAGAAAAAAAGTCAATTCCCTTTCATTGAAAGGGTAAAGACCTGATTATACTAGCAGAATTATTTAGTATGTTCATTGCAAAATATCTCATATAATAAATTCAAATATATTTTCCCTAAATGAATATCCCTTCCTTCTAAATGAAATTTTAAAAGTCACTTGCAAACTCATTTTTGTCTTGTATTTACTTGCAAACATGCATGAGGGAGAGGTAATGACTGGGGTACTAGGTATGCTCTTAAGAATATTCAGTTGACGTGAAAGAAAATTTTTATTTTTCCAGGAGATATTAATCAAAAACTAGTACCCAAAATAGTGCAACTTTTGACAAGATAAATGAAATGTGGAATATACATATACACTGAATCTAAGTTGTGCTTAATACACAAATGCCATACATTCTACAAACATCTGCCAAATATATTTTTATCCAAAAAAGTGACTTTTCTTAGCTGTTTTTCTTTGCTGGGATTACTATAATTATTAGGACATAACAGCTATGAAATAAGAGAAAGCCACATTATGTCAAGACACAGAGTTTAGGAAACACTTGTATTATAAATAAGTGAAGTTTCCTACTGCCTGCTGTTTCAGAAAGTTGGTCCTGGAGATAGATAAACCATTAGTGTGTCTAAAAATGTGCACCCTGATAGGTAGCTATATGTTTCATCTGGGTTACTTGAGCTGTGCAAATTAGCATGTGATCAGAAACCAAGGCCAAAATAAATCCAAGCCATGAGCAAATAGTATCAAACAGGGAGGATGAGAGAGAAGTAAAGAAGAACCCCTGTTTCTTTTTTCCTTTGCTTTTCTATTAGGTTTTCAAAGGCATCTGTGTTGGGTGAGAAAGATTTTTATTTTCAGATTTACAGATAGATTTTCTTATATATCTTGGAAACAGTGGGTGGCGGAAAAATACACAGACCCAAGACAGAAAGAGTAGGTCAACAGTATCTGAAAAGATTCAATGAGTTAGAAAGAATGGTCTACTCTTAAACTGAACTATAAGCTTGTCTAATTTAAATGTATCTAAAAATAAAATATAATTATTTCTCATTAAATAATGTATAATAACATATTCAACTGCATATTATTTTGAACTAAACTAAATATTAAAGCCTTTATTATAGTATTTTTGATTACCTGCTATGCTTCATTGTGTTTTATTCTACATTTACTTTTAATGTGTATAAATCAGACATACATATGCATATGGTTTGGGGAAACAGATGACACCACACATGCACCAAGAAAGAATAAAAAGGTTAATTACTTTCATAAGGAGATCAGGATTGACTCCCATGCAGGTACAAAATGGTTTAATAAATCAGGAAAGTGAGACCGGCTGGGTATCTGTTGTGGTTAAAGGTGGGGCTTGTGTGGTCTGCAACTCCCAAAAGTGCCGAAGGGGCAGAGTGCTTTATTTTCAGCTTGGCCAGATAGTTCTGTTTACATCCTGAATGTGGTCAAATTCAGCAAATCATTTATGTGTGCTTTAGAAAAATGTGTTGAATGGATTCTTCTATAAATGTTAATTCAAGGAAGCTGTTCAACTCTTATCTTCACAGATTTTCTTCTTGTTAAATCTATCAATTTAAAATAGATTTTAAATTCTCTTTTTCTTTTATGCTATTACATATTTTCTATTTGTGTATTATTTAAATTTTTTTTAGAAAAAAAAGGTTTTAGTTGTCCTATAATTTAATTTACAATATGTGTTTAAATAATGTATGCGTACCATCACATTTTACTGTAACACTTTATGTGTGGTGCAGGAGCTGAGCCAAACTGTGTGAGAGAAAGCTGAGCTGTCAGCTGTCAGAGCCAATTCAAGCAACAAGCAAGAAAACAAAAAGAGTTGAGGATGTTAAGTATTTAGTCATTTCCTGCAACTGGAAATCAGCAAGAGGCTAAAACCAAGGACACCCAACTCCCTTGTTTTCCATTTCCTCCATGGGACAGCACACCAGTTAAGGGGAAGTTGCAGATATTGGGGTTACCTCACTGTTAAAGGGGACCAAACAAAAAGACTCTGGCACTTTTATGCACCCTGATGTTGGGGAGGGCTAGAGGGAAGGGTTAAGAGTGGAAATGTTAAGTACTGAGTCATAACCAGAAAAAGCGTCTTCATTGTTTCCTATTCTCTTCACTCCCTATAACGTGGACACAGCAAAAAAGTCTAAAGAAGACCTCAGCACAAGGGGAGGTCTTGTACTAAAATCTTGGAATCAAGGTGCTGGGACTAGAAATCTAGATATATTAAGAGCATTGTTATCCAGGGGGCCTCAGGCCTTGACTGCAACTCTCTCCAGAGGCTGCAAAATCAGGGCTATTCACTAAGCCTGGTGTGGGGAGGGCAGCAAACCTCTGTAAGACATGACTGGTAAAGCATTTGTAATTGCCTATAGTCAGGCCTAAAAAATCAACCAGAGGTTTTTTAATCAGGAGCCAAACTCTTCAGTTGCCTTTAAGAAGTATCCTCAATTCCTTCCTCCCATACTTTATGACCTCACTATCATTTATATCAATTATCCATAGATTGTGCATACCTCATATATTGTTATTAGATTGTTTTAAATAAGCAATTGTCTTTCATATGAACAAAAAATAAGAAACATAAGAAGACTTATTTTGTTTTCATTTATAGCTTTGTAATCCTCTACTTTACTTTCTGAGGTTCCAGGTTTCTGACCTATATTATTTTTCCTCCCTGAAGAACTTTTAAAATTTCTTTCAGATCAAGTCTTTAAAAAATTACTTCACTGTTATTTCTCAACCTTTACTTTTTCTTCAATTTCAAAAGATAATTTCACTGAATATAAATTGGATATAGATTTCTAGGTGTTTTTTATTTCCTTTTAACATGTGAAATGTGTCAACACACCCCATTTTTGCATGTTTTTTTATGGTAAGTCTGCTGGAATTCTTAACTGCTTCTTTCTCTATATGTAAGGGTTTCTTGTTTAATCTTTAATATTTTTCTTTTTTCCCCTGCAGTTTGTATATAATCCTAGTTTTTTGTTTGCTTGTTTGCTTGCTTTCTTTATAGGATGTTTTTATTCTTGCTGAAGGTTCTCTGAGATTTTTGAATTTAGGTTTTAGTGCCTGTCATTAATTTAGTAAGGTACTTGGCCATAATACTTCATATATTTCCCAAATTTCCTCTCTCTCTTCTCTCTCTAGTACACCAATTATGTGTTCTCAAATGTTCAATTCTTTTTTTTAATTCATATTTCTCTTCTAGGAAGTTTCTAATGCTTTATTTTCAAGTTCATAAATAAATAGGCCTTCACTGTTAGGATTTATGTTAATCAGACTAGGAGTAGGGCTATATTGGTTTATGTTGTAGGTATAGGTACAGTAGACATCAGATTTTTATGGTTTTTCTTTTTGTCATCTTATGTTTTAAGGCTTCCCATTACATAGATCATAAGAAAAGGTATGTCTGACATCTATTTTGGCTGTAATTTGTATTTAGAATCCTGAAGTCTCATGTGATATGGTGGCAGGAGATAGGGAAGGGAGTATTCTATAATTCTATGATTTTGTCTCAGTCTTGTCATGAAACATTGCTTGGTGTGTGTCTTCTGCAAGTGCATGTGTCCCTCCTCCAATACAGGTTTTTGTCCCCCTCCCCCAGACATCTATTCTATTTACTAAGAGCAGCATTTACAACCATTTTCTGAAACCTTGTCTTCTATTGATTTTTCACCACGTTGGTAATACAAGAAGGCTGAATCCAGGGAAGAATTCCTTTTTTCATGTTAGAGTAAGACTTCAGAGTTTCCTTCTGGGGAATTTATTCTTCTCAAGATTATAAGTTTTATAGGGAGAAGGGTTTGGACAGTTTTTCAGATTGTTACCTTCCCCCTCTCCACCATCCTGACCAGGGACATAAAAGTTGGATCCTCACATGAGAAAGTGTTGAGAATCCCTATGTAAAATTCTGCATATAGATAGTGATCCACTTATTAGAGTGGGACCCAGGAATTTCTCACTTTAACATTATTCTAACCTCAGCCTACAGAAATTCTGGTAAATTACCATTTTCAAAGGATTGTATTTATTTATTTTTAGAGAGAGGGGGAAGGAAGGAGAAAGAGAGGGAGAGACACATCAATGTGTGAGACCTGGACCACAACCCAGGCATATGCCCAGCCTGGAAATCAAACTGGTGACCTTTGGTTTTCAGGCTTGCATTCAATCCATTGAGCTACACCAGCCAGGGCTGGTAAGTTACCATTTAAGTTTACTTATCATTGTATTGATTCTAGTAGTTTCTGCTGCAGGTAATAAAATCTCAGGATCTGTTTCTTTCTGAATGTGCCTGTCTTTTAAGATGTCATGTAGTGGTTTGTCCAGCTACATCAATTATCTGATGGGTCTTACGAAGGTCAAAGGGTTTCAGATTGTTTAGCTTTTCCTTGTTGTAAGAACAGTGACATGTCAGATCTGATACTGGCAGTCCTCTAAAGGAGCTGTTAATACAGATCTCCAAGCAGGTCCAACCAATGCTGACCCAATAAAAATTGCATATCACACAGTACATACTTCACTACATACACAGGAAAGTGTACTTCTATTCAATTTAATTAGAAGTCTTTGAGGATGAGTGACTTTCACACTACTTTGCCTGGAAACATTTTTATTTTAATTTTAATATTTGTATTCTTTTCAATTTTAAATACAGTATTTTAATTACATACTGGTAAACAAGCATGGAAGTTAAGCTTAGGAAATCAACCATTATATAACACCATTGTTTAGATGGGAAAAATATATTGCAGGCTTTTTATAAGTAATGATAAACAAGTCTTAGAATGCAACTAGGCTATAAATTATAGCCGGCCTTTAGAGGATAGGTATATCTGAAATCTGAAGAAAGTGTTAGAGCTTAATCATAGTATGGAAACCTTTCAAGACAAAAAAGTACTTACTTAAGGACATCCAGCCAAAATGGAGGCATGGATAGACACACTGTGCCTTCTCGCACAACCAAGATAGGGACAACAACAATTTAGAAACAGAGTAACAATCAGAACTGACAGAAAATTGAACTGTATGGAAGTCAGACAACCAAAAAGTTAAAATAGACACATTCATTCAGACTGCTAGGAGGGACAGAGTCAGGCAGCGGGGCAAAGAGGGGTCGTGGCAAAAAGAGCTGTGGGACTGGGCTTGTAAGGCATCCCGGGCATGCAAGACAGCAGTGGGTGGACCCCGGGCATGCAAGCGGTGGCTGGCAAACCCCGGCCAAGGGGTGGCAACTGGCAGACCCAGCAAGGCAGCAATTTTGAAGCAAGGCACTACACCCAACCCAGGATCCCAGCGCTGGGAAATAGAACTTTGGGGCACTGATTGAAAACACCTGTGGGGGTTGAGGTGCAGGGAGAGACACCCAGCCTCACAGGAGAGGTTGTTGGAAAGACCCACTGGGTGCACAAGCCCACCTACACAGGAATCAGCACCAGAAAGGCCCAGTTTTCTTGGGGGAAGCGGTGAAAGGGACTGAAGTCCGACAGAGAGCTGAGCAAGTATCATTGTTCCCTCTCAGACCCCACCCCCACATACAGGGTCACAATCCAGATACCGGGGTGCTTTGCCCTGGTGAACACCTAAAGCTCCACCCCTCATTCATAACAGGTGCAA